>JANJGK010000207.1:1242500-1247500 GCA_039081455.1 Macrobrachium rosenbergii | reverse complement strand
TAAAAATAAACGAAATAGATAATGAAAAATATAAACAAATAAAAATAATTAACAAGAAATAAATAAATTAAAATTAATAAAAAAAGAAAATTTAATAAATAAATATAAATAGATATATAAATAAAATTAAAAATTAAAAACATAAAGACAAAAAAACATAAATAAATAAATAAAAATAAATAAATAAATAAAAATGAATGAAAATAAATAAATAAAAATAAATAAATAAATAAATAAATAAATAAATAAAATAAATAAATGAAAATAAATAAATAAATAAAAATAGAGATAAATGAATAAATAAAACTAAATAAATAAATAAAAATCAAATTAAATAAATAAATAAAAATAGATAAATAAAAATAAATAAATAAAAATTAATAAATAAATAAATCAAATCAAATGAAAATCAATAAATAAAAATGAATAAATAAATAAATAAAAATAAATAAACAAACAAAAATAAATAATTAAATAAATAAATAAAAATAAATGAATATAAATAAATTAAAATGAATTAATAAAAAAATAAAATAAATAAATAAATAAAATTTAATAAATTGATATAAATAAATAAATAAAATAAACAAACAAATAAAAAAAACTATATAAATAAATAAAATTAATAAAATGAAATAAATAAATAAATAAATAAAAAAAGATAAATAAAAATAAATAATTAACTAAAATTAATGAAAATAAAAAAAATTAAAAAATAAAAATAAATAAATAACTCAGAATAGACAAATAAATAAAAATAAAAGAATAAATAAATAATAATAAATAAATAAATAAGAATAAATAAATAAATAAAAATAAATGAATGAATAAATGATAATAAATAAATAAATAAAAATAAATGAATTAATAAAAAAAAATAAATACTGTAAATAAAAAATGAAAATAAAAAAAATAATAAAAATAGATAAATAAATAAATATAAAATAATAAAATAAATAAATAAATAATTAAAAATAAATAAGTGAATAAAAATAAATAAATATATATAAATAAATAAAAAAATGAAAATAATAATAAATAAATAAAAAAATAAATAAATGAAAATAAATAAATTAAGAAAAATAAATAAAGATAAATAAATAAATAAAAATATATGAAAATAAGTAAATAAATAAAAATTAAATAAATAAATAAAAATAAATAAAAAAATTAATAAAAGTAAATAAATAAAAAATAAATAAATATATAAAAATAAATAAATAAAAAATAAATGAAAATAAAAAAATAAATAAATGAACAGAAATAGATATATAAATAAAAAAGAAAGAAAAATAAATAGGTAAATAAAAATGAATCAATAAATAAAAAAAAATAAAAATAAATAAATAAATAAATAAAAATATAAAAATAAAAAAATAAAATTAGGTAGTTAAATAAAAATAAATGAAAATAAATAAAAAAAAATTAAAACATAAAAATAAAAAATTAAAAAAATAAATAAAAATACATAAATAAATAAAAATAACAAAATAAATAAAGGAGAATAAGTTAAAATAAAAAAAATTAAAATAAAAAAATAAATAAATAAAAATAAATAAAAGTAAATAAATAACGAAAAATAAATAAAAAAAAGAAATAAATGAGGATAAATAAAAAAGAATATATAATAAAAATAATAATAAATAAATAAGTAAATAAAAATAAAGAAATAAATAATAATAAATAAATCAAAGTGAATGAAAATCAATAAATGAATAAACATAAATAAATAAAAATAAAAAATTTAAAAAATAAATAAATAGAAAAAGATAAATAAATAAATAAAAATTAATAAATGAATATAAATCAATAAAAATAAATAAAAACAAATAAATAAAAACAATAAATCAATAAAAATAAATAAAAATAAATAAATAAATAAAAATAAATAAATGAATAAAAATAAATAAATAAAAAAGAAATCAATAAAAATCAATAAAAATAAATAAATAAAAATAAATAAAAATAAATGAATAGGTAAAAATAAATAAATAAAATTAAATAAAAAAAGAAATAAATAAACATAAATAAAAATATATAAATAAAATTAAATAAGAAAATAAATGAAATTAAATAAATAAAAATAAATAAATAAATAAATAAATAAATAAATAAATAAATAAATAAATAAATAAATAAAAATAAAAAATAAAAATAAATATGTACATAAAAATAAATAAATAAAGAAAAATGAATAGTTGAAAATAATTGAAAATGAATTAATTAAAAAATATAAAAAATAAATTAAAAAAAATAAATAAATAAAAATTAATAAATAAAAAAGTAAATAATAATAAATAAATAAATAAAATTAAATAAATAAATAAAAAATATATAAATAAGAATAAATAAATAAATAAAAATAAATAAATAAATAAAAACTAATAAATAAATAACAATTAATGAAAATAAATAAATAAAAATAAATAAATAGATATAAAGATAATAATTATATAAAAATAAATCAATAATTAAATATACATAAATAGAAATAAATGAAAATAAATTAATAAAAATAAATAAATAAATAAAAATAAATAATAAAATAAAAATAAATAAATAAATAAAAATAAATAATTAAATAAAAATAAATAAAAATATATAAATAAATAAAAATAGATAAATAAAAAATAAATAAATAAAAATAATAAAAATAAAGAAATAAATAAATAATTAAAATATATGAATAAAAATCAATGAAAATAAATAAATAGATAATAATAAATAAATAAATAAATGAAGATAAATAAATAAAAAAAATAAATAAATAAGAATAAATAAATAAAATTGAATAAATAAATAAAAATAAATATATAAATAAATAAATAAATAAATAAAAATAAACATAAATAAATGAATAAATAGAATTGAACAATGAAATAAAAATAAATATATATATAAAAATAAATGGTTAAATAAATAAAGATAAACGAACAAATAAAAATAAATATATAAATAAAAATAAATGGTTAAATAAATAAAGGAAAACAAACAAATAAAAATAATAAATAAAAATAAATAAATAAAGAAAAATGAATGAAAATAAAGAAATAAAGATAAATAAATAAATAAAAATAAATAAATAAAAAAAATAAATAAAAAGAAATAGATAAATAAAAATAAATAAAAATAAATAAAAAGAAAATAAATCAATAGAAATAAATATATAAATAACAATAAATAAATAAAAATAAAAAAATAAAAGTAAATGAAAATAAATAAATAAAAAATAAATAAAAAAGATATAAATAAAGAAAATAAATACATATATAAAAAATGAAAATAAATAAATAAAAATAATAAATAAAAAAAAATAAATAAATAAGTAAATAAAAATAAATAAATAAACGAATAAAAATAAATAAAAATAAATAAATGATTAAAAATAAATGAAAATGAATAAATAAATAAAAATAAATAAATAAAATAATAAAAGGAATGAATGAATAAATAAATAACAATAAATAAATCAATAAATAAAAAATATATATATACATAAAAAATATAAATAAAAAATAAATAAAAAAATATACAAAAAATAAATAAATAAAAATAAATAAATAAATAAATAAATAATGATAAATAAATAAAAATACATGAAAATAAATAAATAAATAAAAAATAAAAATTAAATGAAAAATAAAAATATATGAATTAATAAAAATAATAAAAAAATAAAAAGAATAAATAAACAATAATAAATAAATAAATAAAAAATAAATAAGTAAATAAAAGTAAATAAAAAGTAAATAAAAAATTTAAAATAAATAAAAAAGAAAGTATAAATAAAAATAAAGGTAAATAGATAAATGAAAGTAAATAAATAAAAATAAATCAATGAAAATAAAACAATAAAAATAATTGAAAATAAATAAATAAAAATGAATAAATATATTATGAAAATAAATGAAACTAATAAATAAAAAAAATAAAAAAATAAATAGACAAAAAATAAATAAATAAATTAAAATACATAAAGATATAAGTAATATTAATAAATAAATAAAAATAAATAGATAAATAAAAATAAATCAATAAATGTAAATAAATAAATAAAAATAAATAAGTAAATAAATAAAAACAGAAAAATAAATAAATAAAAATAAATAAATGAATCAAAATAAATGAAAATAAATAAATGAAAATAAATAAATGAAAATAAATAAATAAAAATTAAAAAATAATAATAAAATAATTAAAAATACACAAATAAATAAAAATAAACAAATAAAGAAATGAGAATAAATTAAAATAAATAAATAAAAGTGAACAAATATATAAAAATAAAAAAAATACATAAAAATCATTAAAAATAAATTAATAAATAAAAATAATTAAGTAAAAAATATATAAATAAGATTAAATAAACAAATAAAAAAAACAAATAAAAATAAATGAATAAAAATAAACAAATAAAATTATAGAAATTGAATAAGTAAGATAAATAAATAAATAAAACAAATAAATAAATAAAATAAATAAATAAATAAAATAAATAAATAAATAAAATAAATAAATAAATAAAACAAATAGAAATAAATAAATAAAAATAAATAAATTGAAAATAAATAAATAAATAAATATAAAGAAATGAATAAAAATAAATAAAAATAAATAAAATAAATTAATGGAAAATAAATGATAAAAAATAAATAAATAAATAATTAAAAATAATTAATAAATAAAAATCAATAAATAAATAAAAATAAATAAATAAATAAATAAATAAAAATAAATAGATAATTAAAAATAAATAAATATATAAAAATAAATGAATAAAAATAAATAAATAAAATAAATAAAAAAGAAATAAATAAAAATAAATAAATAAACAAAAATAAATAAAAATAAATAAATAAAAATAAATAATTATAAATAAATAGATATAAATAAATGAAAATAAAAAATAAAAATAAATAAAAGAATAAAAATAAAATAATATAATGAATAAAAAATTAATAAACAAAACAATGAAAAAATAAAAAAAACAAATAAATAAA
>JANJGK010000207.1:1215000-1237500 GCA_039081455.1 Macrobrachium rosenbergii | reverse complement strand
AAATAAGTGAATAAATAAAAATAAATAAATAAATAAAAACTAATAAATAAATAAAACTAAATGAAAATAAATAAATAAAAATAAATAAATAGATATAAAGGTAATAATTAAATAAAAATAAATCAACAATTAAATATAAATAAATAAAAATAAATGAAAGTAAATAAATAAAAATAAATAAATAAATAGAAATAAATAAATAAAAATAAATAAATATATATAAATAAATAAAAATAGATAAATAAAAAATAAATAAATAAAAATAATAAAAATAAAGAAATAAATAAATAATTAACATATATCAATAAAAATCAATGAAAATAAATCAATAAAAATAAATAAATAAATAATAATAAATAAAAATAAATAAATAAAGATAAATAAATAAATAAAAATAAATAAATTAATAAAATTGAATAAAAAAATAATATATAAATAAAATAAATAATAAAATAAAAAAAGATAAACAAACAAATATAAATAAATAAATCAAAATAAATAAATAAATAAAAATGAGTGAAAATAAATAAATAAAAATAAATAAATAAATAAATGAATTAAAATAAACAAAAATAAATGAATAAATAAAATTAAATAAATAAATAAAACTAAATAAATAAAAAAACATGAATAAATAAATAAATAAATAAAATTGAATAATGAAATAAAAATAAATATATAAATAAAAATAAATAATTAAATAAATAAAGATAAACAAACAAATAAAAATAAGTAAATAAAAATAAATAAATAAAGAAAAATGAATGAAAATAAAGAAATAAGAATAAATAAACAAAAATAAATAAAAAAATAAATAAGAATAAATAGATAAATAAAAATAAATAAAAATAAATAAACAGAAAATAAATCAATAAAAATAAATAAATAAATAACAATAAATAAATAAAAAACATATAAATAAATGAAAATAAATAAATAAAAAATAAATAAAAAATTATATAAATAAAGAAAATAAATACATAAATAAATTTGAATAAATAAAAAAAATAAAAATAAATAAATAAAAATATAATAATAAAAAAAATAAGTTAATAAAAATGAATAAATAAACGAATAAAAATAAATAAAAATAAATAAATGAATAAAAATAAATGAAAATAAATAAATAAATAAAAATAAATAAATAAAATAATGAAAGGAATTAATGAAAAAATAAATAACAATAAATAAATAAATAAATAAAAAATATATATATACATAAAAAATATAAATAAAAATAAATAAAAAAATAGACAAAAAATAAATAAATTAAAATAAATAAATCAATAAAAATAAATAAATAAATAAATAAAGATAAATAAATAAAAATACATGAAAATAAATAAATAAATAAAATCAAATAAAAAATAAAAATTAAATAAAAAAATAAAAGTAAATGAATTAATAAAAATAATTAAAAAAATAAAAAGAATAAATAAACAATATTAAATAAATAAATAAAAATAAAAAATAAATAAGTAAATAAAAGTCAATAAAAAATAAAAAAAAAATAAAAAAAATAGATAAAAATACATGAATAAATAAAAATAAATAAATAAAGGTAAATAAATAAATAACAGTAAATACTTAAAAATAAATCAATGAAAATAAATCAATAAAAATAAATGAAAATAAATAAATAAAAATGAATAAATAAATGATGAAAATAAATGAAAATAATAAATAAAAATAAAATATAAAAAATAAAATAAAAAAAATAATTAAATATATTAAAATACATAAAGAAATAAGTAATATTAATAGATAAATAAAAATAAATAGATAAATAAAAATAAATCAACAAATATAAATAAATAAATAAATAAAAATAAATAAGTAAATAAATAAAAACAAAATAATAAATAAATAAAAGTAAATAAATGAATAAAAATAAATGAAAATAAATAATTAAAAATAAATTAATAAATAAAAATAAAAAAAATAATAAAATAATTAAAAATACATAAATAAATCAAAATAAACAAATAAAGAAATGAGAATAAATGAAAATAAATAAATAAAAGTGAACAAATAAATAAAAATAAATAAAAAATACATAAAAAGCATTAAAAATAAATTAATAAATAAAAATAAAAAAGTAAAAAATAAATAAATAAGATTAAATAAATGAAAATAAATGAATAAATATAAATAAAAAACAAATAAAAATAAATAAAAAAAATTAACAAATAAAATTATAGAAATTGAATAAATAAAATAAATAAATAAATAAAATAAATAAATAAATAAAATAAATAAATAAAATAAATAAATGAATAAAATAAATAAAAATAAATAAAAATAAATAAATTGAAAATAAATAAATAAATATAAAGAAATGAATAAAATAAATAAAAATAAATAAACAAATAAAAATAAATAAAAATAAATTAATGGAAAATAAATAATAAAAAATAAAAAAACAAATAAATAAAAATAAATAAATAAATAAATAATTAAAAATAATTAATAAATAAAAATCAATCAATAAATAAAAATAAATAAATAAATAAAAAAATAGATAATTAAAAATAAACAGATAATTAAAAATAAATAAATATTTAAAAATAAATGAATAAAAATAAATAAATAAAATAAATAAAAAAGAAATAATTAAAAATAAATAAATAAACAGAAATAAATAAAAATAAATAAAGAAATAAAAATAAATAAATAAATAAAAATAAATAAATGAATAGAAATAGATAAATAAATAAAAAAGAAAGAAAAATAAATAGGTAAATAAAAATGAATCAATAAATAAAAATCAATAAATAAATAAAAATAAATAAATGAATAAAAATAGAAAAATAAAAAAAAATAAAATTAAATAGTTAAATAAAATGAATGAAAATAAATATTAAAAATAGAATAGCAATAAAAAATAAAAAAATAAAAAAAAATACATAAATAAATAAAAATAACTAAATAAATAAAGGAGAATAAGTTAAAATAAATAAATAAAAAAAAAATAAATAAATAAAAATAAATAAAAATAAATAAATAACGAAAAATAAATAAAAAAAATAAATAAATAAGAATAAATAAAAAATATATAATAAAATAAATAAAAATAAATAAATAAGTAAATAAATAAAAATAAACAAATAAATATTAAAAAATAAATTAAAGTGAATATAAAATAATAAATGAATAAACATAAATAAATAATAATAAAAAATAAAAAAAAATAAATAAATAGAAAAAGATAAATAAATAAATAAAAATTAATAAATGAATATAAATAAATAAAAATAAATAAAAACAAATAAATAAAAAAATAAATCAATAAAAATAAATAAAAATAAATAAATAAATAAAAATAAATAAATAAATAAAAATAAATAAATGAATAAAAATAAATAAATAAATAAATAAAAAAGAAATCAATAAAAATCAATAAAAATAAATAAATAAAAATAAATAAAAATAAATGATTAAATAAAAATAAATAAATAAAATTAAATAAAAAATAAACAAATAAAAACAAATAAAAATATATAAATAAAATTAAATAAAAAAATGAAAAGAAAAAATAAAAATAAGTAAGTACATAAAAATAAATAAATAAAGAAAAATGAACAGTAGAAAATAATTGAAAATGAATTAATTAAAATATATAAAAAAACAAATAAATAGAAATAGATAAATAAATGAAAAATTATATATAAATAAAAATAAATAAATGAATAAATAAAAATAAATAAGTGAATAAATAAAAATAAATAAATAAATAAAAACTAATAAATAAATGAAACTAAATGAAAATAAATAAATAAAAATAAATAAATAGATATAAAGGTAATAATTAAATAAAAATAAATCAATAATTAAATATAAATAAATAAAAATAAATGAAAGTAAATAAATAAAAATAAATAAATAAATAGAAATAAATAAATAAAAATAAATAAAAATATATAAATAAATCAAAAAAGATAAATAAAAAATAAATAAATAAAAATAATAAAAATAAAGAAATAAATAAATAATTAACATGTATCAATAAAAATCAATGAAAATAAATCAATAAAAATAAATAAATAAATAATAATAAATAAAAATAAATAAATAAATAAAGATAAATAAATAAATAAAAATAAATAAATAAATAAAAATGAGTGAAAATAAATAAATAAAAATAAATAAATAAATAAATGAATTAAAATAAACAGAAATAAATGAATAAATAAAATTAAATAAATAAATAAAACTAAATAAATAAAAAAACATGAATAAATAAATAAATAAACAAAATTGAATAATGAAATAAAAATAAATATATAAATAAAAATAAATAATTAAATAAATAAAGATAAACAAACAAATAAAAATAAGTAAATAAAAATAAATAAATAAAGAAAAATGAATGAAAATAAAGAAATAAGAATAAATAAACAAAAATAAATAAAAAAATAAATAAGAATAAATAGATAAATAAAAATAAATAAAAATAAATAAACAGAAAATAAATCAATAAAAATAAATAAATAAATAACAATAAATAAATAAAAAACATATAAATAAATGAAAATAAATAAATAAAAAATAAATAAAAAATTATATAAATAAAGAAAATAAATACATAAATAAATTTGAATAAATAAAAAAAATAAAAATAAATAAATAAAAATATAATAATAAAAAAATAAGTTAATAAAAATAAATAAATAAACGAATAAAAATAAATAAAAATAAATAAATGAATAAAAATAAATGAAAATAAATAAATAAATAAAAATAAATAAATAAAATAATGAAAGGAATGAATGAAAAAATAAATAACAATAAATAAATAAATAAATAAATAAATAAAAAATATATATATACATAAAAAATATAAATAAAAATAAATAAAAAAATAGACAAAAAATAAATAAATTAAAATAAATAAATCAATAAAAATAAATAAATAAATAAATAAATAAAGATAAATAAATAAAAATACATGAAAATAAATAAATAAATAAAATTAAATAAAAAATAAAAATTAAATAAAAAAATAAAAGTAAATGAATTAATAAAAATAATTAAAAAAATAAAAAGAATAAATAAACAATATTAAATAAATAAATAAAAATAAAAAATAAATAAGTAAATAAAAGTCAATAAAAAATAAATAAAAAATAAAAAAATAGATAAAAATACATGAATAAATAAAAATAAATAAATAAAGGTAAATAAATAAATAACAGTAAATACTTAAAAATAAATCAATGAAAATAAATCAATAAAAATAAATGAAAATAAATAAATAAAAATGAATAAATAAATGATGAAAATAAATGAAAATAATAAATAAAAATAAAATATAAAAAATAAAATAAAAAAAATAATTAAATATATTAAAATACATAAAGAAATAAGTAATATTAATAGATAAATAAAAATAAATAGATAAATAAAAATAAATCAACAAATATAAATAAATAAATAAATAAAAATAAATAAGTAAATAAATAAAAACAAAATAATAAATAAATAAAAGTAAATAAATGAATAAAAATAAATGAAAATAAATAATTAAAAATAAATTAATAAATAAAAATAAAAAAAATAATAAAATAATTAAAAATACATAAATAAATCAAAATAAACAAATAAAGAAATGAGAATAAATGAAAATAAATAAATAAAAGTGAACAAATAAATAAAAATAAATAAAAAATACATAAAAAGCATTAAAAATAAATTAATAAATAAAAATAAAAAAGTAAAAAATAAATAAATAAGATTAAATAAATGAAAATAAATGAATAAATATAAATAAAAAACAAATAAAAATAAATAAAAAAAATTAACAAATAAAATTATAGAAATTGAATAAATAAAATAAATAAATAAATAAAATAAATAAATAAATAAAATAAATAAATAAAATAAGTAAATGAATAAAATAAATAAAAATAAATAAAAATAAATAAATTGAAAATAAATAAATAAATATAAAGAAATGAATAAAAATAAATAAAAATAAATAAACAAATAAAAATAAATAAAAATAAATTAATGGAAAATAAATAATAAAAAATAAAAAAACAAATAAATAAAAATAAATAAATAAATAAATAATTAAAAATAATTAATAAATAAAAATCAATCAATAAATAAAAATAAATAAATAAATAAAAAAATAGATAATTAAAAATAAACAGATAATTAAAAATAAATAAATATTTAAAAATAAATGAATAAAAATAAATAAATAAAATAAATAAAAAAGAAATAATTAAAAATAAATAAATAAACAGAAATAAATAAAAATAAATAAAGAAATAAAAATAAATAAATAAATAAAAATAAATAAATGAATAGAAATAGATAAATAAATAAAAAAGAAAGAAAAATAAATAGGTAAATAAAAATGAATCAATAAATAAAAATCAATAAATAAATAAAAATAAATAAATGAATAAAAATAGAAAAATAAAAAAAATAAAATTAAATAGTTAAATATAATCAATGAAAATAAATATTAAAAATAGAATAATAACAATAAAAAATAAAAAAATAAAAAAAAATACATAAATAAATAAAAATAACTAAATAAATAAAGGAGAATAAGTTAAAATAAATAAATAAAAAAAATAAATAAATAAAAATAAATAAAAATAAATAAATAACGAAAAATAAAAAAAAAAATAAATAAATAAGAATAAATAAAAAATATATAATAAAATAAATAAAAATAAATAAATAAGTAAATAAATAAAAATAAACAAATAAATATTAAAAAATAAATTAAAGTGAATAAAAAATAATAAATGAATAAACATAAATAAATAATAATAAAAAATAAAAAAAAATAAATAAATAGAAAAAGATAAATAAATAAATAAAAATTAATAAATGAATATAAATAAATAAAAATAAATAAAAACAAATAAATAAAAAAATAAATCAATAAAAATAAATAAAAATAAATAAATAAATAAAAATAAATAAATAAATAAAAATAAATAAATAAATAAAAATAAATAAATGAATAAAAATAAATAAATAAATAAATAAAAAAGAAATCAATAAAAATCAATAAAAATAAATAAATAAAAATAAATAAAAATAAATGATTAAATAAAAATAAATAAATAAAATTAAATAAAAAATAAACAAATAAAAACAAATAAAAATATATAAATAAAATTAAATAAAAAAATGAAAAGAAAAAATAAAAATAAGTAAGTACATAAAAATAAATAAATAAAGAAAAATGAACAGTAGAAAATAATTGAAAATGAATTAATTAAAATATATAAAAAAACAAATAAATAGAAATAGATAAATAAATGAAAAAATATATATAAATAAAAATAAATAAATGAATAAATAAAAATAAATAAGTGAATAAATAAAAATAAATAAATAAATAAAAACTAATAAATAAATGAAACTAAATGAAAATAAATAAATAAAAATAAATAAATAGATATAAAGGTAATAATTAAATAAAAATAAATCAATAATTAAATATAAATAAATAAAAATAAATGAAAGTAAATAAATAAAAATAAATAAATAAATAGAAATAAATAAATAAAAATAAATAAAAATATATAAATAAATAAAAATAGATAAATAAAAAATAAATAAATAAAAATAATAAAAATAAAGAAATAAATAAATAATTAACATGTATCAATAAAAATCAATGAAAATAAATCAATAAAAATAAATAAATAAATAATAATAAATAAAAATAAATAAATAAATAAAGATAAATAAATAAATAAAAATAAATAAATAAATAAAATTGAATAAAAAAATAAATATATAAATAAAATAAATAATAAAATAAAAAAAGATAAACAAACAAATATAAATAAATAAATCAAAATAAATAAATAAATAAAAATGAGTGAAAATAAATAAAAAAAAAAAATAAATAAATAAATGAATTAAAATAAACAGAAATAAATGAATAAATAAAATTAAATAAATAAATAAAACTAAATAAATAAAAAAACATGAATAAATAAATAAATAAATAAAATTGAATAATGAAATAAAAATAAATATATAAATAAAAATAAATAATTAAATAAATAAAGATAAACAAACAAATAAAAATAAGTAAATAAAAATAAATAAATAAAGAAAAATGAATGAAAATAAAGAAATAAGAATAAATAAACAAAAATAAATAAAAAAAATAAATAAGAATAAATAGATAAATAAAAATAAATAAAAATAAATAAACAGAAAATAAATCAATAAAAATAAATAAATAAATAACAATAAATAAATAAACAACATATAAATAAATGAAAATAAATAAATAAAAAATAAATAAAAAATTATATAAATAAAGAAAATAAATACATAAATAAATTTGAATAAATAAAAAAAATAAAAATAAATAAATAAAAATATAATAATAAAAAAAATAAGTTAATAAAAATAAATAAATAAACGAATAAAAATAAATAAAAATAAATAAATGAATAAAAATAAATGAAAATAAATAAATAAATAAATAAAAATAAATAAATAAAATAATGAAAGGAATGAATGAAAAAATAAATAACAATAAATAAATAAATAAATAAATAAATAAAAAATATATATATACATAAAAAATATAAATAAAAATAAATAAAAAAATAGACAAAAAATAAATAAATTAAAATAAATAAATCAATAAAAATAAATAAATAAATAAATAAAGATAAATAAATAAAAATACATGAAAATAAATAAATAAATAAAATTAAATAAAAAATAAAAATTAAATAAAAAAATAAAAGTAAATGAATTAATAAAAATAATTAAAAAAATAAAAAGAATAAATAAACAATATTAAATAAATAAATAAAAATAAAAAATAAATAAGTAAATAAAAGTCAATAAAAAATAAATAAAAAATAAAAAAATAGATAAAAATACATGAATAAATAAAAATAAATAAATAAAGGTAAATAAATAAATAACAGTAAATACTTAAAAATAAATCAATGAAAATAAATCAATAAAAATAAATGAAAATAAATAAATAAAAATGAATAAATAAATGATGAAAATAAATGAAAATAATAAATAAAAATAAAATATAAAAAATAAAATAAAAAAAATAATTAAATATATTAAAATACATAAAGAAATAAGTAATATTAATAGATAAATAAAAATAAATAGATAAATAAAAATAAATCAACAAATATAAATAAATAAATAAATAAAAATAAATAAGTAAATAAATAAAAACAAAATAATAAATAAAAAAAAGTAAATAAATGAATAAAAATAAATGAAAATAAATAATTAAAAATAAATTAATAAATAAAAATAAAAAAAATAATAAAATAATTAAAAATACATAAATAAATCAAAATAAACAAATAAAGAAATGAGAATCAATGAAAATAAATAAATAAAAGTGAACAAATAAATAAAAATAAATAAAAAATACATAAAAAGCATTAAAAATAAATTAATAAATAAAAATAAAAAAGTAAAAAATAAATAAATAAGATTAAATAAATGAAAATAAATGAATAAATATAAATAAAAAACAAATAAAAATAAATAAAAAAAATTAACAAATAAAATTATAGAAATTGAATAAATAAAATAAATAAATAAATAAAATAAATAAATAAATAAAATAAATAAATAAAATAAATAAATGAATAAAATAAATAAAAATAAATAAAAATAAATAAATTGAAAATAAATAAATAAATATAAAGACATGAATAAAAATAAATAAAAATAAATAAACAAATAAAAATAAATAAAAATAAATTAATGGAAAATAAATAATAAAAAATAAAAAAACAAATAAATAAAAATAAATAAATAAATAAATAATTAAAAATAATTAACAAATAAAAATCAATCAATAAATAAAAATAAATAGATCAATAAAAAAATAGATAATTAAAAATAAACAGATAATTAAAAATAAATAAATATTTAAAAATAAATGAATAAAAATAAATAAATAAAATAAATAAAAAAGAAATAATTAAAAATAAATAAATAAACAGAAATAAATAAAAATAAATAAAGAAATAAAAATAAATAAATAAATAAAAATAAATAAATGAATAGAAATAGATAAATAAATAAAAAAGAAAGAAAAATAAATAGGTAAATAAAAATGAATCAATAAATAAAAATCAATAAATAAATAAAAATAAATAAATGAATAAAAATAGAAAAATAAAAAAAATAAAATTAAATAGTTAAATATAATCAATGAAAATAAATATTAAAAATAGAATAATAACAATAAAAAATAAAAAAATAAAAAAAAATACATAAATAAATAAAAATAACTAAATAAATAAAGGAGAATAAGTTAAAATAAATAAATAAAAAAAATAAATAAATAAAAATAAATAAAAATAAATAAATAACGAAAAATAAAAAAAAAAAATAAATAAATAAGAATAAATAAAAAATATATAATAAAATAAATAAAAATAAATAAATAAGTAAATAAATAAAAATAAACAAATAAATATTAAAAAATAAATTAAAGTGAATAAAAAATAATAAATGAATAAACATAAATAAATAATAATAAAAAATAAAAAAAAATAAATAAATAGAAAAAGATAAATAAATAAATAAAAATTAATAAATGAATATAAATAAATAAAAATAAATAAAAACAAATAAATAAAAAAAAAATCAATAAAAATAAATAAAAATAAATAAATAAATAAAAATAAATAAATAAATAAAAATAAATAAATGAATAAAAATAAATAAATAAATAAATAAAAAAGAAATCAATAAAAATCAATAAAAATAAATAAATAAAAATAAATAAAAATAAATGATTAAATAAAAATAAATAAATAAAATTAAATAAAAAATAAACAAATAAAAACAAATAAAAATATATAAATAAAATTAAATAAAAAAATGAAAAGAAAAAATAAAAATAAGTAAGTACATAAAATAAATAAATAAAGAAAAATGAACAGTAGAAAATAATTGAAAATGAATTAATTAAAATATATAAAAAAACAAATAAATAGAAATAGATAAATAAATGAAAAAATATATATAAATAAAAATAAATAAATGAATAAATAAAAATAAATAAGTGAATAAATAAAAATAAATAAATAAATAAAAACTAATAAATAAATGAAACTAAATGAAAATAAATAAATAAAAATAAATAAATAGATATAAAGGTAATAATTAAATAAAAATAAATCAATAATTAAATATAAATAAATAAAAATAAATGAAAGTAAATAAATAAAAATAAATAAATAAATAGAAATAAATAAATAAAAATAAATAAAAATATATAAATAAATAAAAATAGATAAATAAAAAATAAATAAATAAAAATAATAAAAATAAAGAAATAAATAAATAATTAACATGTATCAATAAAAATCAATGAAAATAAATCAATAAAAATAAATAAATAAATAATAATAAATAAAAATAAATAAAAAAATAAAGATAAATAAATAAATAAAAATAAATAAATAAATAAAATTGAATAAAAAAATAAATATATAAATAAAATAAATAATAAAATAAAAAAAGATAAACAAACAAATATAAATAAATAAATCAAAATAAATAAATAAATAAAAATGAGTGAAAATAAATAAATAAATGAATTAAAATAAACAGAAATAAATGAATAAATAAAATTAAATAAATAAATAAAACTAAATAAATAAAAAAACATGAATAAATAAATAAATAAATAAAATTGAATAATGAAATAAAAATAAATATATAAATAAAAATAAATAATTAAATAAATAAAGATAAACAAACAAATAAAAATAAGTAAATAAAAATAAATAAATAAAGAAAAATGAATGAAAATAAAGAAATAAGAATAAATAAACAAAAATAAATAAAAATAAATAAACAGAAAATAAATCAATAAAAATAAATAAATAAATAACAATAAATAAATAAAAAACATATAAATAAATGAAAATAAATAAATAAAAAATAAATAAAAAATTATATAAATAAAGAAAATAAATACATAAATAAATTTGAATAAATAAAAAAAATAAAAATAAATAAATAAAAATATAATAATAAAAAAAATAAGTTAATAAAAATAAATAAATAAACGAATAAAAATAAATAAAAATAAATAAATGAATAAAAATAAATGAAAATAAATAAATAAATAAAAATAAATAAATAAAATAATGAAAGGAATGAATGAAAAAATAAATAACAATAAATAAATAAATAAATAAATAAATAAAAAATATATATATACATAAAAAATATAAATAAAAATAAATAAAAAAATAGACAAAAAATAAATAAATTAAAATAAATAAATCAATAAAAATAAATAAATAAATAAATAAAGATAAATAAATAAAAATACATGAAAATAAATAAATAAATAAAATTAAATAAAAAATAAAAATTAAATAAAAAAATAAAAGTAAATGAATTAATAAAAATAATTAAAAAAATAAAAAGAATAAATAAACAATATTAAATAAATAAATAAAAATAAAAAATAAATAAGTAAATAAAAGTAAAAAAAAAATAAATAAAAAATAAAAAAATAGATAAAAATACATGAATAAATAAAAATAAATAAATAAAGGTAAATAAATAAATAACAGTAAATACTTAAAAATAAATCAATGAAAATAAATCAATAAAAATAAATGAAAATAAATAAATAAAAATGAATAAATAAATGATGAAAATAAATGAAAATAATAAATAAAAATAAAATATAAAAAATAAAATAAAAAAAATAATTAAATATATTAAAATACATAAAGAAATAAGTAATATTAATAGATAAATAAAAATAAATAGATAAATAAAAATAAATCAACAAATATAAATAAATAAATAAATAAAAATAAATAAGTAAATAAATAAAAACAAAATAATAAATAAATAAAAGTAAATAAATGAATAAAAATAAATGAAAATAAATAATTAAAAATAAATTAATAAATAAAAATAAAAAAAATAATAAAATAATTAAAAATACATAAATAAATCAAAATAAACAAATAAAGAAATGAGAATAAATGAAAATAAATAAATAAAAGTGAACAAATAAATAAAAATAAATAAAAAATAAATAAAAAGCATTAAAAATAAATTAATAAATAAAAATAAAAAAGTAAAAAATAAATAAATAAGATTAAATAAATGAAAATAAATGAATAAATATAAATAAAAAACAAATAAAAATAAATAAAAAAAATTAACAAATAAAATTATAGAAATTGAATAAATAAAATAAATAAATAAATAAAATAAATAAATAAATAAAATAAATAAATAAAATAAATAAATGAATAAAATAAATAAAAATAAATAAAAATAAATAAATTGAAAATAAATAAATAAATATAAAGAAATGAATAAAATAAATAAAAATAAATAAACAAATAAAAATAAATAAAAATAAATTAATGGAAAATAAATAATAAAAAATAAAAAAACAAATAAATAAAAATAAATAAATAAATAAATAATTAAAAATAATTAATAAATAAAAATCAATCAATAAATAAAAATAAATAAATAAATAAAAAAATAGATAATTAAAAATAAACAGATAATTAAAAATAAATAAATATTTAAAAATAAATGAATAAAAATAAATAAATAAAATAAATAAAAAAGAAATAATTAAAAATAAATAAATAAACAGAAATAAATAAAAATAAATAAAGAAATAAAAATAAATAAATAAATAAAAATAGATAAATGAA
Source organism: Macrobrachium rosenbergii (assembly GCA_039081455.1). Taxonomy (NCBI): domain Eukaryota; kingdom Metazoa; phylum Arthropoda; class Malacostraca; order Decapoda; family Palaemonidae; genus Macrobrachium; species Macrobrachium rosenbergii. The sequence goes on along the minus strand of JANJGK010000207.1, from coordinate 1,223,800 downwards.
TAGAAATAGATAAATAAATAAAAAAGAAAGAAAAATAAATAGGTAAATAAAAATGAATCAATAAATAAAAATCAATAAATAAATAAAAATAAATAAATGAATAAAAATAGAAAAATAAAAAAATTAAAATTAAATAGTTAAATATAATCAATGAAAATAAATATTAAAAATAGAATAATAACAATAAAAAAAAAATACATAAATAAATAAAAATAACTAAATAAATAAAGGAGAATAAGTTAAAATAAATAAATAAAAAAAATAAATAAATAAAAATAAATAAAAATAAATAAATAACGAAAAATAAATAAAAAAAATAAATAAATAAGAATAAATAAAAAATATATAATAAAATAAATAAAAATAAATAAATAAGTAAATAAATAAAAATAAACAAATAAATATTAAAAAATAAATTAAAGTGAATAAAAAATAATAAATGAATAAACATAAATAAATAATAATAAAAAATAGAAAAAAATAAATAAATAGAAAAAGATAAATAAATAAATAAAAATTAATAAATGAATATAAATAAATAAAAATAAATAAAAACAAATAAATAAAAAAATAAATCAATAAAAATAAATAAAAATAAATAAATAAATAAAAATAAATAAATAAATAAAAATAAATAAATGAATAAAAATAAATAAATAAATAAATAAAAAAGAAATCAATAAAAATCAATAAAAATAAATAAATAAAAATAAATAAAAATAAATGATTAAATAAAAATAAATAAATAAAATTAAATAAAAAATAAACAAATAAAAACAAATAAAAATATATAAATAAAATTAAATAAAAAAATGAAAAGAAAAAATAAAAATAAGTAAGTACATAAAAATAAATAAATTAAGAAAAATGAACAGTAGAAAATAATTGAAAATGAATTAATTAAAATATATAAAAAACAAATAAATAGAAATAGATAAATAAATGAAAAAATATATATAAATAAAAATAAATAAATGAATAAATAAAAATAAATAAGTGAATAAATAAAAATAAATAAATAAATAAAAACTAATAAATAAATGAAACTAAATGAAAATAAATAAATAAAAATAAATAAATAGATATAAAGGTAATAATTAAATAAAAATAAATCAATAATTAAATATAAATAAATAAAAATAAATGAAAGTAAATAAATAAAAATAAATAAATAAATAGAAATAAATAAATAAAAATAAATAAAAATATATAAATAAATAAAAATAGATAAATAAAAAATAAATAAATAAAAATAATAAAAATAAAGAAATAAATAAATAATTAACATGTATCAATAAAAATCAATGAAAATAAATCAATAAAAATAAATAAATAAATAATAATAAATAAAAATAAATAAATAAATAAAGATAAATAAATAAATAAAAATAAATAAATAAATAAAATTGAATAAAAAAATAAATATATAAATAAAATAAATAATAAAATAAAAAAAGATAAACAAACAAATATAAATAAATAAATCAAAATAAATAAATAAATAAAAATGAGTGAAAATAAATAAATAAAAATAAATAAATAAATAAATGAATTAAAATAAACAGAAATAAATGAATAAATAAAATTAAATAAATAAATAAAACTAAATAAATAAAAAACATGAATAAATAAATAAATAAATAAAATTGAATAATGAAATAAAAATAAATATATAAATAAAAATAAATAATTAGATAAATAAAGATAAACAAACAAATAAAAATAAGTAAATAAAAATAAATAAATAAAGAAAAATGAATGAAAATAAAGAAATAAGAATAAATAAACAAAAATAAATAAAAAAATAAATAAGAATAAATAGATAAATAAAAATAAATAAAAATAAATAAACAGAAAATAAATCAATAAAAATAAATAAATAAATAACAATAAATAAATAAAAAACATATAAATAAATGAAAATAAATAAATAAAAAATAAATAAAAAATTGTATAAATAAAGAAAATAAATACATAAATAAATTTGAATAAATAAAAAAAATAAAAATAAATAAATAAAAATATAATAATAAAAAAAATAAGTTAATAAAAATGAATAAATAAACGAATAAAAATAAATAAAAATAAATAAATGAATAAAAATAAATGAAAATAAATAAATAAATAAAAATAAATAAATAAAATAATGAAAGGAATGACTGAAAAAATAAATAACAATAAATAAATAAATAAATAAAAAATATATATATACATAAAAAATATAAATAAAAATAAATAAAAAAATAGACCAAAAATAAATAAATTAAAATAAATAAATCAATAAAAATAAATAAATAAATAAATAAAGATAAATAAATAAAAATACATGAAAATAAATAAATAAATAAAATTAAATAAAAAATAAAAATTAAATAAAAAAATAAAAGTAAATGAATTAATAAAAATAATTAAAAAAATAAAAAGAATAAATAAACAATATTAAATAAATAAATAAAAATAAAAAATAAATAAGCAAATAAAAGTCAATAAAAAATAAATAAAAAATAAAAAAATAGATAAAAATACATGAATAAATAAAAATAAATAAATAAAGGTAAATAAATAAATAACAGTAAATACTTAAAAATAAATCAATGAAAATAAATCAATAAAAATATATGTAAATAAATAAATAAAAATGAATAAATAAATGATGAAAATAAATGAAAATAATAAATAAAAATAAAATATAAAAAATAAAATAAAAAAAATAATTAAATATATTAAAATACATAAAGAAATAAGTAATATTAATAGATAAATAAAAATAAATAGATAAATAAAAATAAATCAACAAATATAAATAAATAAATAAATAAAAATAAATAAGTAAATAAATAAAAACAAAATAATAAATAAATAAAAGTAAATAAATGAATAAAAATAAATGAAAATAAATAATTAAAAATAAATTAATAAATAAAAATAAAAAAAAAATAATAAAATAATTAAAAATACATAAATAAATCAAAATAAACAAATAAAGAAATGAGAATAAATGAAAATAAATAAATAAAAGTGAACAAATAAATAAAAATAAATAAAAAATACATAAAAAGCATTAAAAATAAATTAATAAATAAAAATAAAAAAGTAAAAAATAAATAAATAAGATTAAATAAATGAAAATAAATGAATAAATATAAATAAAAAACAAATAAAAATAAATAAAAAAAATTAACAAATAAAATTATAGAAATTGAATAAATAAAATAAATAAATAAATAAAATAAATAAATAAATAAAATAAATAAATAAAATAAATAAATGAATAAAATAAATAAAAATAAATAAAAATAAATAAATTGAAAATAAATAAATAAATATAAAGAAATGAATAAAATAAATAAAAATAAATAAACAAATAAAAATAAATAAAAATAAATTAATGGAAAATAAATAATAAAAAATAAAAAAACAAATAAATAAAAATAAATAAATAAATAAATAATTAAAAATAATTAATAAATAAAAATCAATCAATAAATAAAAATAAATAAATAAATAAAAAAATAGATAATTAAAAATAAACAGATAATTAAAAATAAATAAATATTTAAAAATAAATGAATAAAAATAAATAAATAAAATAAATAAAAAAGAAATAATTAAAAATAAATAAATAAACAGAAATAAATAAAAATAAATAAAGAAATAAAAATAAATAAATAAATAAAAATAAATAAATGAATAGAAATAGATAAATAAATAAAAAAGAAAGAAAAATAAATAGGTAAATAAAAATGAATCAATAAATAAAAATCAATCAATAAATAAAAATAAATAAATGAATAAAAATAGAAAAATAAAAAAAATAAAATTAAATAGTTAAATAAAATGAATGAAAATAAATATTAAAAATAGAATAATAACAATAAAAAATAAAAAAATAAAAAAAAATACATAAATAAATAAAAATAACTAAATAAATAAAGGAGAATAAGTTAAAATAAATAAATAAAAAAAATAAATAAATAAAAATAAATAAAAATAAATAAATAACGAAAAATAAATAAAAAAATAAATAAATAAGAATAAATAAAAAATATATAATAAAATACATAAAAATAAATAAATAAGTAAATAAATAAAAATAAACAAATAAATATTAAAAAATAAATTAAAGTGAATAAAAAATAATAAATGAATAAACATAAATAAATAATAATAAAAAATAAAAAAAATAAATAAATAGAAAAAGATAAATAAATAAATAAAAATTAATAAATGAATATAAATAAATAAAAATAAATAAAAACAAATAAATAAAAAAATAAATCAATAAAAATAAATAAAAATAAATAAATAAATAAAAATAAATAAATAAATAAAAATAAATAAATGAATAAAAATAAATAAATAAATAAATAAAAAAGAAATCAATAAAAATCAATAAAAATAAATAAATAAAAATAAATAAAAATAAATGATTAAATAAAAATAGATAAATAAAATTAAATAAAAAATAAACAAATAAAAACAAATAAAAATATATAAATAAAATTAAATAAAAAAATGAAAAGAAAAAATAAAAATAAGTAAGTACATAAAAATAAATAAATAAAGAAAAATGAACAGTAGAAAATAATTGAAAATGAATTAATTAAAATATATAAAAAAACAAATAAATAGAAATAGATAAATAAATGAAAAAATATATATAAATAAAAATAAATAAATGAATAAATAAAAATAAATAAGTGAATAAATAAAAATAAATAAATAAATAAAAACTAATAAATAAATGAAACTAAATGAAAATAAATAAATAAAAATAAATAAATAGATATAAAGGTAATAATTAAATAAAAATAAATCAATAATTAAATATAAATAAATAAAAATAAATGAAAGTAAATAAATAAAAATAAATAAATAAATAGAAATAAATAAATAAAAATAAATAAAAATATATAAATAAATAAAAATAGATAAATAAAAAATAAATAAATAAAAATAATAAAAATAAAGAAATAAATAAATAATTAACATGTATCAATAAAAATCAATGAAAATAAATCAATAAAAATAAATAAATAAATAATAATAAATAAAAATAAATAAATAAATAAAGATAAATAAATAAATAAAAATAAATAAATAAATAAAATTGAATAAAAAAATAAATATATAAATAAAATAAATAATAAAATAAAAAAAGATAAACAAACAAATATAAATAAATAAATCAAAATAAATAAATAAATAAAAATGAGTGAAAATAAATAAATAAAAATAAATAAATAAATAAATGAATTAAAATAAACAGAAATAAATGAATAAATAAAATTAAATAAATAAATAAAACTAAATAAATAAAAAAACATGAATAAATAAATAAATAAATAAAATTGAATAATGAAATAAAAATAAATATATAAATAAAAATAAATAATTAAATAAATAAAGATAAACAAACAAATAAAAATAAGTAAATAAAAATAAATAAATAAAGAAAAATGAATGAAAATAAAGAAATAAGAATAAATAAACAAAAATAAATAAAAAAATAAATAAGAATAAATAGATAAATAAAAATAAATAAAAATAAATAAACAGAAAATAAATCAATAAAAATGAATAAATAAATAACAATAAATAAATAAAAAACATATAAATAAATGAAAATAAATAAATAAAAAATAAATAAAAAATTATATAAATACAGAAAATAAATACATAAATAAATTTGAATAAATAAAAAAAATAAAAATAAATAAATAAAAATATAATAATAAAAAAAATAAGTTAATAAAAATAAATAAATAAACGAATAAAAATAAATAAAAATAAATAAATGAATAAAAATAAATGAAAATAAATAAATAAATAAAAATAAATAAATAAAATAATGAAAGGAATGAATGAAAAAATAAATAACAATAAATAAATAAATAAATAAATAAATAAAAAATATATATATACATAAAAAATATAAATAAAAATAAATAAAAAAATAGACAAAAAATAAATAAATTAAAATAAATAAATCAATAAAAATAAATAAATAAATAAATAAAGATAAATAAATAAAAATACATGAAAATAAATAAATAAATAAAATTAAATAAAAAATAAAAATTAAATAAAAAAATAAAAGTAAATGAATTAATAAAAATAATTAAAAAAATAAAAAGAATAAATAAACAATATTAAATAAATAAATAAAAATAAAAAATAAATAAGTAAATAAAAGTAAAAAAAAATAAATAAAAAATAAAAAAATAGATAAAAATACATGAATAAATAAAAATAAATAAATAAAGGTAAATAAATAAATAACAGTAAATACTTAAAAATAAATCAATGAAAATAAATCAATAAAAATAAATGAAAATAAATAAATAAAAATGAATAAATAAATGATGAAAATAAATGAAAATAATAAATAAAAATAAAATATAAAAAATAAAATAAAAAAAATAATTAAATATATTAAAATACATAAAGAAATAAGTAATATTAATAGATAAATAAAAATAAATAGATAAATAAAAATAAATCAACAAATATAAATAAATAAATAAATAAAAATAAATAAGTAAATAAATAAAAACAAAATAATAAATAAATAAAAGTAAATAAATGAATAAAAATAAATGAAAATAAATAATTAAAAATAAATTAATAAATAAAAATAAAAAAAATAATAAAATAATTAAAAATACATAAATAAATCAAAATAAACAAATAAAGAAATGAGAATAAATGAAAATAAATAAATAAAAGTGAACAAATAAATAAAAATAAATAAAAAATACATAAAAAGCATTAAAAATAAATTAATAAATAAAAATAAAAAAGTAAAAAATAAATAAATAAGATTAAATAAATGAAAATAAATGAATAAATATAAATAAAAAACAAATAAAAATAAATAAAAAAAATTAACAAATAAAATTATAGAAATTGAATAAATAAAATAAATAAATAAATAAAATAAATAAATAAATAAAATAAATAAATAAAATAAATAAATGAATAAAATAAATAAAAATAAATAAAAATAAATAAATTGAAAATAAACAAATAAAAATAAATAAAAATAAATTAATGGAAAATAAATAATAAAAAATAAAAAAACAAATAAATAAAAATAAATAAATAAATAAATAATTAAAAATAATTAATAAATAAAAATCAATCAATAAATAAAAATAAATAAATAAATAAAAAAATAGATAATTAAAAATAAACAGATAATTAAAAATAAATAAATATTTAAAAATAAATGAATAAAAATAAATAAATAAAATAAATAAAAAAGAAATAATTAAAAATAAATAAATAAACAGAAATAAATAAAAATAAATAAAGAAATAAAAATAAATAAATAAATAAAAATAAATAAATGAATAGAAATAGATAAATAAATAAAAAAGAAAGAAAAATAAATAGGTAAATAAAAATGAATCAATAAATAAAAATCAATAAATAAATAAAAATAAATAAATGAATAAAAATAGAAAAATAAAAAAAATAAAATTAAATAGTTAAATAAAATGAATGAAAATAAATATTAAAAATAGAATAATAACAATAAAAAATAAAAAAAAAAAAAAAAATACATAAATAAATAAAAATAACTAAATAAATAAAGGAGAATAAGTTAAAATAAATAAATACAAAAAATAAATAAATAAAAATAAATAAAAATAAATAAATAACGAAAAATAAATAAAAATAAATAAATAACGAAAAATAAATAAAAAAAATAAATAAATAAGAATAAATAAAAAATATATAATAAAATAAATAAAAATAAATAAATAAGTAAATAAATAAAAATAAACAAATAAATATTAAAAAATAAATTAAAGTGAATAAAAAATAATAAATGAATAAACATAAATAAATAATAATAAAAAATAAAAAAAAATAAATAAATAGAAAAAGATAAATAAATAAATAAAAATTAATAAATGAATATAAATAAATAAAAATAAATAAAAACAAATAAATAAAAAAATAAATCAATAAAAATAAAAAAAAATAAATAAATAAATAAAAATAAATAAATAAATAAAAATAAATAAATGAATAAAAATAAATAAATAAATAAATAAAAAGAAATCAATAAAAATCAATAAAAATAAATAAATAAAAATAAATAAAAATAAATGATTAAATAAAAATAAATAAATAAAATTAAATAAAAAATAAACAAATAAAAACAAATAAAAATATATAAATAAAATTAAATAAAAAAATGAAAAGAAAAAAATAAAAATAAGTAAGTACATAAAAATAAATAAATAAAGAAAAATGAACAGTAGAAAATAATTGAAAATGAATTAATTAAAATATATAAAAAAACAAATAAATAGAAATAGATAAATAAATGAAAAAATATATATAAATAAAAATAAATAAATGAATAAATAAAAATAAATAAGTGAATAAATAAAAATAAATAAATAAATAAAAACTAATAAATAAATGAAACTAAATGAAAATAAATAAATAAAAATAAATAAATAGATATAAAGGTAATAATTAAATAAAAATAAATCAATAATTAAATATAAATAAATAAAAATAAATGAAAGTAAATAAATAAAAATAAATAAATAAATAGAAATAAATAAATAAAAATAAATAAAAATATATAAATAAATAAAAATAGATAAATAAAAAATAAATAAATAAAAATAATAAAAATAAAGAAATAAATAAATAATTAACATGTATCAATAAAAATCAATGAAAATAAATCAATAAAAATAAATAAATAAATAATAATAAATAAAAATAAATAAAAAAATAAAGATAAATAAATAAATAAAAATAAATAAATAAA
>JANJGK010000207.1:1207500-1210000 GCA_039081455.1 Macrobrachium rosenbergii | reverse complement strand
GAAAAATAAATAAATAAATATAAATAAATGAATAAATAAAAATAAAAATAAATAAATAAATAAAAATAAATCAACAATTAAAAATAGATAAATAAATAAATAAAAACAATTGAAAATAAATAAATAAAAATAAATAATTAAATAATTATTGATAAATAAATAAGAAATTATTAATAATATATAAATATTTAAAAATAAAAAAATAAACAAATAAAAAATAAAAATAAAAAATAAATAGATAAAAATTAATAAAAATAAACGAAAATAGATTATGAAAAATATAAATAAGTAAAAATAAATAAAAATAAATAAATAAATAAAAACAAAAAATAAAGAAAATTCAATAAATAAATAAAAATAGACATATAGATAAAATAAATATTAAAAACATAAAGATAAAAAAACATAAATAAATAAATAAAAATAAATAAATAAATAAAAATGAATGAAAATAAATAAATAAAAATAAATAAATAAATAAAATAAATAAATAAATAAATAAAAATAGAGATAAATGAATAAATAAAACTAAATAAATAAATAAAATTCAAATTAAATAAATAAATAAAAATAGATAAATAAATAAATAAATAAAATAAATAAATAAATAAATAAAATCAAATGAAAATAAATAAATAAAAATAAATAAATAAATAAAAATAAATAAACAAACAAAAAAAAATAATTAAATAAATGAATAAAAATAAATGAATATAAATAAATTAAAATAAATTAATAAAAAATAAAATAAATAAATAAATAAAATTTTATAAATTAAAATAAATAAAGAAAATAAATAAACAAATAAAAAATTAAACAAATAAATAAAATTAATAAAATTAAATAAATAAATAAATAGATAAAAATAAAAAATAAAAATAAAAATAAATAAAATTAATGAAAATAAATGAATAAATAAAAATAAATAAATAATTAAAAATAAATAAATAACTCAGAATAAACAAATAAATAAAAATAAAAGAATAAATAATAATAATAATAATAATAATACTAAATAAATAAGAATAAATAAATAAATAAAAATAAATGAATAAATAAATGATAATAAATAAATAAATAAAAATAAATGAATTAATAAAAAATGAGTAAATAAAAATGAATAAATACTGTAAATAAAAAAATGAAAATAAATAAATTAATAAAAATAAATAAATAAAAAAAATGAAAATAAATGAAAGGAATAAACAAAAATGAATGAATAAAAAATGAATATAAAATGAATAGATAAATAATTAAAAATAAATAAATGAATAAAAATAAATAAATATAAATAAATAAATAAAAATTAAAAATAACAATAAAAATAAAAAAATAAATAAATGAAAATAAATAAATAAAGAAAAATAAATAAATAAAGATAAATAAATGAATAAATAAAAATATATGAAAATAAGCAAATAAATAAAAAGTAAATAAATAAATAAAAAAAATAAAAATAAATAATTAAAATATGAATAAATAAATAAAAATATATAAATAAAAAAGAAATGAAAATAAATAAATAAAAATAAACAAATAAATAAAAATAAATAAATGAATAGAAATAGATAAATAAATAAAAAAAGAAAGAAAAATAAATAGGTAAATAAAAATGAATCATTAAATAAAAAAAATAAAAATAATAAATAAATAAAAATAGAAAATAAAAAAAATAAAATTAAATAGTTAAATAAAAACGAATGGAAATAAAAAAAAAAAAATAAAAATAAAAAATTAAAATATAAATAAAAATACATCAATAAATAAAACTAAATAAATAAAGGAGAATAAATAAAAATAAATAAATAAAAATAAAAAATAAATAAATAAAAATGAATAAAAATAAATAAATAACGAAAAATAAATAAAAAAATAAATAACTAAATTAGAATAAATTAAAAAGAATACATAATAAAATAAATAAAAATCAATAAATAAGTAAATAAAAAAATAAACAAATAAATAATAATAAATAAATTAAAGTGAATGAAAATCAATGAATGAATAAACAAATAAATAAAAATAAAAATTTAAAAAAATAAATAAATAGAAAACGTTAAATAAATAAATAAAAATTAATAAATGACTATAAATCATAAATCAATAAAAATAAGTAAAAATTAATAAATAAATAAAAATAAATATATAAATAAAAGTAAATAAATGAATAAAAATAAATAAATAAATAAATAAAAAAATAAATCAATAAAAATCAATAAAAATAAATAAATAAAAATAAATAAAAACAAATGAATAAATAAAAATAAATAAATAAAATTAAATAAAAAAATAAATAAATTAAAATAAATAAAAATATATAAATAAAATTAAATAAAAAAAATGAAAATAAATAAATAAAAATAAAAAATAAAAATAAATTAGTACAAAAAAATAAAGAAATAAAGAAAAATAAATAGTTGAAAATAATTGAAAATGAATTAATTAAAAAGTATAAAAAAATAAATAAATGAAAATAGATAAATAAAAAAATATTAATAAA
>JANJGK010000207.1:1180000-1192500 GCA_039081455.1 Macrobrachium rosenbergii | reverse complement strand
TTTATTTATTTATTGTTATATATTTTTTATTTTTATTCATTTTTATTGTTATTTATTTTTATTTTTTATTTATCTCTATTTATTTATTTATTTATTTTCTTTTATTTTTATTTATTTATTTATTTTAATTTCTTTATTTATTTTTATTTATTTATTTTCATTTGTTTTTATATATTTATTTATTTTTTATTTATTTATTTTTTATTTTTTTATTTATTTTTATTTATTTGTATGTTTATTTTTATTTATTTTTTTATTTATATATTTTTATCTCTTTATTTTCATTTATTTATTTTTATTTTTTTTCTGTTTTTTATATTTCTTTAATTTTATTCATTTATTATTATTTTTATTTATTTACTCATTTATTTATTTTTATTTTTTATTTATTTATATATTTATTTTTACTTATTTATATGTTTTTATTTATTAATTTTCATTAATTTTTATTAATTTATTTTATATTTATTTATTTATTTTTTATTTATTTATTTATTTTTATTTATTTATTTTTATTATTTATTTATATATATTATATATATTTTTTATTTATTTATTCATTTTTATTCATTTATTTATTTATTTTTATTTATTTTATTTATTTTTTTTATTTATATATTTTTATTTATTTATTTTAATATATTTTTATTTATTTATATATTGGTTTTTTATTATTTATTTATTTTCTTTTGTTTATTCTTTTTATTTTTATTATTTCATTTATTTTTATTTATTTTTATTTATTTATTTATTTTTATTTAATTATTTTCATTTATTTTTATTTATTTATTTATTTATTTTCAATTATTTATTTATTTTTATTTATCTATTTAATTTTCATTTATTTATTTTTTAATTTTTTATTTATTTTTTTATTTATTTCTTTTCTTTAATTTTTATCTATTTATCTTTTTTAATTAATTGATGAATTTATTTATTTTCTTTTATTTATTTAACTTTATTTTTAATCGTTTATCTTTTTTATTTGTTGACTTTTTTATTCTTTTTAGGCATTTTCTTATTTTTATTTAGTTTTATTTAATTTTATTTATTTAGATTTTATATTTTTATTTTTTACTTTCATTTATTTTAATTTATTTTTATTGATTTTTATTTATTTATTTTCATACATTATAGTAATTTTGATTTAGTTCATATTACTTCTCATTTACTTACTGTTATTTATATATTTTAATTTCATTTATTTTTCTTTGTTTTTTTATTTATTTTTAGTAAATGTTATATACTTATTTATTTTTTTTTATTTTATTATTTTTTATTTGTTTTTTTACATTTTGTTTTATTTATTTATTTTTTATTTATATTTAGTTATTTATTCAAGTAAAAAATCAATTTCAAAAACGACCTAGAAAAAGGAATAAGAATGTAACATGGAAGTTTTAGAAAAATATGTCAATTTTAAATACAATATTACTATGAATTTTGCTCTCTTTATGAATTTAGTTTAAATTTTATCTGCTTATAACCGAGTCGTATTTAAGAAAAAGTTAAAAATTCAATCAATATTTAAATGAAAAATCAATTTCAAAAATGACCTAGAAATGTGAAAATGAATATATTATATATAAAGGTAAAAAAATTAAATTTTAATACAATATTTTTGGGAATTTTGCCCTCTTTTTCGGGAATGATTTTAGTTCAACGTTTTCTGATATATTCTTATTATTAATTACCATTGTTATTTTATATTTGTATTTGTAATTTTTATGTTTAATTCAAATGACGAATACCATTTATTTACCAATGAAGAAATTTATGATACAAGTAAATAAAAAAAAGCAATAATCAAATAAAAAATTAAATAAAACCACAACAAAACATATGAAATGAAATAAGATGAAAATTAAAACAAACACGTTGAAAATAAATGCAAAAATAATACAAAGGATTAAAATAAAATAATGTATTATTCTTATTTTTTTTTCAATTTAAAATAAACCTAATGCTTTTATGTTTCATTATTTTGTCTTTTTTTAAGTAATTTTTGAAGTTTATTTTTTACTTAAATAATAATAATAATAATTTAAAATAATCAAAAAAGGAAAATAAATGAAATATGTAAAAGGAAAAAAAAAACATACGATTACGATATTTTTCTTATTTTTACCCTCTGTTGAAGACTGATTTTAGTTCACCTTTTAAGGATATATTCTTATAACAAAGTTTTATGAAAAAAATCTCCGTTAAAAAACAATGCAGATAAAATTAAAGGCGAAATGGTCATATACGTTTTGCATGTAAAAATACTGATAAAAGCACTCAAGATTTCAGTCAAAAATTAATTTAAAAAATCATTAAGAAACGGAAAATAAATGAAATATGTAGAAAGTTTCAAAAATATTTCAATTTCAATACAAATTTTTGGGGGGAGTATTGCCATTTTTTTGATGACTAATTTTAGTTTAACATTTACAGATATATTATTATAACAGAATTATATATATAAAAAAACTCCGTTAAAAACAATCAATATTTAAGTAAAAATTCAACTTCAAAAATCACCTAAAAAAATGGGGAAAAAATTGTTGCATAAAGACTTTTAGAAAATATGACAATATTGAATACATTATTTTTGGGAAATTTTCCCTCTTTATGATCAAAGAATTTAGTTTAAATTTTGCAGATATATTCCTATAACCGAGTTAAAAAAAAGGCTTAAAAATAAATATAAAGAAATAAATAAAAATCGACTTCAAAAATCGACAAAAAAACATTCATTATTTAAGACAAATCAATTTAGAAATCACTAAAAATAGGAATATAAATGAAATATGTTAAAAGTAGAAAAAAAATAAATTTGATTACGATATTTTTCTTAGTTTTGCCCTCTTTTTGATGACTGATTTTACTTTACCATTCAATGATATGTTCTTATAGCAAAGTGTTATGAAAAATTTCTCCGTTGAAAAACAATCAGGTAAAATTTAAGGCTAAAAGGTCATATACGGTTTGTATATAAAAATACTGTTATTAACATTCAAGATTTCAGTCAAAAATCAATTTAAAAATCATTAAGAAATTAAAAATATGACTGATTTTAGTTTAATAGAATTATATAAAAAATGTCCATTAAAAACATTCAATATTTAAGTAAAAAATCAACTTCAAAAATGACTGAAAAAAAGACAAAAGAGTAAAACATAAAAGCTTTAGGTTTGTTTTAATTAAAAAAACACTATGTATTATTTTTAAATTTATTTCCAACGTGTTTGTGTTAAGTTTCATCTTATTTCATTTCATATGTTTTGTTTTGATTTTATTTAAATTTTTATTTAATTATTGTCTTCGTTTTTTAATTTACTTGTATTTTCTTCATTGGTAAATAAATGGTATTTGTCATTTGAATTTAATAAAAAAATTACAAATACAAATATAAAACAATAATGGTAAATAATAATAAGAATATATCAGAAAACGTTGAACTAAAATCATTCACGAAAAAGAGGGCAAAATTCCGAAAAATATTGTATTAAAATTTAAATTTTTTTAGCTTTTTATATGATAAATTCATTTTTCAATTCTTAGGGGATTTTTGAAATTGACTTTTCATTTAAATATTGATTGTATTTTTAACTTTTTTTAAAATGGGACTCGATTATAAGAAGTTAAAAGTTAAACTAAATACATCCATCATAAAGAGAGGAAATTTTATAATAATATTGTATTCAAAATTGACATTTTTCTAAAACATTCATGTTACATTCTTATTACTTTTTTTTAGGTCACTTTTGAAGTTGATTTTTTACTTGAATAAATAGATAAATATAATAAAAAAATAAAAATAATGCATGTAAACAAACAAATAAAAAAATAAAAATAATAAAATGAAAAAAAATATTAATAAGTATATAACATTTACTAAAATAAATCAATAAATAAAGAAAAATAAATGAAATTAAGATATATAAATTAAAGTAAGTAAATGAGAAATAAAATGAACTAAATCAAAATAACTAATATGTATGAGAATAAATGAATAAAATTAATTAAAATAACATCAAATAATGAAAGTAAAAAATAAAAATAAATAAATCTAAATAGATAAAATTAAGTAAAATTAGATGAAAAACAAGAAAAGAATGAAAAAAATCAACAGTTAAATAAAAATAGAAAATAGACGATTAAAAATGACGTTAAATAAATAAATAAATAAAGATAAATAATAAAAAAATAAAAAAAAATAAATAAAAATAAAAAAGGAAAAAGAAGAGAAAATAAATAAATAAATAAATAAATAAAAATAAATAAAAATAAATAAATAAATAAATAAATAAATATAAATAAATGAAAATAAATAGGTAAAAATAAAAAAAATAAATAAAAAAATAAATGAATTAAAATAAATAAAAATAAATGAAATAATAAAAATAAATTAATAAATGAACATAAATAAATAAATAAATAAAAATAAATATATAAATGAAAAAATAAATAAATAAAAGTAAATAAATAAAAAAATATTAATAAAGTAATAAAAATAAATTAATAAAAAAACAATAAAATAAAAATAAATTAATAAAAATAGATAAATAAAAATAAGTAAATAAATAAATAAATAAATGTAAATAAAAAATAAATAAATAAATAAAAATAAATAAATTAATAAAAATAAATAAATAAATAAAAATAAGCAAATAAATGAAAATAAATAAATAAGACAAATAAATAAATAAATAAAAATGAACTAATTAATAAATAAAAATAAAAAAATATAAAAATAAATAAATAAATAAAAATAAATAAATTAATAAAAATAAATAAATGAACAAAAATAAATAAATAAATAAAAATAAATAAATGAATAAAAATAAATAAATAAATAAATAAATAAATAAATAAATAAATAAATATATAATAAAATAAATAAATAAAAATAATTTAATAAATACAAAAAATAAAAAAATAAAAATGAATAAAAATAAATAATTAAATAAAAATACATAAATAAATGAAAATAAATAAATAAATAAATAAATAAATAAATAAATAAAAATATAAATAAACAATAAAATAAAAATAAATAATTAAAAATAAAAAAATAAATAAAAATAAATAAATACGTAAATAAATAAAAGTAAATAAAATAAATAAATAAATAAATAAAAACAAATAAATGAATACAAAGCAAAAAATAAATAAAAAAATAAGTAAATAAATGAAAATAAATAAATAAAACAAATAAATAAATACATAAAAATAAATTAATAAATAAATTAAAATAAATAAAAAAATAAAAAAAATAAAAATAAATAAATAAATAAAATTAAATAAATGAATAGAAATAAATAAATAAATAAAAATAAATAAAGAAATAAATAAAAATATAATAAAATAAATAAATAAAGATAAATTAATAAATAAATATAAGGAAAAAATTAATAAATATAAATAATTAAATAAAAATACATAAATAAATGAAAAAAAATAAATAAAAATAAGTAACTCATAATTAATAAGTAAATAAAAATAAATATATAAATAAAAATGAAAAAAATAAAACTAATAAAAAATTAAAAATAAACAAATGTAAAAAAAATAAATAAAATTATAAAAATAAATAAATAACTAAAAATGAATATTTAAATAAACAAAAATAAATAAATAAAAATAAATCAATAGGAGTAAATGAAAATAAATAAATAAAAATAAATGAATAAATAAAAATAAATGAAAATGAATAAAGAAATTAATATAAATAGATAAATAGTTAAAAATAAATGAAAATAAATGAATAAAAATAAATAAATAAAGATAAATAAATAAATAAAAATAAATAAATAAAAATAAATAAATAAATAAAAATAAATACAAATAAATAAGTAAATAAAAATATATAAAAATAAATAAATAACGAAAAATAAATAAATAACAATAAATGAAAATAAATAAATAAATAAAAAAATGAATAATAATAAATAACTAAATAAATAAAAATAAACAAATAAAAAATAAATATATAAATATAAATAAATGAAAATTAATAAATAAACATAAATAAGTAAAAATAAATAAATAAAACAATAAATAAATAGAAAAAGATAAATAAATCAATTAAAATTAATAAATAAAAATAAATAAATAAACAGATAAATAAATGGAAATAAATAAATAAATAAATAGATAAATAAATGGAAAAAATAAATAAATAAAAATAAATAAATAAATATATAAAAATGAATAAAAATAAATAAAAAATAAAAATAATTAAATAAAATGAAATAAAAAATGAAAATAAATAAACAAATAAATAAATAAAAATAAATAAAGATAAATAAATAAATAAAAATAAATTAAATTAAATGAAAAAAATAAATGAAATAGATAATAAAAATAAATAAAAAAATAGAAATAAACAAATAAAGAAAAATAAATAAATAAAAATTAAAAATAACAATAAATAAATGAAGAAAAATAAATGAAGAAAAATAAAAAAATATTAATAAATAAATAAAAATAATTAAATAAATAAAAATAAATAAATAAATGAAAATAAATAAATGAATAAAAAAATAAATAAATAAAAATAAATTAAAATATATAAAGAAATAAAAATAAATAAATAAATAAATAAATATAAAAATTGATATATACATAAAAATAAATCATTAATTAAAAAAAAAATAAATAAATAAAAATAAATTGAAATGAATAAATAAAAATAAATAATTAAATGAATATAAATAAATATATAAATAAAAATATATAAATAAATAAAATGAATATAGAAAAAAATGAATAAATAAATAAATAAATAAATAAATAAAAATAATAAAAATAAACAAATAAATAAAAATAAATGAATAGAAACAAATGAAAATAAATAAATAAAAATAAATAAATAAATAAAATAAATAAATAAAAAAGTAAATAAAAATATAAAATTAAATAAACAAAAAAATATATAAATAAAAATAAATAATTAAATAAATAGAGATAAATAAACAAAATTAAATAAATAAATAAAAATAATTAAGTAAATAAAAGTGAATGAAAATAAATACATAAAAAAAAAAATAAATGAAATAAAGGAAATAAATAAATAAATAAAAATAAATAGGAATAAATGAATAAATAAAAATAAAATAATAAATAAAAAAAATGAAAAAAATAATTAAAAGATAGATGAATAAAAATAAATAAATAGTAATAAATGAAAACAAATAAATATGATAAATAAAAAGAAATAAATAAATGAAAATAATCAAATAGATCAAAATAAATAATTAAGTAAATTAATGAAAATAATATATAAATATAATTAAATAAATAAAAATAAATAATTAAATAAATAAAAAAAATAAATTAAAGCAAATAAATAAAAATAAATAATAAAAAATAAATAAATATAAATAAATAAATGAATAAAAATAAATAAATAAATATAAATAAATAAATATGAATAGATAAATAAATAAATTAAAGAAAAATAAATAAATAAATAAAAATGAAAAAAATAAAAAATAAAAATAAATAAAAATAAATAAATAAAAATAATTAAATAAATAAATATAAATAATTAAATAAAAAAAAATAAAAATAAATAAATAAAAATAAATAAACAAATAAAAAAAATAAATAACAATGAATAAATAAAAAAAAAATAAATGAATAAATAAACAATAATAAATAAATAAATAAGAATAAATTATAAATAAAAAAAACAAATAAATAAATAAATAAAAATAAATAAAAATAAATAAATAAAAATAAATGAATAAAAATAAATAAAAATAAATAAATAAATAAAAAGAATAAGTAAATAAAAATAAAAAAATGAATAAATAAATAAATAAAAATTAAATAAAAATAAATAAATAAAATTAAGGAATAAATAAAAATAAATAAATATAAATAAAGAAATAAATAAATGAAAATAAATAATAAAAATTAATAAAAAGAAATAAATATATAAAAATAAATAAAAAAATAAACAGAAAGTAAATAAAAAAAAAGAAAATAAATAAATAAAAAAAATGAAAATAAATAAATAAAAATATATAAATTAAAATAAATGAAAATAAATAAAAATAAATAAATAAATAAAAATAAATAAAAAGAAATAAAGAAATAAGATAAAAAAAATAAATAAGAAAAAATAAATAAATAAGAAGAAATAAATAAAAATCTATGAAAAAAAATGTAATAAGAGATAAATAAAGAAAAATAAATAGGTTAATAAATAAAAATAAATAAACAAATAAATAAAATAAAAATAAATAAACAAATAAATAAAATAAAAATAAATAAATAAATGAAAATAATAAAGTAAATAAATGAAAATAAATGAAACGAATAAATAAAAATCAATAAATAGGTAATAATAAATAAATAAAGATAAATAAAAAATAAATAAATAAAATAAATAAATAAAAAAAATATAAACAAAAACTAATAAAATAATTAAAAATAATAAATAAATAAAAATAAATAAATGAATAAAGATAAATAAATAAAAATAAACAAATAAAAAAATGAATAAATAAAGAAAATAAATAATAAATGAAAATAAATAAAAAAGTAATAAAAAAATAACTAAATAAGAATAAATAAATAAATAAAAATACATGAATAAATAAACACTAAAATATAAATAAAAAAGAATAAATTAATAAATAAAAACAAAGAAATAAATAAATAAAATTGTAAATAAATAAATATATATAAATAAGTAAATAAATAATGAATAAAAATAAATAAAAGTAAATAAATAAATAAAAAGAATAATTAAATAGAAATAAATAAATGAATAAATAAATAAATAAAAAATAAATAAAATAAGTAAATAAATGAATAAATAAATAAAAATAAATAAAAATAAATAAATAAAAATAAGAAAATATATGAAAATTAATAAATATAAATAAAGAAATAAATAAAATAAGTAAATAAAAATAAATGAAAATAAATAAATAAAAAGAAATAAATAAATAAAAAAAATAAATAAATAGAAAATTAATAAAAAAATTAAAGAAAATAAATAAATAAAAGTAAATAAAAAATAAAAATATGTGAAAATAAATAAAAATAAATAAATAAATAAAAAGAAATAAAGAAATAAAATAAATAAATAAATAAAAATAAATAAATTAAAATCGATGAAAATAAATTAATAAAAATAAATAAAAATATAATAATAAATAAAGAAAGAAAAATAAATAAATAAATGAATAAAAATAAATGAATAAATAAAAATTAAATAAAAGAAAATAATTTTAAAACATTAAAATAAATGAAAGGAATAAATAAAAATAATAAATAAATAAAAAAAAATATATAAAAATAAATAGATAAAAAATACAATTAAAAATGAATAAATAATTGAAAATAAAAAAAAAATAATAAAAATAAATAAATGAATAAAAATAAATAAATAAAAAAGTAAATAAATAAAAAAAACAAATCATAAATGAAAATAAATAAATGAATAAAGATTAGTAAATTTATAAATAAAAATATATGAAAATAAATAAATAAATAAAAGTAAATAAAAAATAAATAAAAAAATAAAAAAATAAATAAATAGAAATAAATAAAAAAAAATAAAAATAATTAAATAAAAGTAAATAAAAATAAAATAAAAATAAATTAATAAAAATTAATGAAAATAAATAATTAAAAGTAAAGAAATAAATGAATGAAAATAATGAAAATATAAGGAAAAATAAATAAATAAAAACTAATTAAAAAAAAATAAGTAAATAAATAAAAATAAATAAATAAATACATAAAAATATATAAATAAATAAAAATATATAAAAATAAATAAATAAAAAATTAATCAAAAAATAAAAATAAAGAAATAAATAAATATAGATAAGTAAAAATAAATAAATAAATAAAAGTAAATGAAAATAAATAAATAAAAATAAATAAATAAATAAAAATAAATGAAAATAAATAAAGAAATTAATATAACTAAATAAATAAAAAATAAATGAAAATAAATGAATAAAAATAAATAAATAAATAAAAATAAATATAAATAAATAAATAAATAAAAATATATAAAAATAAATAAATAACGAAAAATAAATAAAAATAAATAAATAACAATAAATGAAAATAAATAAATAAATAAAAAAAATAAATAATAATAATAATTAAATAAATGAATAAAAATAAATAAATAAAAAATAAATATATAAATATAAACAAAAATAAAAAATAAATAAACATAAATAAGTAAAATAAATAAATAAAACAATAAATAAATATAAAAAGATAAATAAATCAATAAAAATAAATAAATAAAAATAAATAAATAAATAGATAAATAAATAAGAAAAATAAATAAATAAAAACAAATAAATAGCTAAAAATGAATAAAAATAAATAAATATTTAAAAATAAATAAAATTAGATAAAAATTTGAAAATAAATAAATAAAAATAAATAAATAAATAAAAATCAATAAAATTAAGTGAACAAAATAAATGAAATAAATAAATAGCAATAAATCAATACATAAAAATAAATAAATAAATAAAAATAATAAAATAAAAAAAAAATAAGGAAAAAAATGAATAAAAAAAATATAAATAAATGAATAAAAATAATTAAATAAATAAAAATAAATAAATGAATAAATAAAAATAATAAATAAATAAATAAAATTAAATAAAAAATAAAAATAAATAGAAATAAAAATCAATAAATAAATGAAAATAAATAAATGAATAAAACCAATAAATAAATAAAAATAAATGAACATATATAAACGAATAATAATAAATAAATAAATAAATATTAAAATTCATATATGAATAAAAATAAATCATTAACAAAAATAAATAAATAAATAAAAATAAATGAAAATAAATAAGTAAAAATAAATAAATAAATATAAATAAATATATAAATAAAAATAGATAAAGATATATAAATAAATAAAATTAATATATAAAAAATTAGTAAATAAAGAAAATAAATAAATAAAAATAATAAAAATAAATAAATAAATAAAAATAAATGAATAGAAACAAAGGAAAATAAATAAATAAAAATAAATAAAAAATAAAAATAAATAAATAAATAAAAAAGTAAATGAATATATAAAATTAAATAAATAAAAAAATATATAAATAAAAATAAATAATTAAATAACTAAAGATAAATGAACAAAAATAAATAAATAAATAAAAGTGAATAAAAATAATACATAAGAAAATAGATAAATAAATAAATAAATAAAAGTAAATAGAAATAAATGAATAAATAAAAATATATAAATAAAAATAAATGAAAAAATAAACAAAAATAAATAAATAAATAAATAAAAATAAATAAGTAAATATAAACAATAAATTAATAAAGTAAAGAAAAATAAATAAAAAAATAAAACTAAAAAAATAAATAAACATAAATAATTAAATAAAAATAAATAAATAAATAAATAAAAACAAATAAATAAATAAACATAAAAAATTAAATAAAAATAAATAAAATAAAAATAAATAAATAAAAAGAAAAAATAAATAAAAATGAATAAATAAACAAGAATAAATAAATAAATAAATAAATAAAAATAAATGAATAAATAATCAATAATAATAAATAAGAATAAATGAATAAATGAAAAACAAACAAATAAAGAAATAAAATTAAATGAATAAATAAATGAATAAACATAAATAAAAATAAATAATTAAATAAAAAGAAAAAAGAAAAAAAAATAAATAAATGAATAAATAAATAAATAAAGAATAAATAGAAATAAATAAAGAAAAATAAGTAATTAAATGAAAAAATAAATGAATAAAAATTGATAGAAATAAAATAAAAATAAGAAAATATATAAAAATAAGAAAATATATAAAAATAAAAAACATAAATAGAGAAATAAATAAAACAAATAAATAAATGAATATAAATGAAAATAAATAAATAAAAATTAATAAAAAGAAATAAATAAAAAAATAAAAAAATAAATGGAAAATAAATAAAAAATCAAAGAATTTAAATAAATAAAAATAAATCAAGAAATAAAAATAAATAAATAAAAAGAAATAAATAAAAATAAATGAAAATAAATAAAGCGAATAAATAAAAATCAATAAATAGGTAATAATAAATAAATAAAGATAAATAAAAAAATAAATAAATAAAAATAAATAAATAAAAAAATATAATTAAAAAATAATTAAATAATTAAAAATAAATAAATAAATAAAAATAAATAAATGAATAAAAATAAATAAACAAAAATGTATAAATAAAAAATGAATAAATAAAGAAAATAAATAATAAATGAAAATAAATAAATAAATGAAAATAAATAATTAAAAAAATAAATAACTAAATAAGAATAAATAAATAAATAAATAAAAATACATGAATAAATAAACAATAAAAAATAAATAAAAAAGAATAAATGAACAAATAAAAATCACATAAATAAATAAATAAAAATTGAAAATAAATAAATAAAAATAAATAAATAAATAAAGGAAAAAAATAAAAGTAAATAAATAAATGAATGA
>JANJGK010000207.1:1155000-1165000 GCA_039081455.1 Macrobrachium rosenbergii | reverse complement strand
ATCTGCGAAACTTCTTACTACTGAGTCCTTAACATTACTGTCTATGTCTGCAATCATAATCACAAACAGCAATGCAGCTAACACCGTACCCTGTGGTACACCGGATATTACCGTAGCTTCATCCGATTTCTCATCGTTTGCAATCACTATCTGTTTTCTATTTTGCAAAAATTCTTTTATCCATCTTCCTACTTTGTCAACAATGTTATGTTTTCTAATTTTTTTCGCTAATATATTATGATCTACCTTGTCAAAAGCTTTTGCAAAGTCTAGGTAAACCACATCTGTATCTTTTTCATTTATCATATTTTTATATATGCTTTCATGGTGGACTAACAGTTGGGTTTGTGTACTTTTTCCGGGTACAAAACCATGTTGTCCTATATTGAACAATCTATTTTTCATTAAATGTTTCATTATATTTTTTTTCATTACCCTTTCATATACTTTCATAATATGAGATGTCAGACTCACAGGCCTATAATTACTTGCCTCTAGTCTTGAACCACTTTTGAAAGTAGGAGTAATATATGCTAATTTATGCTCATCATAAATCTTGCCTGTATCTATACTTTGTCTTAATAATATTGCTAGCGGCTTTGCGATTGAATGAACCACTTTCTTTAACAATATGGCAGGTACTCCATCTGGTCCTGCTGCTGATCCATTTTTAATTTCATTAATAGCCTGCACAATATCGGCTTCTGTAATATCTATATCTGATAAGTATTCAGTATTTTCATCTCTTATTTCTGTATCATTATCTTCATTGTCAATTCTAGGTGTAAATTCACTCTTATATCTTTCTGCTAATATGTTACATATTTCCTTTTTTTCATTCGTTAATCGCCCTTCAATTCTTAGAGGGCCTATTTCTACTCTTATTTTATTCATCTTTTTTGCATATGAATAAAAAATTTTAGGGTTTTGCTTGATATTTTGTAGTGTCATTTCTTCTATGTTCCATTTTCTTTTGATTGTATAATCTTTTGTTCTGCATTTTCTATCTTACTTTTTAGTTCCATCACTTTCCATGCATTCTTTTCTTTTGCAAGAGCTTTTTTCCACTTTCTAATTTTCTGGAACAAGATCCTTCTGTCTCTTGGAATTCGTGACTGATGCTTACTTTTTTTCTTCGGTATATATTTTTCCACTATTTCCTCTAATATTTTATATAATATATCGGTATTTACCTGTATATCATCACTTACAAATATGTTTTCCCATTCTTTGTTTAATTCTTCATTTATTTTTGACCAATTTATATTCTTACTATACAAATTGTATTTTCCATATCCTTCCCATTTTTTCGTCTCTTGCTTTTCTTTGTTTTCGTATGTTCTGGAACGGACTGTTAGTTCTATGACATTATGGTCCGAAATACTCGTGTTATATACTATTATTTCTTTAACATAGTTCACCTCATTCACAAATACTAGGTCTAAAATATTATCCTTTCTTGTTGGTAGGTGATTTATTTGCTGAACATTATGTTCTAGTAGCATATCTAATAGCTTTTCAAATTGCCTCTTGTCTTCTGCACTACTATTGCTCTCTTTTTTATATGTATAAATACAACCACAGTCTCCTATTCGTTCTTTCCATTCTACAAAAGGAAAGTTAAAGTCTCCGGTTAGGAGTATAGTCCAGTCCTTGTGATTTCTACATATTTCATCCAATTTTTCAATTATTATGTCAAACTCTTTAGTATTAGGGGGTCTATATATTACAATGTTCACTAATTTTTCAGATTAAAATTCTACCGCTATTAATTCACATTCTGTGTTACTATATTTCTCACAGATTTTTCCTTGATTGGCATCTCTCCCATATATCGCGGTTCCCCCTTGATTTCTATTTTTTCTATCTGATCTATAAGTTTGGAAACCCTTTATCTGGTCATCATTACCAGTCTCTTGGGAATACCAGGTTTCACTTATATTCAATATTTCTATTTTTTTCATTTTGGGTTAGTTCTTCTAAGAACTCTATCTTTCTTTTTGAGTTACTCGAAACTAGACCCTGCGCGTTCATCACTATGATGGTTTGCATATTATCTCCATTATCTAATATGGGTAATAATAAGGATTTTCCCATGTCTCTTTCCTGTTCTGATATGTTGATCTTTTTTTCATTTCCAGAAATTCGTACATTAAAAAATCCAACTTTTCCATTATATTTGTTCTTCCAGCTTCATATTTATTCACTTTGTGCATAAACCTGCACTTATCTCCATATCTGCACCATCCCCTTGCATCATAGATACATTGCTTGTTCCTTGTGCTATATCTAGGTGCCGATGGCTCATATCGTGGTGCTGACTTTTCATAATGTGTTGTTGGCTTGCTTTTTGCCTTCATCACATGATCTTTGTTCTTTTCTTTATTTGTTTCATTTTTACCTTGGTTTTTTATATGTATTTGATTCCAGAGAGATCAGTCACAACGATACGTTGTTTTAATTGTGATAAACTAGGACATAGTAAATAAAATTGCAGAGTGAGATATTGTTCAGTTTGCAAATCTTCAGATCATGGATGGAGATTTTGCCCAGCCACAAAGAGTAGAGAATATTCAGGGAAGTCACGGGGAGGTTTTTCTAGATATCACAGGAGAATTCCACATGATGCAAGTTCTAGATACACAAAGGAACAGCATAATTTTCACAAGATAAGTTCGAAGACGGACACAGGATAATAAGCAATCAGGTCTTAGAGTCACCAGAACCTAGGCCGATTGTATGTGGATTTTCTAATGGCAGTGACATTTCTATTATCATTGATTCTGGTAGCTCAGTTAACTTAGTAAATGCTGACCTTTTTCACTCGAGGTTTCCAGAGTGCAAATTAGCCCCTACTAGTGAGACAGTGTGTGATGTACAAGCGAAAAAACTGAATATTTTAGGTTCGTCATTTCTTACGCTTTGTATCGGCGGAAAGACAATAGTAGAATCATTTTTGGTCATAGAAGGATTAGCCTTAGGTGAAATGGTTTTGCTAGGACACCCTTCTTGTATGCGACATAACATCAACATTCTTACGGGAGTTCAGGGGATTACAATAGGTGAGTCGAGTTGTTTTGTTCCATATATACACAGGAAAAAAACTTGTGAGAAACCTAAGACACAGTCGGAGACATGTGTAACACAGTCATTAGAGAGTGAAGATATTCCGCAAAGATCTTTCAAAGGATTTTTGTTGGAAGATATTGAATTGCAACCGCGAGTTCCTACATTGGTTAAAGTGTCGCTGAAAGAGAAAAAGTTTCCTTCTCAAGTGTGCGTTGTTGAGGGAACTGAGAAATTCAAAGACGTTGTGAGTACGGTGTCAGTGAATGAAGTTTCAGTCGCAGGCGTGACTTCAGTAGAATTAGTTAGCTATCAAGACTCAGTGAAAAAATATCACAAGGGTACTTATGTAATTGATTTTGAAGAGTTTAATGAAGAGCATAAATTAGTGAGTTTTTGTGGAGACGGGAATATGTTTCCTAACGAGGAGCAACAGTTCCGAAGTCAGGTTCTGCATGAACACTTGGCTAAAGTTGATTATCCTGAGTATTCAGATAAAGTAGAGAAAGTGTTGAAAGAATATCTAGATATCATTGCTTTGAAAGGAGATAAATTAGGAGTTACAGATGTTTTAGAACATTCAATCCGCCTAGAAAAGGGTACAAATCCCATATATATTCCAGCATATCGAATTCCTTTTAAGATCAGAGAAGAAGTAGAAAAAGAAGTTCAGAGGTGGGAGTCGGAAGGCATTATTAGGTCGTCCAATTCTCCGTTTAATTTTCCTTTGCTTGCAGTTCCTAAGAAAGATGGTAGTATCAGAGTTTGTGTAGATTTTCGTAAATTGAATGAAAAAACATGCCCAGATAGATATCCAGTAGCTTGTTTGCCTGATTTGTTTGTTGAGATCGGTGGCAAGAATATATATTCATCTATAGATCTTATGCAAGGGTTTTTACAGGTTCCCCTTTGTGAGAGTAGCCGTAAATATACAGCATTTTCGGTACCAAAGGGACATTACGAGTTTAATAGGATGCCTTTTGGATTACAAGGGTCTCCAATAACATTTACTAGACTGGTTAACACAGTACTTCATGGCTTGTTAGGAAAGTCGGTGTTTGTGTACATGGATGACATTCTCATATGCACAGATACAATTGAAGAACATCTAAAGGTGTTAAAAGAAGTCCTCAAGCGATTACGGTTCGCTGGATTAAAGGTCAAATTGGCCAAATGTGAGTTTCTGAAGAGAAAAATTGTCTATTTAGGACATGTTATCTCTAAAGAGGGAGTTAGAGTGAATGATGAGAAAGTTAAAGCCATTGTGAATTTTCCAGTTCCCAAAACCAGGAAACAGATTCGTTCGTTCCTAGGTATGTCGGGTTTCTTTCGCCGTTTTGTGCGGAATTTTTCTACAATAGCGTCTCCATTGACAGATTTGTTACGAGAAGACGTTAAGTTTGTTTGGGGTGATAGTCAACAATTAGCTTTTGAGAAGCTTAAGAACGCTTTGGTGAACCCTCCAGTATTGCAGTTTCCAGATTTTAGTCAACCGTTCACCTTAGTGACTGACGCGAGTCAGGAAGGTATAGGTGCGTGTTTGATGCAGAAATTTGAGGGGAAATTACACCCAATTGCTTTTTATAGCAGAAAGTTCAAAACGCGTGGTAGTAACGAAAGGCTGATGTCAGTTGTGGACAAGGAGGCTTTCGCAGTCGTCTCTAGCCTTGTTCATTTTAAGATGTTGTTGTTGGGAAATAAAGTTGAGATTTTTACAGATCATCAACCGTTGTTAGAGCTTTTTAATAAGCCAAATTTGTCGCCCAAGAGAGCACGTTGGTTCCTAACATTGAGAGATTTTGATGCAAACCTCAAATACATTGAAGGTAAGCATAATGTAGTTGCAGATGCATTGAGCAGATATTTTCCGGTCGAGGATGAGGAAATACACACCGAATCCCGTGTGGGAGAAGAGAGTAAATATTTGGTGTCTAATGTCTCTGAGACTAGTAGTTCTGAGATATCGCATGTAGAGGACATACAAGTTTCTACAGTGCATACTTCGGGGAGAAATAGTGAGTCGGCAGTCTCGGGAGAGATTGTTGTTCGTGATAGTGAGAGTAATGCAGTGTGTTATATTACGGGTGAAAATGTCACTTGGGACATAGGCTTGCTCGAGCAAAAGCAAGATGAAGATAAATTGTTGTCAGATGCTAAGGCATTTCTTAGGGGAGTTTCACCGAAGAAAGGGTATAAGTTGCCTTTTTCTGGTCTAGAGTTGGAGAATAATTTATTGGTGAGGAAAGTTAAGTATAACTTGCGAAGTACTCGAAGCATGGGTGAGATTACACAAATCATCGTGCCAGAGAGTCTAGTACCACAAATTCTAGACATTGTACATTGTAAATTTGGTTCTCCTCATTTGGGTGTGGACAAGACGTATGAAAACGTCAGGTCAAAGTTCTTTTGGAAAAATATGTTTTCCGCAGTAGAAGCCTTTGTGAAGAAGTGCGCTATTTGCAATGCGAATAAGCCTGCGACGACAGTGTCGTGTCGTTTGGGTTCATATCCCGTACCACATAGGCCGTTTCAGAGAGTGCATATGGATATTCTGGGTAACTTCTCAGAGTCCGCTTATGGTTATAGACATTTATTAGTAGTTGTTGATGAGTTGACTCGCTTTGTCGAGATTTTACCACTGAAGTACAAATCAGCTGAGGAAGTTGCTATAGCGTTCTTTAAGGGGATAATTTGTCGATATGGTGTTCCTGAATGTCTGATCACAGACAATGGTAGGGAGTTTATTAATAAGACTTTAGACGGTCTTGCTAATTTGTTGGGGATAAAGAAAGTATCTATAATCCCGTATAGACCTGAAGCGAATGGGTTATGTGAGAGGGCGAATCGGAAAGTAATCGAAGCTTTGCGCATGACGGTGGGTGGTTCCGATACACATTGGGACAGACCTTTGGATGAAGTGCGATATAGTATCAATACTATGATGAATGACACAATTAAGATATCTCCAGCAGAAGCTTTGTATGGGTACAAGTTGAAAGGACCTTTTGATTTGTTACCAGAGCGAGTTCAGGGTGATGTTACGGTCACTTCGTTGATAAATACAGCGAGAGAAAGATTTGCACGTATCAGTAAAGAACTTGAACTTAGTTCGCGTGCAATAGTAGAGAAAAGTAACGCGAAATCGAGGGGAGTAGCTTTTTCGATGGGTGATAGAGTGTTTGTTAAAGTGAATGTTCGGAATGATCTGAATTATAAATTAAGTCCGAAGTTCCACGGACCTTTTGAGATTGTAGAGATCAAAAGAGGGAATAGATTTGTAGTTAAAGATGTAAATACTGGTGTGACGAAATTGACCCATATTTCGAAGTTGAAGAAAGTTGGGATGTAATGGAACATTTGTATATAGTTAGAGGGATAAATGGGTTGATGTTTGTATATATATGATATTTATTTTTTTTTGTCTTTTGTTCATTCTAGATGTTGAAGTTCTTAATCATTTGTTTTCGAATGATTTTAGGAATTGAGACATGGGCTAATTTCATACGAGATTTGACCCGTGTATTAGTGTGTTATTGTGTTATGGTGTTATGATGAGTTTTGTCATCTGACGCAATATGTGTGTTGTTTAGGATTGTTTTTTTGGGTGGGAGGTACTTAGTATATCGGATCGAACAAGTCTGATCTTTTTTTCGGGTTGGGAGATCGTATTTGAGTATTTGGATTTTTTTTTTTTAGTTTCTTTTTTTTAAAATGAAGGGAGCTGTGTTGTGAGTAATTGTAGTTGTTAAGATCATGGGAGCGATTGCCATTACGTCAATTGCTATTTTGTTGAGAATTAGTTAGGTGTTGCGAAATATTTGCTAACCGGAGTAGAACTTTCATGTCTTTTACGAGATATGATACCTTTTAGTGTTTGGATAGGATTCTCGAGTGTTTTTTTTTCTGTTGGATAGTTTTTTTTTATGAGTGAGTTCCGTAGACTTATTGTGCTTAATAGTGAGTTGACTGTGATTATTCTGAGATACACACTTGGAATTAGTTCACATTGTGAGTGTTTGACTTTAGCATTAGTAGTTTTGTTTGGTTCAGTAACATGAAACCTTTTTGTTATTAGACCTTTTTCGAGTGCTTTTGGGAGACTCAGTAGTGACATGGGATGGATTAGAGACCATGTTCATTTTGGGAGATCAATATCAAGGTTCGGGAGTTGATTGTAAGACAAGTTGCACTTTAGTTAGAGAGAAGTGTGTGTGTGACAGTAGTATTTTCCAGTTGCGAGTTGTATCTGTGGGTGGTTGTGAATTATCATTAGTTCATGGACAGACTCCGACAGAATGTGACTTTAGACAGTTCCTGCGAGATTACCACATTGTGTCCACCAGAACGCTTACTGCCATGTTTTGCAAGGAGTATGCAGTTACAATGATATGCCAGAACAACAAGTCGACATCATTCGTTCTTCGAGGGTCCAAGCTGTTCGACTCATCCTGCAGAATCCTGTCTACGGACTTTCTCGTACTTAGCCGTGCTGTATTCAACAGTTCCGAGAAGATAATTATGCGTCATACGCATAACGAGCATTTGGTAGTGGCAGTACCTACAACCAAGGTGCCAATGACGGTTCCACCGTTGGAAGACATCGACGATTCCGTGATGTTCGAGTATCAGGAATATATTATGCCGACAATTTTAATTGTCTTAATAGCTATTTTACTGATAATTCTTGTTGTGGGGGTAGTAAAGCTTATTCGTGTTTGTAAGATTACATGTAAAGGCTCTAAGAACACAACCCCAGTGACTTTGGAAGTGCGTCATGAGAGCAGTCCTTAAAGCTGCAGTGCAGTAGACATTGATAATTGAGCATAAGCCAAATCTGTTATGTTTTATACATATGCTTTTGTTTTAGTTTGCTGTTAAGGAGAGCGAGACGCTCTTATGTGGTGGCCGAGCACTATTTCAGAAAATATGGCCGCTACAATCTTATAAGATACATGGTGTGATGAAAGAATTTTTGGTGCGAGATGGTACTGACCGAGCCGTCAGTTGCAAAATCTTTGTATTCAGCAAATAGTTTGATTCCTCAGCTCTCTGCGCGAGAAGCTCAGCAATATTGGCGATCAGGTGATCTCTGGAGCGTTATGTATATTCGTGAGTACGTGCGTTACTTTGATCTAGATTATGCCAAAATCTGCCCTAAAAGTGAGTTTGATCGTTCATTAACGTGATAGAACTGCAGTTGTCCAGTCATAGCTTTGGAGTCGTTCCAGGCTTTGAAAATCGGCAGATAAGGTAGAGTCTCAAATCTTTGTTGTTATGGGAGAAAATTGAACTTGTGATTTTTACCATGACTTTCTGATCATTATGAACTTTTGAACTGGTGTGGGAAATTTAATATGAATATTCATACCTCTTTTATATTATTATTTTGTCATGTTACGTTTGCCATATCTTGGCTATGCATTTTACACTTTCCGTTATTGTGTTTTGCATTTCATGTATTTTTGGGAGTTTTCTATCATGTTTAATTCTTTCGACAGATGTCTGTGGACTTGTTGGAATAACATGTGGGCTTGTGGTAGACTGTTTTTTTTGGACATGACTTTAGTTATTAATTTGGGAGTATGTGTGATTTTGGGGATTTCCAGGCTATTAGCCATAATGAGACTTCTTTAATCAGAAGTGCTTTGCAGTTTAGAGTTTAGTTATCTGACTCGATAATTCATTTATTATGCATTTTAATCTTTGCTTTGTTTTATTCATTTCTTGTTGGGTTATTTGAATAATAAACCTTGTTTTGTAGAAACGATTGTGTTTCTTTAAATAGTCCATTTAATTGCTTTGAGAGAATGAGTGAGGTTAGGGTGGATGAGCTTTGGTAAACGATGAGAGAGAGAGTCGATACACGGTGAGAGAGAGAGAGAGAGAGAGAGAGAGAGAGAGAGAGAGAGAGAGAGAGAGAGAGAGGGGGAGAAAAAAATGTGAGTGTGATCATGGGTTGAATCTTTTCACGTCTTTTTCCTGAGGTCGGATCGCTAAGATCACGCTACGTACACTTCTAAAACAAGTGTTGATCTGTTCCCTGTAACATATTTATCTTTATTTATTTATTTATTTATTTTCATTTATTTATTTATTTATTTTTATTTATTTATCCATTTTTATTTATTAATTTTTTTTTATTTATTTTTCATTTGTTTATTAATTTTTATTTATTTATTTATTTTTATTTATTTATTTTAATTAATTTTTTTAATTATTTATTTATTTTTTATTTTTTTTTATTTATTTTCATTTATTTTTATTTATTCATTTTCTTTTATTTATTTATTTTTAATTATTTTGATTTATTTTTATTTATTTCTTTATTTATTTTTATTTAATTTTTTATTTTTATTAATTTATTTTCATTTATTTACTTAACTTTATTTTTAATCTTGTATTTTTATTTTTTTTATTTGTTGATTTTTTCATTTTTCTTAGCCACTTTCCTATTTTTTACTTAGTTTTACTTAATTTTATTTATTTAGATATATTTACTTTTATTTTTTACTTTCATTTATTTTAATTTATGTTTTTTGATTTTTATTTATTAAATTTCATACATATTAGTTATTTTGATTTAGTTCATATTATTTTTTCATTTATTTATATGTTTTAATTTCATTTTTTTTCTTTATTTATTGATTTATTTTTAGTGAATGTTATATACATATTTATTACTTTTTATTTTATTATTTTTATTTTTTTATTTGCTTATTTACATTCATTTTTATTTATTTATTTTTCTTTCTTTATTTTTATTTATTTATTTTTTTTCTATTCATTTATTTATTTTTATTTATTTTTTTACTTTTATTTATTTATTTTTACTTATTTTTTTATTTATTTTCAATTAATTTATTTTCCATTTTTGTATTTTTATTTTTTTTATTTTTTATTTTTATTTTATTCATTTTTATCTATTTTTCTTTAT
>JANJGK010000207.1:1090000-1112500 GCA_039081455.1 Macrobrachium rosenbergii | reverse complement strand
ATATTTTCATTTATTCATTTAATTATGCATTTTTATTGATTTTTTTATTTTTATTTATTTATTTTCATATCTTTTCGCTTTTTTATTTATTTTATTGATTTATTCTATTTATCTGTTTTTAATTATTTATTTATTAATTTTTGTTTATTTTTTATTTTTATTGATTAATTTTCTACGTATTTTATTTATTTATTTATTTATATTTATTTTTTTATTTATTAATTTTTATTTATTTATTTTCATTTATTTTTATTTATTTATTTATTTTTATTCATTTATTATTTTTTATTTATTTATTTTCATTAATTTATATATCTTTATTTATTTTTATTTATTTTTGTTTATTTATCTCTATTTGTTTAATTATTTATTTTTCTTTATATATTTATTTTTATTTATTTATTCAATTTTATTTATTAATTTATTTGGTTTATTTATATATTTATTTTTATTAATTGATTCCCATATATTTTTATTCTTTTATTTTTATTTATTTATTTTTTTTTATTTTTTACTTATTTTTATTTATTCATTAATTATTTTTTGATTAATTTACTCTTATTTATTTATATATTTTTACTTATTTTTATTTATCATTTATTTTTTTTTATTTAATTATTTATTTTTATTTATTTATTTTTATTTATTTTTATATATTTATTTATTTACATTCAAATATTGATTTTTTTTTATTTAATTTTATTTATTTATTTTAAATTTTATTTTCATTTATTTTTATATATTGATTTGTTTTTATTTATTAATTTATTTTTATTAATTTATTAATTTAGTTTTATTTATATATTTATTTTTATTTATTTAATTTTATTTATTTATTTTTATTTATTTATTTATTTTTATTTATTCATTTTATATTTTTATTTAATTATTTTATATTTTTTAAAATTTATTTTCAATTAGTTTTATTTTTTTTCTTTATTTAATTGTTTATATTAATTTATTACTTTTTTATTTGTTTCTATTTATTTATTTATTTATTTTTATTTGCTTATTTATTTTTATTTATTGATTTTCATTTGTTATTATTTTTTGTTATTTATTTATTTTTATTCATTTATTTATATTTATTTATTTTTAATCATTTATTTATTTTTCTTTTAATTTTTCATTTATTTATTTTATCTATTTATTTATATTTATTTATTTCTTTTTATTTATTTATTTATTTATTTTTATTTATTTTTATTTATTTATTTATTTTTATTTATTTATTTTCATTAATTTTTGTTTATTTTTTTTATTTTTATTAATTTATTTATTTATGTCTTTTGATTTATTTTTATTTATTTATTTTTATGTATTTATTTTTTATTTATTTATTTTATTTATATATGTATTATTATTTATTTATTTGTTTATATTTATTTATTCGCATTTGATTTTATTTATTTATTTTATTTATTTTTCGTTATATATTTATTTCTATTTGTTTTTTATTTATTTATTTTTATTTATTTTCATTGATTTATTTTTATTTATTTATTTTAATTTTTTTAATTTTTATTTTTTTTATTTTCATTGATTTATTTTTATTTATTTATTTTTATTTTTATTGATTTTTATCTTTTTATTTATTTATATTTATTATTTTATTTATCTTTATTTATCTATTTATTTTTATTTATTTATTTTCTTTATTTTTATTTATTTATTTATTTTTATTCATTTATATATTTTAATTTCTTCATTTATTTTTATCTCTTTATTTATTTTTATTTACTTATTTTATTAATATATTTTTATTTATTTTCATTTATTTATTTTTTATTTATATATTTTGATTTATTTATTTTCGTTTATTTTATTAAATTATTTTCTGTTTACTTATTTTTATTTATTTTTTTTTTCTATTATTATTTAATTTTTATTTTTATTTATTAATTTTTATTTTTTTATTTTCATTTATTCATTAATTTTTATTTACTTATTTTATTTATTTTTATTTATTTATTTTATTTATTTATTTATTTTTATTTATTTTTATTTTTTTACTTATTTTTATTTATATATTTTTATTTTAATATATTTTTCTTTATTTATTTATTTATTTAAGTTTATTTATACATATTTCTATTTATTTATTTTTTTATTCATTTATTCATTTATTTTTTTTTAATTTATTTATTGATTTTAATTTTTTAAATGTTTTTATTTATTTATTTTTATTTATTTGTTATTTTTTTAAGTTATTTATTTATTTTTTTGATTAATTTACTTATTGTTATTTATTGATTTTTATTTAATTTTATTTATTTATTTATTTTTTTCATTTATTTACTTATTTTTATTTATTATTTATTTTTAATTATTTATGTATTTTTATTATTTCATTTATTTTGATTTACTTTGATTTATTATTTATTTATTTATTTTCATTTATTTATTTTTATTTATTTATTTATTTACTTTTATTTATTTTTATTTATTTTTTTATTTTCGTTTATTTTATTTATTTTTTATAATTCTTTATTTTTTTCTTTTTTTCTTTTCATTTATTTTTATTTTATTTATTTATTTTTATTTAATTATTTATTTTTGTTTATTTTCATTTATTTTAATTTTTCTTTATTTTAATTTATTTATTTTTATTTCCTAATTTATTTTTTTATTTATTTATGTGTATTTATTTATTAATTTTTATTTAGTTTTATGTTATTTATTTATTTATTTTTATTTATTCATTTATTTATTTTTATTGATATATTTTCATTTATTTTTAATTATTTATTTATTTTTATTTATTTTTATTTAGTTATTTATTTTTAATTTTTTTATTTTATTTTATTTATTTATTTTTTTATTCATTTATTTTTTTATTTATTTGTTTTATATTTATTTATTTGTTTTTTATTTATTTATATTTCTTTTTTTTATTAATTTATTTTATATTTATTCATTTTTATTTGTTTATTTATTTTTATTCATTTTCTTTATTTAATTTTTATTTTTTTTATTTTTTCTTATTATTTATTTATTTATCTATTTATTTATTCATCTATATTTTTTTATTTTTATTTATTATTCATCTATCTTTATTTATTTATTAATTTATTATTTTTTTCATTTATTTATTTATTTATTATGTAAGTTTGTATTTACCTATTTATTTATTTTTATTTATCTATTTAATTTTATTTATTTGTTTATTTATTTTATTAATATTTTCTTAATTATTTCTTTTTATTTATTTAATTATTTTATATAATTACTTTTTTATATTTATTTATTTATTATTATCTTATTTATTTTATTTATTTACTTTCATTTATTTATTTACTTTTATCTATTTATTTATTTTTATTTATTTACCTATTTTTATTTATTTTTTTATTTATTTTTCTTATATATTTTAATTAATTTTTATGTATTTTTTATTTATTTTTATTTATACATTTTAATTTTTATTTATTTTTATTTATTTATTTCAATCTATTTATTTTCATTTATTTTTATTCATTTATTTATATATTTGTAATTCTTCATTTATTTTAATTTATTTATCTATTTTCTTTTATTTATTTATTTTCATTTATTGTTGTTTATTTTTATTTATTCATTTATTTTTATTCCTTTATTTTTATTATTATTTATTTATTTTCTATTTATTTTTTTAATTATTTTCGTTTATTTATTTATTTTTAATTTTTTATATTTATTTATTTTTTATTTATTTTTACATATTTTTAATACTTTTTTATTTATTTTTACTTATATATTATAAATTATTTTTATTTATTTATTTATGCATTTTATATATTTATTTATTTATTTTATTTATTCATTTATTTTTTATTTGTTTAATTTTATTTATTTTTATCTATTTATTTATTTATTTTAATTTTTTTATTTATTTTTTTTTTATTTTTTTTCATTTCTTTATTCTCATCTATTTTTATTTATTTATTTATTTATATTTATTTTTCTATTTTTTGATTTATTTGTTTTTATTGATTTATTTATTTTTATTATTAATACATTTTTATTTATTATTTCTTTATTTAATTTTTTTATTTATTTACTTTTAATTATCTAATTATTTTTTTTATTTATTTTTATTTATTTATTTTAATTTATTTTTAATTTAATTATTTATTCCTTTTCTTTATTTAATTTAATTTATTTTTATTTACTTATTTTTAATTATTTATTTGTTTATTTCTTTATTATTTTTTATATATTTTTATTTTTTTATTGGTTTTTATATATTTATTTATTTTTGTTTTTATTTTTTAATTATTTATTTTTTTATTTATTTATTTTTATTTTTCTATTTTTATTTTTATTTATTTATTTATTTATTTTCATTTTTTATTTATTTATTTATTTTCATTAATTTATTTATTTTAATTTAGTTATTTATATTATTCATTTCCTATCAATATATTAATTTTCTTAAACGTTATTTATTTATTTATTTTTATTCATTTATTTATTTATATGAATTTATTTTTTTAAATTTATTTTTACTTATTTATTTTTATTTCTCTATTTTTATTTATTTATTTTTTTAATTTATTTATTATTGTTTATTTATTTATTTATTTATTTTTATGTATTTCTTTATTTTCATTTATTTTGATTTACTTATTTATTTATTTTTATTGATTTATTTCTATTTATTTGTTTTTATTTATTTATTTTTATTTATTTTTTTTATTTATTTATTTTTATTTGTTTGTTTCATTTATTTATATTTATTTATTTTTATTTATTCATGTTTATATACTTATTTTTATTTATTTATTTATTTTTATATATTATTTATTTTTATTTTTTCAATTTATTTATTTTTATTTATTTTCATTTATTTAATTTTATTTATTTTTATTCATTTATTTATTCTGATTTTTTTTATTTTCATTAATGTTTATTTATTTATTTTTTTTTTTTATTTATTCATTTATTTTTTATTTTTATTTATTTATTCGATTTTTTATCTTTATTTATTTATTTATTTATTTATTTATTTATTTATTTATTCGTTTTTATTCTTTATTTTAATTTATTCTCTTTTTATTTATTTATTTTTATTTATTTATGTAGTTTTATTTATTTATTTATTTATTTATTAATTTATTTTTATTTATTTATTTTAATTTGTTTTTCTTTATCTATTCATTTATTTTTATTTATTTATTTATCTATTTTTATTTATTTATTTTCATTTATTTATTTATTTTTATATATTGATTTATTTTTATTTATCTATTTATTTTAATTTTAATTTTTTTTATCTATCTTTATTTATTTTTATTCATTTATTTTTTTCATTTATTTTCATTTATTTATTTATTGATTTTTATTTATTTATTTTTATTAATTTTTTTCATTTTTTATTTACTTTTATTTATTTATTTTTTATTTGTTTATTTTTATTTATTTATTTATTTTTGTTTATTTTTTTATTTATTTTTTTTATTTATTTATTTCTTATTTGTTTTCATTTAGTTATGTATTTTTATTTATTTATTTATTTGTATTTTTTATATTATTTCATTCATTTTTTTATTTTTTTATTATTTTTTTTTCTTATTTATTTTCATTTATTAATTTATTTTTTAATTTATTTATTTTTTCATTTATTTATTTTTGTTCATTTATTTATTTTTATTTTTTGAATTTTATTTATTTATTTTTATTTATTAATTTATTTATTACTATTTATTTAAATATTTTTATTTATTCCTTTTATATATTTTCATTTATTTTTTATTTATTTATTTTCATTTAATATTATTTATTTATCTTTATTTATTTATATATTTTATGTATTTATTTTTTTTTTAAATTTTTATTTATTTTCATTTTATTTATTTATTTATTTTCATTTATTCATTTATTTTTATTTTTTTAGTTTTATCTATTTACTTATTTTTATTTATATATCTTAATTTATTTTTATTCATTTATTCATTTATTTATTTTTATTCTTTTATTCATTTATTTATTTTTATTTTTTTATTTATTTTTATTTATTTTTATTTATAATTTATTTATTTTTATTTCTTTATTTTCATGTATTTTAATTAATTTATTTATTTATATTTTATTTATTAATTTATTTTTATTTATTTATTCATTATTATTTATTTATTCATTTATTTTAATTTATTTATTCTTATTTATTTAATTATTCTTATTTATTTATTTATCTTTATTTATTTATTTATTTTTCCTTATTTATCATTATTTATTCATTTATTTTTATTGATTTTTAATTTTTATTTATTTATTTATTATTATCTAATTATTTTTAATTTGTTTATTGATTTTTATTAATTTATTTATTTTATTAATTTATTTATTTTTCTTTTTTTAATTTTTTTTATTTATATATTATTTTTTATTTTCATTTATCTTTATTTATTTATTTTTATTTATTTTATTTAATTTTTATTTTTATATATTTTTATTATTTTAATTTATTTATTTTCTTTTATTTTAATTTTTTAATTTATTTTTATTTATTTATTTATATTTAACTATTTTTATTTATCTATTTACTTATTTTTAATTTCTTTATTTATTAGTTTATTTCTATTTTTTATCTGTTTTTATTTATTTATTTTCATTCATATTTATTTATTCATTTATTTATTTTTTTTATTTATTTATTTTTTTTGTTTATTTATCTTTATTTACTTAATTATTTATTTTCATTTCTATATTTATTTTTATGTATTTATTTATTTAATTATATTTATTCATTTATTCTTGTTTATTATTTATTTATCTTTATTTATTTATTTACTTTTATTTATTCGTTTATTTTTATTAATTTATTTATTTTTATTTATTTTTATTTATTTATTTATTGGTATTTTTTATTTTCATTTATTTTTACTCATTTATTTTTATTCTTTTATTTATTTTTTATTTTATTATTTTTTTTATTTATTTTTATTTATTTTTTATTTATTTTTATTCATTTTTTATTTTTTTGTTTATGTATTTTTATTTATTTATATATTTTTTATTTTTTTATTAATTAAATTTATTTATTCTTATATTATTATTTATTTTTATTTATTAATTTTGATTTATTTTGATTTTTTTTATTTATTCTTAATTATTGATTTATTTTTTATTTATTTATCTTTATATTTATTTATTTTTTTTATCTATTTTCATTTATATTATTTGTTTATTTGTTTTTATTTATTTATTTATTTTTAATTATTTATATATTTTTTTATTTATTTATTTAATTTTATTAATTTTTTCATTTTTTTATTATTTTGTATTGTTACTTATTTATATCTTTTTATTTTTTAATTTATTTTTATTTATTTATTTATTTTTATATTTTTATTAATTTATTTTCAAATATTTATATTTATTTGTTTTTCTTTATTTATTTATATTTATTTATTTATTTATTTTTGTTTATTTATTTTTATTTATTTTTATTTATTTATTTTTTATTTTTTTTATTTATTTTGTTATTTATTTTTTCATTTATTTTATTATTTAATTTTATTTATTTATTTTTATTTATTTTTTATTTTTATTTTTTTTTTTTAATTTTCATTTATTTTTTATTTAATTTTATTTATTTATTTATTTTTATTCATGTATTTATTTTAATTTATTTTATATATTTATTTTATTTATTTATTTTTTTATTTATTTTTATTGATATTTATTCATTGATTTTTATTTATTTATTTTTATTCATTAATTTTTATTTATTTATTTTTATTGATATTTATTAATTAATTTTTATTTATTTATTTTTATTTATTAATTTTTATTTATTTATCTTTTTTATATGTTCATTTATGTTTTTATGTATTTATTTTTATTTATTTATGTTTATTTTTCATTGATTTTTATTTTTTTATTTCTAA
Organism: Macrobrachium rosenbergii; assembly: GCA_039081455.1. NCBI lineage: Eukaryota > Metazoa > Arthropoda > Malacostraca > Decapoda > Palaemonidae > Macrobrachium > Macrobrachium rosenbergii. The sequence continues at coordinate 1,104,629 of JANJGK010000207.1, read as the reverse complement.
TTTTTTTTTTATTTATATAGTTATTTATTTATTAATTTTTATATATTTTTATTTATTTATTTTTTGTGTTTATTTTATTATTTATTTATTTTTACTTATTTTTATTTATCTATTTTTATTTATTTTTCGTTTTTATTTATTATTATTTATTTATTTATTTTTAATTATTTTTATTTATTTATTTAATTTTAATTCTTTTTTATTTATTTTTGTATTTATTTATCTTTATTCATTCATATATTTTTTTTTATTTCTTTTCATTTATTTTTATTTATTTATTTTTCTTTTTTTATTTATTTTATTTTCTTTATTTATTTGTATTTATTTATTTATTTATTTATTTTTGTTTATTTATTTTCATTTATTTTTATTTATTTATTTTTATATGTTTTTATTTATTTATATATTTAATTAATTTATTAATTTATTTGTATTTATTTATATATTCTTATTTAATTTTTTCATTTATTTTTAATAATTTATTTTCTATTTATTTATTTTTTTTATTTTTTATTTATTTATTTATACTTATTTATTTTTCTTTATTGAATTACTTTTATTCATTAATTTATATTTATTCAATTTTATTCAGATATCTATATTTATTTATTTATTTATTTTCATTTTTTTATTTATTAATTTTATTTATTTATTATTTATTTATTTATTTACTTATTTTATTTATTTATTTATTTTTATTTATTTATTTATTTATTTAATTATTTATTTATTTTCATTTATTTTTATTTGTTTATTTTATTTATTTATTTATTTATTTATTTATTCATTTTTATTTATTTATTTATTTACATTTATTTATTTATTTTTTTCATTTATTTATTTATTTTTATTTATTTATCTATTTATTATTATTTATTTGTTTATTTTTATTCATTTATTTTCATTTATTTGTATTTATTTATTTTTAATTATTTTTCGTTAGATATTTATTTTTTTATTTTTATTTATTTATTTTTATTTATTCATTTATTTATTTTTATTTATCTATATATATTTATTTTTTATTTTTATTTATTAATTTTAATTTTTTTATTTTTATTTTTATTCTTTTTTAATTTATTTTTATTTATTTTTATTTATTTATTTATTTATTTATTATTATTAATTTTTACTTTTTATTTATTTATCTATTTATCTTTATTTATTTATTTTTTATATATATTTATTTTCTTTTTAATTTCTTTATTTATTTTTATTTATTTTTATTTATTTATTTTTTTTTATTTTCATTTATTTTTTTATTTATTTTTATTTATTTATCTATATTTATTTATTTATTTTTATTAAATTGTTTTCATTTATTTTTTATTTATTTATTTATATATTTCTATTTATTTCTTCATTTATTTTCATTTATTTTTATTTATTTATATTTTTAATTTTTATTTCTTTATTTATTTCTTTTTCTTTATTTTTATTTATTTGTTTATTTATTTTTATTGAATAATTTATGTTTACTTATTTATTTTCATTTAATCTTTTAACTTTATTTTTAAAAGTTTATTTTTTTCATTAGTTTTTTGACTTTTTAGTTCTTTTTAGTCATTTTCTTATTTTTTTTTATTAAGATTTACTTAATTTTATTTTTTAAGATTTATTTATTTTTATTTTTTACTTTCAATTATTTTAATTTATTTTTGTTGATTTTATTTATTTTATTTTCATATATATTTGTTATTTTGATTTAGTTCATATTATTTTTCATTTACTTAATTTTATTTATATATCTTAATTTCACTTATTTTTCTTTATTCATTTATTCTTATTTTTTTTATTTGTTTATTTTTATTTATTTACATTTTGTTTATATTTATCTATTCAAGCAAAAAATCAACTTCAAAAATGACCTAAAAAAAAAATAATAATGTCACATGAAAGTTTTAGAAAAATATGTAAATTTTGAATACAATATTATTATTTTGCTCTCTTTATGATGGATGAATTTAGTTTAATTTTTAACATCTTATATCCGAGTCCTGTTTTTAAAAAAAGTTCAAAATACAATCAATATTCAAATGAAAAATCAATTTCAAAAATTACCTAAAAATTGAAAAATGAATATATCATATAAAAAGCTAAAAAAAAAAAAAAATTAATGCAATATTTTGGGGATTTTTGCCCTCCGTTCGTGATGATTTTAGTTCAACGTTTTCTGATATATTCTTATTATTATTTACCATTGTTGCTTTATATTTGTATTTGTAATTTTTATATTTAATTCAAATGAGAAATACCATTTATTTATGATACAAGTAAATAAAAAAAACAAAAACAAAAATAAAAAAAATTAAATAAAATCAAAACAAAACATATGAATAGAAATAGGTTGAAAATTAAAATAAATACGTTGAAAATAAATGTAAAAATAATACAAAGGATTAATATATAAGATTCTATTAATCTTAATTTTTTTCAAATTAAAACAAACCTAAAGCTTTTATGTTTCATTCTTTTGTTTTTTTAAAGTCATTTTTGAAGTTGATTTTTATTTAAATACTGAATGTTTTTAACGGACATTTTTTATATAATTCTGTTAAACTAAAATCAGTCATAAAAAGAGGACAAAACTCCCAGAAAATATTGTATTCAGATTTAGAAATTTTTGACACTTTTTACATTTTTCATTATTTTTAATTTTTTTTATGATTTTTAAATTGATCTTTTGGCTGAAGTCTTAAATGTCTATAACAGTATTTTATAAAATACAAAACGTATATGACCTTTTAGCCTTGAACTTTACCTTGATTGTTTTTGAACGGAGATTTTTTTTTTTTTTTTTTTTTTATAAAACTTTGCTATAAGAACATATCAGTAAATGGTAAAGTAAAGTCAGTCTCCAAAAAGAGGGCAGAACTACGAAAAATATCGTAAGCAAATTGAATTTTTTTTACTTTTAACAGATTTAATTTATTTTCCTTTTTTTTAATGATTTCTAAATTGATTTTTGTCTTAAATCATGTATGTTTTTTGGTTGATTTTTGAAGTCGATTTTTAACTTATATATTGATTGTTTTCTAACGGAGTTTTTTATATAATGTTGTTATAATATATCAGTAAACGATACTAAAATTATTCATTAAAAAGAGGGCAAAACTCAAAAAAAATATTGTGTTCAAATTGAAATATTTTTGAAATTGTTTACATATTTCATTTATTTTCTTTTTCTTAATGATTTTTTAAATTGATTTTTGACTGAAACCTTAAATGCTTTTATCAGTTTTTATCATACATACTTAATTTATTTTTTCATTTTATAGTGATTTTAAATTGATTTTTGTCTTAAATCATGAATGTTTTATTAGTTGATTTATGAAGTTTTTTTTAACTGTTATAAGAATATATCTGTAAAAGTTAAACTAAATTCATTGATCATAAAGAGGGAAAATTTCCTAAAAAATACTGTATTCAAAATTGACATATTTTCTAAAAGTTTTTATGGAACAATTTTTTTCCCATTTTTTAAGGTGATTTTTGAAGTTTATTTTTTTTCTTAAAAATTGATTGTTTTTTTAACGGATTTTTTTTAATATATAATTCTGTTATAATTATATATCTGTAAACATTAAACTAAAATTAGTCATCAAAAAGAGGGCAAAACTACCCCCAAAAATTGTATTGAAATTGAAATATTTTTGAAGCTTTCTTCATATTTCATTTATTTTCCGTTTCTTAATGGTTTTTTAAATTGATATTTGACTGAACTCTTGACTGCTTTTATCAGCATTATTATATGCAAAACGTTTAGCCTTTAATTTTATCTGCATTGTTTTTTAACGGAGAATTTTTTTCGTAAAACCTTTGTTATAAGAATATATCCTTAAAAGTCTTCAAAAAGAGTGTAAAACTACGAAAAATATCCTAATCGAATTTTTTTTTTACTTTTTCATATTTCATTTATTTTGCTTTTTTATGATTTTAAATTCTTATTATTATTATTATTATTATTATTATTATTATTATTATTATTATTATTATTATTATTATTATTATTATTATTATTATTATTATTATTATTATTATTATTATTATTATTATTATTATTATTATTAAAGTCTTAAAAATTTATATATCCTTAATTTTAATTCAATTTCATTCAGTAAAATTAAATCTAAAAATATACATGATTTATTATGATAAAAATAATGCTTCATGAATTCAGTACCTAAATTATGCAATAAAATAAAGTTAAAGATCATATCATTTTGTCATAAAAAATACCGTTAAAAACATTCTATTTTGAATACAATATTTTTTGGGAAATTTTCGCTCTTTATGATCAATGAATTTAGTTTAACTTTTACAGATATATTCTTATAACAGAGTTAAAAAAAAGCTGAAAAATCAACTTCAAAAATAAACTAAAAAACATTCATGATTTAAGGCAAAAATCAATTTAAAATCATTATAAGAAGAAAACAAATAAATGAAGTATGTATGAAAAATACTGATAAAAGTATTTAAGGTTTCAGTCAAAAGTCAATTTTAAAAAATCATTAAGAAAAAGAAAACAAATGAAATATGTAAACAGTTTCAAAAATATTTCAGTTTGAATACAATATTTTTTTGGTTTTGCCCTCTTTTTGATGAATAATTTTAGTTTTGTTTACTGATATATTATAACAACATTATATAAAGAAAACTCCGTTAGAAAACAATCAATATATAAGTTAAACATCGACTTCAAAAATCAAGAAAAAACATCAATGATTTAAGACAAAAATCAATTTAGAAATCACTAGAAAAAGGAAAATAAATGAAATATGTTAAAAGTAAAAAAAATTCAATTTGATTAGGACATTTTTCTTAGTTTTGCCCTCTTTTTGATAACTGATTTTACTTTACCATTCAGTGATATGTTCTTATAGCAAAGTTTCATGAAAAAATATCCGTTCAAAAACAATCAAGGTAAAATTCAAGACTAAAAGGTCTTATACGTTTTGTATATAAAAGTGCTGTTATAAACATTCAAGATTTCAGTCAAAAATCAATTTAAAAATCATTAAAACAAAAAAAATAATGGAATATGTAAAAAGTGTCAAAAATATTTAAATCTGAATACAATATTTTCTGGGAGTTTTGTACTCTTTTTATGACTGATTTTAGTTTAACAGAATTATGTAAAAAATGTCCGTTAAAAACATTCATTATTTAAGTAAAAAATCAACTTAAAAATGACTTTAAAAAAGACAAAAGAATGAAGCATAAAAGCTTTAGGTTTGTTTTAATTTGAAAAAAAAAATGTAAGAATAATACAATCTTTTATATTAATCCTTTGTATTATTTTTTCATTTATTTTCAACGTGTTTGTTTTAATTTTCATCTTATTTCATTTCAGATGTTTTGTTTTGATTTCATTTCATTTTCATTTACTTATATCATAATTTTCTTCTTTGGTAAATAATGGTATTTATCATTTGAATTAAATATAAAATTACAAATACAAATATAAAACAGCAATGATAAATAATAATAAGAATATATCAGAAAAAGTTGAACTAAAATCATTCACGAAAAAGATGCAAAATTCCCACAAATATTGTATCAAAATTTAATTTTTTTTATCTTTTAAAATGATAAATTCGTTTTCCAATATTTAGGTGATTTTTGAAGTTGATTTTTTTTTTTTGAAATATCGATTGTATTTTTAAAGATTTTTTAAATAGTACTCGGTTATAAGAAGTTCAAAGTTAAACTAAATTCATCCATCAAAAAGAGAGCCAAATTCATAGTAATATCGTATTCAAAATTGATATATTTTTCTAAAACATTCATATTACATTCTCATTCTTTTTTTTAAGGTAATTTTTAAATTGATTTTCACTTGAATAAAATAAAAGAAATAATAAATAAGTATATAACATTTACTAAAAATAAATAAAAAAATAAAGAAGAATAAATGAAATTAAGATAAATAAAATTAAGTAAATGAAAAATAATATGAACTAAATAAAAAAAAAATTAATACGTATGAAAATAGATAAATAAAAATCAATAAAAATAAATTAAAATAAATGAAAGTAAAAAATAAAAATAAAAAATCTAAATAAATAAAAACAAGTAAAACTAAATAAAAACAAGAATATGCCTAAAAATAAATAGAAAAAAAAATAAACGATTAAAAATAAAATTAAATAAATAACTGAAAATAAATGAATGAAATAAATAATTGAATAAAAATAAATAAATAAATAAAAGAAAAATTAAATAAAAATAAATAAATAAAAAAACAAAATAAATAAATAAAAATAAATGAAAATAAATAAATGAATAAATATAAGAAAATAAAAATAAGTAAATAAGTTAAAATAAATAAATAAATCAATAAATAAAAATAGATAGATAAATAAAAGAAAAACAAATAAAAAATAAATAAATAAATATATAAATAAAAATGAATAAATGATTAAAAAATAAATAAATAAATAAATTAACAAATAAATGAAAATAAATGAAAATAAATAAAAAAATAAATAAATAAAAATAAATAAAATAAATAAAAAATAAATGAAAATAAATAAATAAATAAAGATAAATAAATAAAAATAAATAAATAAATAAAAATATATTAAAATAGTAAATAAATAAAAATTAATAAAAAAATGAAAATAAATAAAAATTATATAAATAAATAGAAATAAATAAATAAATGAAAATGAATCAATAAATAAATATTATTAAAAATAAATAAATAAATAAAAATAAATATACAAATAAAAATGAATAAATAAAAATAAATAGTTAAATAAAAATAAATAGAAATAAATAAATTAATAAAAAAATATATATAAATAAATAAAAAATAAATTAATAAAAATATATGAAAATAAATAAATAAAATTATATAAAAAAATAAATAAATAATATATATAAATAAATAAAAATAAAAAAATAAAAAAATAAATAAATATAAAAATAAAGAATAATAAAAGATAAAAATAAATAAAAAAATAAAAATAATTAAAAATAAATAAAGAAATTAAAATAAATAACTAAATAAAAATAAATAAATAAATAAAAATGAATGAATATAGATAAACAAAAATAAATAAATAAAAATAAAAAAATAAATAGAAATAAATGAATAAATAAAAATAAATAAATTACGAAAAATAAATAAAAATAAATATATAAAAATAAATGAAAATAAAAAAAATAAACAAAAAATAATAAATAAATAAATAAATAAATAAAAATAAATAAATTAAGAAAAAAATACATAAAAATAAATAAAAAATAAATTTAAAAATAAAAATAAACAAATAAATAAATAGAGATAAATAAAAATAAATAAATTGAAAATATATTAATATCAATAAATGAAAATAAATGAATAAAAATAAATAAATAAATTGAAATAAATAAATAAATAAATATAAATAAATAAAAATTCATAAATAAAAACAAATAAATGTATAGATAAAAATTCACAAATAAAATAAAAAAAATGAAAATTAAAGAAAAATAAATAAATAAAAAAAATTAATAAAAATAGATAAATAGAAAATAAATTATTAAAAATAATCGAAAATAGATAAAAAATATATAAATAAATAAAAATAAATATATGAATACATAAAAATAAAATAACTAAATAAATAAAAATAAATAAGTAAAAATATATGAAAATAAAAAAAGTAAGAATAAATAAAAATAAATAAATAACAATATATGAAAATATAAAATTAAATGAAAATAAATAAAAATAAATTAATAAATAAGGTAAATAAATAAATAAAAATAAATAAATGAATAAATAAATAAATAGAAATAAATAAAAGAAATAAATAAAAAAGTATAAATAAAAATAAGTAAATATATAAAAAATAAATAAATGAATATAATAAAAAAATAAGTAAATAACGAAAAATAAATAGAAATAAATGAAAAATAAATGAAAATAAATGAAAAAATAAATGAGTAAAATTAAATAAATAAATAAAACTAAATGAAAATATATAAATAAAAATCTGTCAATAGATAAGCATAAATAAATAATAATAAATAAATAAATAAACAAATAAATAAATAAATAAATAAATAGAAAAACATAAATAAATAATTAAAAATTAATTAACAAAAATAAATAAAAATAAATATATAAATAAATAAACAAATTAATAAATAAAAATAAATAATAAATAAAAATAAATTAAAATAAAAAAATAAATAAAAATAAGTAAATAAGAAAATAAAAATAAATAAAAACAATAATATATAAATAAAAATAAATAAATAAAGAAAAATAATTAAATAAAAATAATTGAAAATAAATGACTAAAAATATAAAAATAAATAAAATAAATAAATAAATAAATAAATAAAAATAAATAAATAAATAAAAAAAATTAATAAAAAAAGAAATATATAATTATAAGTAAATAAATAAATAAATAAAACGAAATAAATAATAAAATAAAAAAAATAAATAAAAATAATTGAAAATAAATTAATAAAAAATAAATATATAAATAAATAAATATATATAAAAAAAATAAATACAAAAAATAAATCAATAAAAATGAAGGAAAATAAATAAATAAAAATCATTAAATAAATTAAATAAATAAATAAAAATAAATAAATAAATAAATAGAAAAAGATAATTAAAAATAAAAATTGGTAAATGAAAATAAATAAATATAAAAAATAAATAAATAAATAATATAATTAAATAAAAATATATAAAAATTAATAAATAAATAAAAATAAATTGAAAAATAAATAAACAAAAAGTAAATAAAATAAAAAATTAATGAAAATAAATAAAAAAAATAAATTACTTAAAATAAATAATAATAAATAAATAAATAAAAATAAATAGATAAAATAAATGAAAAAAAAATAAATATCAATAAATAAATAAAATAAATAAAAAAAAATTAATAAAAATAAATAAATAAATTAAATTGAATATATAAATAGAAATAAATATATAAAAAAATAAATAATTAAATAGAGATAAATAAACAAAAATAAATAAATGAAAATAAATAGATAAAAATGATTGAAAATAAATAGATAGAAATAAATAAATAAAGAAAAATAAATAAATAAATTAATTAATAAATAAATAAATAGAAATAAATAAAAATAAATTAATAAATAAAAATAAATTAATAATTAAAATAAATATAAAAATAAAAAAGATAAATAAAAATAAATATACAAAAATAAATAAATAAATGAAAATAAATGAAAAAAATAAAAATAAATAAAAAGAAATAAATAAACAAAAATAAATAAATAAATAAAAATAGATAATTAAATAAATAAAATTAGAATAAATGAAAATAAATAAAAAAATAAAAATAAATAAAAATAAATAAAAATCAATAAATAAATAAAAATAAATAAAATAATGAAAATTAAATAAATAAAAAAATAAGTAAATAAATAAAAAAATAAATAAAAAATACATAAAAATAAATAAATAAATAAAAATAAATAATTAAAAATAAATAAATAAATAAATAAATAAATAAATTAATGAAAATAAAAAATAAAAAAAATAAGTAATAAATATAAATAAATAAATAGAAATAAAATAAGAAATAGAAATAAATAAATTAGAATAAATAAATAAATAAAATAAACGAATAAATAAATAATAACTAAATAAATAAAAATAAATGAATAAGTAAAATATCAATAAATGAAAATAAATAAATAAAAATAAATAAATAAAAATTTATAAATAAATAAATAAATAAATAAATAAAAATAAATAAATAAATTAAAATAAGTAAATAAATATAAATAAATAAATAAAAATAAATAAATAAAAAACTAAAAATATAAGAAATAAATAAAAAAAGAAATATAAATAAATAAATAAATAAATAAATAAATAAAAATAAATAACTGAATAAATAAATACAAATGAATATAAATAAATAAGTAAATTAAAATAAAAAAAATAAGTAAAAATAAATAGATGAATAAATAAACAAAAATAAATTAAAATAGATAACTAAAAATAAATTAAGATGAATAAAGATAAATAAATAAATAAAAATAAATAAATAAATAAAAATAAGTAAAAATAAATAAAAATAAATAAATAAATAAACGAAAATAAATGAAAATAGATAAATAAAAATAAATAAATGAATAAAAATAAGTAAAAGGAAATAAAAAATAAATATAAATAAAAATAAATAAAAAATAAAAATAAATAAATAAAAAAAATAAATAAATAAAAAAATAAAAATAAATGAAAATAAACAAATAAAAATAAACAGACAAATAACAATAAATAAAAAGAATTAAAGAAATAAAATAAATAAATAAATAAATATAAATAAATGAAAATAAATAAATAAAAATAAATAAATAGATAAAAATAAATAAAAAAAGATAAATAAAAATAGTTAAGTAACAATATACGATAATAAGTAGATAAATAAATAAATAAAAAAAAAAATAAAAACAAAAACAAATAAATAAAAAAGTACATAAATAAAAAAATAAACAAATAAAAATAAATAAATAAAAATAAAAAATAAATAAAAATAATTAAATAAGAAAATAAATAAATAAAAGTGAAAAATATAAATAAATAAAAAAATAAAAAAATAATAAATGAATAAATAAAAATAAATAAATAAAAGTTAATAAATAAAAATAAATAATTAGAAATAAATAAATAAAAATAAATGAAAATAGATAAATAAATATAAATAAATAAATGAATGAAAAAAAAATAAAAACATATTAAATAAAAATAAATAAATAAATATATACAGATAAATATATAAAAATAAATAAATAAATAAATGAAAATAAATAGATAAAAAAATAAATCAATAAATAAAATAAATGACTTAATAAAAATAAATAAAAAATACAAAAATAGATAAATAAATAAATGAAAAAAAAAATAAAAATAAATGAAAATAAATAAATAAGAATTAATAAATAAATAAAAAAAATAAAAATAAAAAACATAAATAACAAATATAAATAAATAAATAAATAAATAAGAATAAAATACAAATAAAAAATAAAAATAAATAAATAAAAAATACATAAAAATAAATAAAAATAAATAAATAAATAAAAATTAAAAAATAGATAAATAAAAATAAATAAATAGTTAAAAATATATAAATAAATGATAATAAATACATAATAATATAATAAATAAAAGTAAATGAAAATAAGTAAATAAATAAAAGAAATAAAAAAAATAAAGAAAAAAAAATAAAATTTAAGTAAATAATTAAACATAAATAAATAAATAAAAATAAATAAAAACAAAAAAATAAATACAAATAAATAAATGGAAATTAAATAAATGAAAATAAATAAAAAAATAAAAATATGTAAAGAAAATAAATAAATAAATAAAAATAAATAAATTCTTCTTCTTCTTCCCAGCTTGTTCCCATTTTTATATGGGGTCGCCGTTTCGGATGAGCCGTTTCCATCTATTTCTATCCTGTGGTTCTGCCTCATCAATTCCCTTCTCACGCAGGTCTCCCCTCACACAGTCCTTCCATCTCTTTCTTGGTCTCCCTCTTCTTCTTCTTCCCTGGACCTCCATCCCCATAGTATGTCTACCAACGTGGTCCTCATCTCTTCTCAACAGGTGTCCATGCCATCTCAGCCTCCCCTCCTGCACTTTCTTTGATATTTCCACCACCTTAGTAGACCCCCTAATGTAATCATTTCGGATCCTATCCTCTCTCGTCACCCCAGCCATCCATCTAAGCATTCTCATTTCTGCCACATCCATCTTCTTCTCTATCTTTCTCAAGCTTGCTGTTTCCTTGCCATACATCATTGCTGTTCTTACCACCGTCTTATGAAATTTTCCTGTTAACCTCAGCGGTACTCTTTTGTCACAAAGAACTCCGGAGGCCGCTCTCCAGTTGTTCCAGCCTGCCTGTACCCGATGTTTTACTTCTTCTTCCATACGTCCTCTAGCATTAACAAAGGATCCCAAAAACTTAAAGTTTTCAACTCTCTTTATTGGTTCTCCCCCAAGCTGAACACTTTCCCTATCACCCCCATCACTGGTGGTACACATATATTCTGTCTTAGATCTACTTATTCTCATTCCTCTGTCCTCCAGTACTTGTCTCCATCTTTCCAGTTTCATTTCCAGATCTTCCCTGCTCTCTGCACACAGGACAATATCATCCGCATACAATATGTTCCACGGTACTGCCTCCCTTACTTCCTCTATGATAACGTCCATCACTATGTTAAAAATAAATGGGCTAAGGGCCGACCCCTGGTGTAATCCTACTCTCACCTCAAAACCCTCCGTCTCCCCAACACTGCTCCTCACTCTGGTAAATACATTCCGGTACATCTCCTGTATCAATCGCACGTACTTCTCTGGCACCATCCTCTCCCTCAGGCTCCTCCATACCTCTTGTCTGGGGACTCGGTCGTAAGCCTTTTCAAGGTCAATGAATACCATATGTAGGTCCCTTTGTTTTTCGCCGAATTTCTCCATTAGTTGTCTCAGACAAAATATACCATCTGTTGTTCCTCTTCCCTTCATAAATCCCATCTGCTCTTTACCTATTTCTACTTCTTCCCTTAGTCTGGCATCTATCATCCTTTCCAGTATCTTCAAAGTGTGGGACATTAGTTTAATACCCCTATAATTACCACACTCTTGGACATCTCCTCTCCCTTTGAAAATTGGGATCAGTATACTCCCATGCCACTCATTTGGTATCTTTTCCTGCTCAAGGATCTTTATCATAAGATCGTAAAGTATATCCACTCCTTCATCCCCTAATGCCTTCCATGCCTCCACAGGTATCATGTCTGGTCCGGTTGCCTTCCCATTCTCCATCTTCTTCAGTGCATCCAGCACCTCTTGCTTAGAAAACCTCATCACCATGCCAATGTTCACCTGCCCATCCCCTCTTATTAGTCTATTATTTTCTTCATTTAACAGCTGTTCGAAACATTCTTTCCATCTCTTCACGATGTCTTCTTCCTTTCTAAGTACTACCCCATCTTGATCTTTTATTTGTTTGATATGTGTAATATCTTTGGTGCTCTTATTTCTAGCCTTTGATAGCTTGATCATCTTATTTAATCCTTTCTTCGTCCCCAGCTCGTTATACACATCATCATACGACTTTGCTTTAGCTTGGGCTACCACCTTTTTCACCACCTTGTTTTTCTCTCTGAACTGATCCCGGTCTTCCACTGACTGTGACTCTTCCCATCTTTTCTTTGCCTCCTTCTTATCTTTTACTACTTTCCCAATGTCTTCCCCCCACCACCAACTTTCCCTTTCCTCCCATATGATCCCAGATGTCTCTCCCAGCAGCTCCTATCCATGTCTTCTCATTACTGCTTCATTTCGTGCCCACCATTCTTGAACATCTTCAATTCCTATTATCCATATCCTCCAAAACCCTCCTCTTAAACTCTCTCTTCTTATCCTCCTCCCTCACTAATTTGTACCATTTAATTTTCCTTATCCCTTTAGCTTTGGTTTTTCTTTCCCTTTTTAGCTTCAAATCCATGCATAGCAGTCTGTGTTGGGGGGCTACATGGTCGCCTGGGATAACTTTGCAGTTCTTGACCTCCCCAAGTTTTATCCTTTTATATAGGAAGTAGTCTATTTGGGAGCATCTTCCCCCACTCCTATATGTTATTAGGTGTTCCCTTTTCTTCATAAAGAATGTGTTTACTATTTCCATGTCGAGTGCCATAGCAAAGTCCACTACATTCTCCCCTTCTGGGTTTCTCTCCCCAATTCCATGGCCCCCATGCACCCGACCAATCGCCTCATTTTCACATCCAACATGGCCATTCAAATCTGCCCCCACTATCACCCTCTCATGTTCTTCCACCTCTTGCATTACTCCATCCATGTCTCTCCAGAAACTTCCCTTATAATATTCAGACTCTCTCCCCCAAAGCACATCTTCAATCTGATGATACGGTCATTCTTTCTTTGTACTTCTATCACTGTATTCTTCAACTCACCAGACAGTACTATGCCAACTCCATTTCTGCCTTTTTTATTTGCTCCACTATAGTACAGCTTATATCCATCCCCCAATTCTTTAGCTTTATTTCCTTTCCATCGCGTTTCTTGCACACACAAAACATCTACTTTCCTTTTCCTCATCAGGTCAGCCAACTCTCTACCTCTCCCAGTCATAGACCCAATATTAAGCTGACATACTCTAAATCCAATGTGAGCTCGCTTCTTTAGCTGCACCCGCTCCTGATGCAGTAGCCCACCCTTATCACAGAGTTAGGGCGATGTCTCTGTGCATCGTTTACGGAGTACGCCCTAGCATTACCTCTTTCCATATTTCGGCTCATTCCATGGTTTTGGCACAGATTTTTACGGCCGGATGCCCTTCCTGACACCAACCCTCCCTATTTATCCGGGCTTGGGACCGGCACCCATGAGAGTGGCTAGGTTAAATAAAAATAAATAAAAAAATCATAATAAATAAATAAATAATAATAAATAAATACTTGAATAAATAAATATAAATAAAATTTTTCATAAATAAATAAAAATGAATGTAAATAAACCATAAACAAAATAAAAAAATAAAAAATAACAAATAACTATATAACATTTACTCAAAATAAATCAATAAATAAAGAAAAA
>JANJGK010000207.1:1082500-1085000 GCA_039081455.1 Macrobrachium rosenbergii | reverse complement strand
TTCCGAGCTGCAGGCAGTTTGTATCTGCACCTTGACTAGTGAGCCTGCTTTCTTTCTTTGCTCATGGAATTTCAGCAAGTCTGAGAATATATATATCTTTAGCTGGCAGTTTCTCTTGATCTTCGCCATTTCATCATTGCCTCTGGTGCAGTACTTGCCAGAGGGGCCTCGCTTGGCGACGGTAAGGCGTGTCATCCACTTATATTATAAAGTATTGATGAAGATTACTGGGATCACGGCATCCATAATTATTTCGGAGATGACTGGGATCATGGCAGTGCTGCAGTAGTCAGTTGAGTTTATGATTAACTCTATATTGAGATTTGCTGTCCTCGGCCTTCATTGGAGTGATTTTGGGAGGAGACTTGCATCATTTCATAATCATCCTTTAGCATGTAAAAGTCAGGTTATTCCTTTCTTTTTGTTTTCTATTCCTCTCTGGGCCCCCTTTCCTCCTTCAGAGGTTGAATGTATTGCCTGATCATTGGTGTATGTGTTGTGTGTAAATGATTTTTGTTTTAATGTTTATGAAGAGGCCTAGTAATAATTTCTTGTATTTTTTAATTATAATATATATTGGCTTTTTTTTCATTGTTTTGCTATCCCCCTTGAGTTATTCTTGTGCTGCATTTACTTGGGTTTGCTCCCACCTTAGTGGTTGGCTACCTTTTGAACACCTTAATTCGTGGTATTTTTTTATTATTTATGGTCCTGTAGACCTAGATTGTGTTGTGGTCCAACGAGGCCAAGACAATAGAAATAAATAATAATAAAAAAAATAAACAAAAATCAAATTAAGCAAAAAATTAATTAAATTAAATAAAAAAATAAAAATATATAAAAATAAATAAAAAATAAAAATAAATACATTAATAAAAATGAATACAAATAAATAAAATAATAAAATTAAGTAAAAAAAATAAAAAATAAATAAATGAATAAAGATCAATAAATAAATGAAAAAACAAATGAATAAAAATAAATAAATAAATAAATGAAATAAATAAATTATTAAAAATAAATAAACAAATAAAAAAAATAAATAAATCAATGAAAATAAATGAAAAAAAAATAAAAAATAAATAAAAATTAATTAATGAATAAAAATAAATAAATAAATAAAAATAAATAAATAAATAAAAGAAAATAAATAAATAAATTAAAAAAATAATTTAAAAAATTAATAAATAATAAAAAATAATATTAATAAATAAATAAATAAAAATTAATAAATAAATCATTAAAATTAATAAATGAAAATAAATAACTAAAAAAAATAAATATATGAATGAAAATAAATAAATCAAAATAAATAAATAAATAAATAAATAAATACAAATATATATATACATATATATATATATATATATATATATATATATATATATATATATATATATATATATATATATATAAAAATATACTAAAATAACTAAATAAAAATATCAGATATAAAATTAAATAAAAGTAAATAAATAAAAAAATATAACAAATAAATAAATATATAAAAATAAAGAAATAAAAATAAACAAATAAATAAAAATAAATATATAAATAGAAGAGAATAAATAAAAATAAAATAAATAAAAATAAATAAATAAAGATAAATAAATAAATAAAAATAAATAAATAAATAAAAATAAATAAATAAATAAAAATAAATAAATAAATAAAAAATAATTAAAAATAAATAAATAGAAAACAAATTAATAAAAATAAATAATTAAATAAATAAAAATAAATAAATAAATAAAAATAAATAAAAAATAAGAATAAATATATAAACAAAAGTAAATAAATATATAAGTAAAAAAATAAATAAATAAAAACAAAAAATAAAAATAAATAAAAATAAATAAATAAAAATAAGTAAATAAATAAAAATAAATAAAAATAAATAACTAAATTTAAATAAATTAAAATAAATAAATAATGATAAATGAAAAAATAAAGATGAATAGATAAAAAAATAAACAAATCAATAAATAATAATTAATAAAAATAAAAAATAAAAAGAAATGAATAAAAATAAATAAATAAATAAATAAAAATAAATAAAAATAAATAAATAAATAAATAAAAAAAAATAAATAAATAACTAAAACTAAATAAAATATATAAATAAAAATAAATGAAAATAGATAAATAAAAATAAATAAATAAATAATGATAAATAAATAAATAAATAAATAGAAATAAAAAAATAATTATGTAGAAATAAAAATAATAATAAATAAATAAAAATAAATAAATAAATAAAAATAAATGAAAATAAATAAATCAAAATCATTAAATAAATAAATATAAAAAATAATAATAAGTAAATTAGAAAAAATAAATAGAAAAAGATAAATAAATGAATAAATATCAATAAATAAAAATAAGTAAATAAAAAAAATAAAAATAAATAAATAAAAAGAAATTAAAATAAATAAATAAAAAAAATTAATAAAAATAAATAAAAAAATAAAATTAATAAAATTAAGTAAAAAATAAATGA
>JANJGK010000207.1:1057500-1080000 GCA_039081455.1 Macrobrachium rosenbergii | reverse complement strand
TGAAAATAAATAAATAAAAATAAATAAATAAATAAACGTAACTAAAGATAATTAAAGAAATAAAAAAATAAATAAAGATAAATAAATAAATGAATAAATGAATATCCATAAATAAAAAAAAATATATAAATAAAATAACTAGAAATAAATGAATAAACAATAAAATAAATAAAAATAGCTAGAAATAAGTGAATAAACAGAAAAATAAATAAAAAAGAAATAAATGAAAATAAACAACTAAAAATAAATGAAAATAAATAAATAAAAAATAAAGAAATAAATAATAATAAATAAATAAATAAATAAATAAATAAAAATAATTAAATAAATAAATAAACAAAAATAAATAAAAATAAATACATAGAAAATAAATCAATAAAAATAAATGGAATTAAAAAAAATAAAAAAATATAAATAAATAAAAATGAATAAATAAAAAAATGTTTAAATAAAAATAAATAAATAACAATAAATAAATAAAAATAAATGAATAAACAAAAATTAATAAAAATAGATAAATAGAAATTAATTATTAAAAATAAATGAAAATAAATAAATAAAAATATATAAAAAATAGATATATAAATAAATAAAAATAAATAAAAAAATAAATAAATAAATAAAAATAAATGAAAATAAATAAATGAAAATAATTAAATAAATAAAAATAAAAAAATGATTAAAAATAGATAAAAATAAATAAAAAAATATAAAATAAATGAAAATAAATAAATAAAAATAATACATAAATAAAGATAAATAAATAAAAATAAATAGGTAAATAAATAATAATGAGTAAAAAAATTAATAAATAAAGTATAAATAAATAAAAATAAGTAAATAAATAAAAATGAATGAAAATTAATAAATAAAAATAAATAAATAATTAAAAATAAATAAAGAAATTAAAATAAATAAATAAATAAAGATTAATAAATATATTAAAAAAATGAATATCAATAAATAAAAGTAAATAAATTAATAAAAATAACTAGAAATAAATGAATAAACAATAAAATAAATAGAAAAGAAATAAATGAAAATAAATAAACAAAAATAAATGAAAATAAATAAATAAAAATAAACAAATAAATAATAATTAATAAATGAATAAATACAAATAAATAAAGAAAATAAATCCACAAAAATAAATAAATAAAAATAAACAAATAAAAATACACAAATAAGTAAATAAATAACAATAAATAAAAAATAAAAAAAATGGAAAATTAATTATTTAAAATATATGAAAATAAAAAATATATAAATATAAATAAAAAAAATAAATAAAAAATGTGTAAATAAAAATGAATAAATAAAAATAAATAATTAAAAATAAATAAATAAATAAAAATTAATAAAAATAGATAAATAGAAAATAAATTATGAAAAATAAATGAAAATAAATAAATAAAAATATATACTGTAAATAAAAAATAAGTACATAAATAAATAAAAATAAATAAAAGAATAAATAAATAAATAAAAATAAATAAAAATAAATAAATGAAAACAATTAAATAAATAAAAAAATAAATATAGATAAATAAAAATAAATAAAAAAATATAAAATAAATGAAAATAAATAAATAAAAATAATACATAGATAAAGATAAATAATTAATAAAAATAAATAAATAAAAAAATAAATAAAAATAAGTAAATAAATAAAAAAATAAATAAATAAAGGAGGGTAAATAAAAATAAATAAATAAAAATAAATTAAAATAATAAAAAATATATATAATAATAAATAAATAAGTAAATAAAAATAGAAAAAAGATTAAAATAAATACATAAAAATAAATAAATAAAAATAAATAAATAAAAATAAATGAGAATAAATAAATAAAAATCTATCAATAAATAAACATAAATAAACAATAATAAATAAATAAAATAAGTAAATAAATATAAAAAGATAATTAATAAATAAAAATTAATAAATAAAAATAAATAAAAAAAATAAATAAAAATAAATAAATAAAATAAAGATAAATAAAAAATATATAAATAAAAATAAATAAATAAATAACTAAAAATAAATAGAATTAAAAAAATATAAATAAATAAAAATAAATAAATAAAAAAATGTTTAAATAAAAATAAATAAATATAAATAAATAAATAAAAATAAATTGATAAATGAAAATAAATAAAAATAAATAAATAAAAAAAATAAAAAATAATTAAATAAAAATTAATAAAAATGAATAAATAAGGAAAAATAAATTAAAATAAATAAATAAAAAAAAACAAATAAATGAAATAAAAAAAATATAGATGAAAATAAATAGAAAAATAAATTAATTAAAATAAATAAAATAAATGAATAAATAAAAATAAATAAATAAAATTAAATAAAAAAATAAATGATATAATTAAGAAAAATAAGTAAAAAAATAAAAATAAATAAATAAATAAAAATAGATAAATAAAGAAAAATAATTCAATGAAGAAAAAATAATTAAATAAGAATAATTGAGAACAAATTAATAAAAATATAAAAATAAATAAAGAAATAAAAAAATAAATAAATAAAAATAAGTAAATAAATAAAAATAAATAAATAAATAAAAATATAAATAAGAACAAATAAATTAATAAAATAAATAAATAAATGAAAGAAAATAAATAACTAAAAATAAGTGAAAATAAATAAATAAAAATAAATAAAAAATAAATAAACGAAAAATAATAAAAAATAAATAAAAATAAATCAATAATTAAAAATAAATAAATAATTAAATTAAAAATAAATGAAAACAAATAAATAAAAATAAATAATTAAATAAAAATGGATAAGTAAATAAATAAAAATAAATAAAAATATATAAAAAAAATAAAAATAAATGAATAATAAAATGAATAAATAAATAAATAAAAATAAGTAAATAAATAAATAAAATAATGAAAATAAAAAATAAATAAAAAATAAATGAATCAAAATCAATCAAAATAAATGAATAAAAATTAATAAATAAATAAAAATAAATAAGAATGAATAAAAAAATAAATATTAATAAATAAATAAAAAAAAATATTTAAAATAAATTAAATTGATCAAGTAAATAGAAATAAATATATAAATATTAATGAATAATTAAATAATGATAAGTGAACAAAAATAAACAAATAAATAAAAATAAATAAATAAATAAAATTAATGAATATATAAATAAAATTAAATAGAAATAAATTAATACATAAAAATAAATAAATAAATAAAAATAAATAAATATATAAATAAAAATAGATAAATAAAAAATTAATAAATAAAAATACATAAATAACAATAAATGATAAAAATAAATAAATAAATAAAAATAAATAAAAATAAATAAATAAAAATAAATAAATGAATAACAATAGATAATTATATAAATAAATAAGAATAAAGGAAAATAAATAAATAAATAAAAATAAATAAATGAATAACAATAGATAATTATATAAATAAATAAGAATAAAGGAAAATAAATAAATAAATAAAAATAAATAAATGAATAACAATAGATTATTATATAAATAAATAAGAATAAAGGAAAATAAATAAATAAATAAAAATAAATAAATAAATAAATTATTAGAAATAAATAAATTGATAAAAATAAATAAAATAATGATAAAAAATAAATAAAAATTAATTAATAAAAATACATAAAAATAAATAAACAAATAAAAATTTTAAAAAATTAAAATAAATAAATAAAAATAAATAATTAAAAATAATTAAATAAATAAAAATAAATAAATAAATAAAAATAAATAATAAAAATAAATGAAAATATAAAAATTAAATAAAAAAATAAATAAATAAATAAGAATAAATAAATAAAAAATAAATGAATAAATAAATAATGACTAAATAAATAAAAATAAAATAATAAAAAAAATTAATAAATAAATAAAAAAAATATAAAAATAAATAAATAAAAATAAATAATTATATAAATAAATAAATAAATAAAAATAAATAAAAAAATAAAAAAAATAAAGGAAAATAAAAAAATAAAAATAAATAAATAAATAAAAATTTATATATAAATAAATGAATAAATAAAAATAGAAAAAATAAATAAATAAAAACAAATAAATAAATATAAATAAATTAATATAAATAACTAAAAATAAATTAAGATAGATAACTAGAAATAATTAAAAAAATAAAAATTAAAAAGTAAACAGAAATAAATAAATTAATAAAAATAAAAAAATTAATAAAAATAAACAAATAAATAAAAATAAATAAATAAATAAAAATACATAAATGAAAATAAATGAAAATAAATAAATAAAAATAAATGAATAAATAAAAATAAATAAAAAGAAATAAAAAACT
This sequence comes from Macrobrachium rosenbergii, assembly GCA_039081455.1. Classification (NCBI taxonomy): domain Eukaryota; kingdom Metazoa; phylum Arthropoda; class Malacostraca; order Decapoda; family Palaemonidae; genus Macrobrachium; species Macrobrachium rosenbergii. The sequence continues at coordinate 1,075,658 of JANJGK010000207.1, read as the reverse complement.
AAAATATATAAAAATAAATAAATAGAAAAAATCAATATAAGTAAAAAAATAAATAAATAAAAATAAATAAAAACAAAAAAATAATAAAATAAATAAAAATAAATGAAAATAAAATAAAAATAAATAGATAAATAAAAATAAATGAAAACAAATAAAGAAATAAGATAAATAAATAAATAAAAATAAATGAAAATAAATAAATAATAATAGATAAAAATATAATTATAAATAAATAAAGAAAAATAAATAAATAAATAAATAAAAATAAATAAATAAATAAATAAATAAATGATAATGAATAAAAATAAATAAATAAATAAATAGAAATCAAAATAAATAAATAAATCAAAATAAATAAACATAAATAAAAGAATGAAAATAAATGAAAGGAATGCTTAAAAATAGATAAATAAATAATTATAAATAAATAAATAAATAAAAATAAATAAATAAATAAGTAAATTAAACGAATAAGAAATATAAATAAAAAATAAATAAATAATTAAAAATAATCAAATAAGAATAAATAAATTAATATAAATAAATAGATAAATAAATAAAGATAAATAAATAGGTAAATAAATTATAGGAAAATAAAAACATAAATAAGTTAATAAATAAATAAAAAAAAATAAATAAGAAGTAAATATATAAAAAATAATTAAATAAAAATAATTAAATAAGAAAAAATAAATAAAGGGGAATAATATAAATAAGTAAATAAATAAATGAATAAAAATAAATGAATAAATAAAAATAAATAAATAAAAACAATAAATAAATAAAAGTAACTAAATAAAAATAAATAAAAATAAATAAATAAAATAAATGAACATAGATAAATATATATAAATAAACAAATGAATGAAAAAAACAAAATAAAAATAAATAAATAAATATAAAAAATAAATAAATAAAAAAAATAAATAAAAATAAATAATTAAATAAAAATATATAAATAAAGAAATAAAAATAAATAAATCAATAAAATAAATAAAAACAAATAAATAGATAAAAATAAATCAATAAATAAAAATAAATAACCAAATAAAAATAAATAAAAAAAATACAAAAATAGATAAGTAAATAAATGAAATTAATAAATAAATAAAAATAAATGAGAATAAAAAAATTAAAATAAATAAATATATAAAAATAAAAATATATAAACAAAAATAAATAAATAAATAATTAAGAATAAATTAAAATTAATAAATAAAAATAAATAAAAAAAACATAAAAATAAATAAAAAAAAAATTTATAAAAATAAAAAAAAATAAACAAATAAATAAGAATAAATAAATAAATGAAAATAAATAAATAAATAAAAAGAAATAAATAAAAATATAATAAATAAAAGTAAATAAAAATAAATAAATAAATAGAAATAAATAAAAAGAAATAAATAAGAATAAATGAAAATAAATACAATTTATATAAATAAATAAAAAAAATTAAAATAAATAATTAAACAAAAATAAATAAAAATAAATAAATAGAAATTAAATAAAAAAATAAATAAATAGAAATTAAATAAAAAAAATAAATAAATCAAAATAAGTAAAAAAAAATAAATGAAAAAAAAATAAATAAATACTTAAATAAAAAAACAAATAAAAAATATAAAAATAATAAAATAAGAAAATAATAAATAAGTATATAACATTTACTAAAATAAATCAATAAATAAATAAGAATAAATGATTTTAAGATATATAAATAAAAGTAAGTAAATGATAAATAATATGAACTAAATCAAAATAATTAGTATCGATGAAAATTGATAAATAAAAATCAATAAAACTAAATTACAATAAATGAAAGTGAAAAACAAAAATAAATAAATATAAATAAATAAAATTAACGAAAACTAAATAAAAAATACAAAAATGTCCAAAAAGAATTAAAAAATCAACAAATTAATAAAACTAAAATTAAACGATTAAAAATAAAGTTAAATAAATAAATGAAAATAAATATATAAAAATAAATAATTAAATGATAATAAATAAATAAAAATAAATAAATAAATAAATATTAAAAAAATAAAAAATAAAAATCAAAGAAAATAAATAAATAAATGAATAAAGCAAATGAAAATAAGTAAATAAAAAAATAAATAAATATTTAAAAATAAATGCATAAATAAATAAAAGTAAAAAAAATAAGTAAATAAACATAAATAAATAAATTAAAATAAATAAATAGATAAAAAAAACAAATGAAATAATAAAAATAAATAAATAGAAATATATATATAAAAAAATGAAAATAAATAAATAAATGAACAAATAAATAAAAAATAAATAAATGAATAAAAGTAAATGAATAAAAAAAAAAAAAAAAAAATAAAAAGTAAAAATAAATAAATAAAAATAAAAAATAAACAAATAAATAAATATATAAATGAAAACAAATAAATAAATAAATAAAAATATAACAAAAATGAATATATAAAAATAAATAAAAAAATAAAAATAAATAAATAAATTAATAAATAAAAATATATTTTAGATAAATAAAAATATATTAAAATAAATACATAAAAATATTAGAATAAATGTAAATAAATAGATAAATAAAAAAAAATAAAATAAAAAAATAAAAGAATAAATAAAAATAAATAAATAAATAAATAAATATATAAATATTAATAAAAATAAAAAAAAATAAATATAAAGGAATAAATAAAAATAAATAAATCAATAAAAATAAAAAATGAATAAATAGAAGTAAATAAATAACTAAAACTAAATAAATAAAAATAAATGAAAATAAATAAATAAAAATAAATAAATAGATAATAAATAAATAAACTAAATAAAAAAAAATAAATAAAAAAATGAAAATAAATAAATAAAAATAAAAAATAAATAATAATAATTACAAAAATAAATAAAAAGAAATAAATAAAAAGATAAATACATAAAAATAAAAATAAATAAATAAATAAAAATAAATGAAAAGAAATAAATAAAGATCAGTAAATAAATAAATATAAAAATAAAAATAAATAAGAATATAAATAAATAAAAAAAGATAAATAAATGAATAAAAATTAATAGAGAAAAATAAATAAATAAATATAAAAAATAAATAAATAAAATAAATAAATAAAGTAAATAAATAAAAAAATAAATTAATAAAAAACAATAAAAATCAATAAGAATAAATAAATAAATAAAAATATATAAAATTAAATAAAAAATAAACGGAAATAAGTTAAAAAAAATAAATAAAAATATATAAAAAAATAAATAAATAAAAATAAATAAATAAAATTAAATAAAAAATAAATAAAATTAAATAAAAAATAAATAAAAATAGATAAATAAATAAAAATAAATATATAAACAAATATAAATAGTTAATAAAAAATAAATAAATAAAAATAAATAAACAAAGGAAAATAAATATATAAAAATAATTAAAAATAAATGAATAAAAACATAAAAATAAATAAATGAATAAAAATGAATAAACAAATAAAAATAATAAAATATAGAAATAAAAATAGATATATACATAAAATTAAAAAATAAATAGCAATAAATATATAAATAAAAATAAATAATTAAAAAGATAAAAAAATAAATACATAAAAACAAATAAATAAATAAAAATAAATGAAAACAAATATATAAAAATAAATAAATAAATAAAAATAAATAAAAATATATAAATAAATAAAAAAAAAATAAAAAAAAATAAATAAACAAAAATGATAAAAATAAATGAATAAAAATAAATGAAAATAAATAAATAATAATAAATAAATAAATAAAATAAGTAAAATATAAAAATAAATATAAAAAATAAATAATTAGATAAATAAAGATAAATAAACAAAAATAAATAAATAAATAAAAATAAATGAATACATAAAAATAAATGAAAATAAATAAATAAAAATAAATAAATAAATAAATGAAAATTAATAAAAATAAATGAACAAATAAAAATAAATAAATAAATAAATAAATAAATAAAAATAAATAAATAAAAATAAATAAATAAAAATAAATAAATAAATAAAAATAAAGGAAAATTAATAAAGAAAAGTACATAAATAAATAAAAAAAATATATAAATACATAAATAAAAATAAAGGAAAATTAATAAAGAAAAGTACATAAATAAATAAAAAAAATATATAAATACATAAATAAAAATAAATAAAAATAAATGAAAGTAAAAAAATTAATAAAAAAAATAAATAAAACATAAAAAAATAGATAAAAATAAATAAATAAAGATAAATATATAAATAAAAAATAAATAAAAAACAATTAAAAATAAATAGATAAATAAAAATAAATAAATGAATAATTAAAAAAACAAATAAATAAAAATAGATAAATAATTAATAATAAATAAACAATTAAAAATAAATAGACAAATAAAAATAAATAAATAAAAATGAATCAATACATAAAAATAATTAAATAATATAAATATATAAATAAATAAAAATAAATAAATAAGAATAAATAAATAAATAAAATTAAATGTAAAATTAAATAATAATAAATAAATAAAAATAAATGGATAAAGAAAAAATAAACAAATAAATAAATAAATAAATAAAAATAAATGAAATTAAATAAATAAAAATAAATAAATTACTAAAAATAAATAAATAATAAATAAATAAAAATAAATGAAAATAAGTACACAAATAAAAATAGATAAATAAATAGAAATAAATAAATAATTAAAAGAAAATAAATGAATAAATAAATAAAAATAAATAATTAAAAATAAGTAAATAATTAAAAATAAATAAATGAATCAATAAAAATAAGTAAATAAATAAAAATAAACAAATAAAAATAAATAAATAAAAATAAATGAAAATAAATGCATAAAATAAATAAAAAAATAAAAAGAAATGAATAAATAAAATAAAAAAATAAATATAATACATAAAGAAAAATAAATAAAAATAAATAAATAAAAAAATAAAAAAATATAATCATAAATAGATAAAGAAAAGCAAATAAATAAATAAATGAAAGTAAATAAATAAATAAATAAAAATAAATAAATGAAAATAAATGAAAGGAATAAATAAAAATAAATAAATAAGAATAATAAATTAATAAATAAAAATAAATAAATAAAAATAAATGAATAAAAGTATAAATAAAAAAGTAATAAATAACTAAAATAAATAAATAAATAAAAATAAATAAATGAATAAAAGTAAAAAACAAAAAATAAATAAATAAAAAATAAATAAATAAAAAAATAAATAAATAAAAGAAAATAATTGAATAAATAAAAAAATAAAGATAAAAAATGAATAAGTTAAACATATGAAAATAAATGAATAAATAAAATTAAATAAATAAAGAGTAAATAAAAAATAAATAAATAAAATCAATAAATAAATAAAACTAAATAAATAATAATAAATAAATAAATAAACAAATAAAAGTAAATAAGAAATAAATAAAAAATAAATAAATAAATAAAAATAAATAAATAAGTAAAAATAAATAAATAAGTAAAAATAAATAAATTAATAAAAATAAATAAATAAATTGAATGAATAAAAATAAATAAATAAATGAAAGAAAATAAATGAAAAAATTAATAAAAATTCAAAAAATTAAAAAATAAAAAACAATAAATAAATAAATGAATCTAGATAAATAAATAAAAAAATAAAAAAAAAATTTTAAATAAATAAAAATAAATAGATAAAAAAATAAATAAATAAAAATGAATAAATAAATAATAAAATATTAATAAATAAATAAAAATAAATAAAAATAAATAAATAAAAACAAAAAGAATAAAAAAAGAAAATAAATAAAAATGTATAAATAAATAAAAATAAATAAATAAATAAAAATAAAAACATAAAAAAATTAATAGAAATAAATAAGCAAATAAATCTATGAATAAAAATAAAAAATTAATAAATAAAAATATATAAATAAATAAAAATAAATAAATAAATAAAAAATAAATACATAAATAAATAAAGATAAATAAATAATAATAAATTGAAAATAAATAAAGAAAAATAAATAAATAAATAAAAATAAATAAATACATAAAAATAAGTAAATAAATAAAAATAAGTAAATGAATAAATAAGAATAAGTAAATAAATAAAAATAAATGAAAAATAAATAATAATATTAAATAAATAAAAATAAATGAATAAGAAAAAAAAAATAAATAAATAAATAAATAAATAAAAATAAATGAAATTAAATAAATAAAAATAAATAAATTAATAAAAATAATAAATAAATAATAAATAAATCAAAATAAATCAAAATAAATAAATAAATAAAAATAGATAAATAAATAAATAAAAGGAAATAAATGAATAAATAAATAAAAATAAGTAAATAATTAAAAATAAATAAATGAATAAATAAAAATAAATAAATAAATAAAAAGAAACAATTAAAAATAAATTAATAAAATTAAATGAAAAATGAATAAAATAAATAAATTAATAAAAATAAAGAAAAATAAATAAATAAAAACAAATAAATATTTAATCATAAATAAATAAAGAAAAATAAATAAATAAATAAATGAAAATAAATATATAAATAAATAAAAAAATAAATAAATAAATAAATTAATAAATAAATAATTAAAAATAAATAAATGAAAATAAATGATAGGAGTAAATAAAAATAAAGAAATAGGAATAACAAATAAATAAATAAAAATAAATAAATAAAACAAATGAATAAAAAATATAAATTAAAAAACTAATTAAATAATTAAAAATAAAAAATAAATCAAAATAAATAAATGAATAAAAATAAATAAATAAAAAAAATAAAAAAATAAAAACAATAATAAATAAAAAATAAATAAATAGATGAAAATAATTGAATAAATAAAATAAAAAAAATAAATAAATAAAGATGAAAAATAAATAAGTTAAATATATGAAAATAAATTAATAAATAAATAAGTAAAAATAAATAAAAAATAAAGAGTAAATAAAAAAAATAAATAAATAAATAAAAATAACCAAAAAATTAAATAAATAAATAAAAGTAAATAAACAATAAATAAAAAAATAAATAAAAATAAATAAATAAATGAAAGGAAATAAATGAAAAATTAATAAAAATATAAAAAATTAAAAAATAAATAAAAATATATAAATAAATGAAAATAGATAAATAAATAAAAAACAATTAAAAATAAATAAAAACAAATAGATAAAACAATAAATAAATGATTAAAAATGGATAAATAAATAAAAAATATTAATAAATAAATAAAAAAAAATGAAAATAAATAAATAAAAAGAAAAAAGAAAAAAGAAAATTAATGAAAATGTATTAATAAATAAAAATAAAAAAACATAAAAATAAATAAAAGTAAATAAGCAAATAAATAAATGAATAAAAATAAAAAAAATAATAAATAAAAATAAATAAATAAATAAAAATAAATAAATAAAAAAAATAAATAATAATAAATTGAAAATAAATAAAGAAAAATAAATAAATAAATAAAAATAAAAAAAATAAATAAAAATAAATAAAAAAAATAATAAACAAAAAAAATAAATGGAAAATAAATAAATAAACATAAATAAATAAATAAAAATATATAAATAACTAAAAATAAATAAATATATAAAAATAAATGAATAAAAATGAATAATTGAAAATGAATGAAAATTAAAAAATAAAAATAAATAAATAAATAAAAATAAATTAAAACAATAAAAATAAATTAAAACAATAAAAATAAATAAACAAATAAGAATAATTAAATAAAAATAAATAAATAAAAATGAATAAATAAATATAAATGAATAAAAATGAATAAATAAATAAAAATAAATTCAAGAATAAAAATAAATAAACAAATAAATAAATAAAAATGAAAATGAATAAATAAATAAAAAGAAATAAAAAGAAATAAATAAAAGGCATAAATAAATAAATGAAAATAAATAAATAAATGAAAATAAATGAAAATTAATAAACATAAAAATAAATATATAAATAAAAATAAATTAATAAGTAATAATAAATAAATAATAATAAATAAATAAAATAAATAAATCAAAACAAATAAATAAAAAAATAAATAAATGAAAAATAAAAAATAAACAAAAATAAATAATTGAATCAAAATAAATAAATAAATAAAAATAAAAATGAATATATTAATAAGAAAATAAATAGATAAATAATAATAAATAAATCAATGAAAATAAATAAATAAATAAAAATAAATAAATAAATAAAGTTAAATAAATAAATAAACATGGAAAATGAAAGTAAATAAATAAATAAATAAATGAATAAAATTTTTAAAAATATGTAAAAATAAATTAATAAAAAATAAAAAAAAATATATAAATAAATAAATAAATAACAACCAATAAATAAATAAAAAAGTAAATAAAAAAATAATAAATAAATAAATAAAAATAAATAAATAAATAAAAATAAATGAAAATAAATAAATAAAATGAATAAGAAATATATAAATAAAGAAATAAAAATAAATAAATAAAGAAAAAATAAATAAAAATAAATAAATTAAAATAAATGAATAAATAAAAAAAATTAAATCAACATAAATAAGTAAAAATAAATAAAGAAGAGTAACTGAAAATAAATAAATAATCAAAGTTAAATAAATAGATAAAAATATAAATAAATAAATGAAAATAAATAAAAATAAATAAATTTATATTTTTTATTTATTATTATTCATTGATTAATTTTGATTTATTAATTGTTATTTATTTATTTATTTATTTATTTATTTATTTATATTTATTTATTTTTTACTTTTTATGTCTATTTATTAATTTATTTATTTTTATTAATTTATTTATTTTTATTTATTTATCTTTATTTACTTATTTTCATTTATTTTCAGTTATTTATTTCTTTATTTTTATTTTTATTTTTATTTTTTTTATTTATTTATTTACTTTTATTTATTAACTTTTATTTATTTATTTATTTTTATTTGTTGATTTGTTTTTATTTATTTATTTATTTATTTTTATTCATTTATTTATTTTGTATTTATTTTCATTCATTTATTTTTTATTGATTTATTTGTATTTATTGATTTATTTTTTCCATTTATTTATTTTCATTTATTTATTTTTATTTATTTTGTTTTTTTATTTTTTATTTATTTATTTTTATTTATTTATTTATTTTTATCTATATATTTTCATGATATTGCCTTGTAATATATACAGTATATCCTCCTATAATTTTGACATATTTACTCTTTTTCATGTGTTATGTGTAATGATAATGGTTGTTGAAGCGTCATATTTAGTTTGGCATCAGATCTCAAAAGAACTAATGATTAAATAACTTGATAGCGTAATTTAGAATTGTTAATACAATTTTAATAATAACGTAGTTGAGAACGAATATCTTTCTTGGTAAAAGCGTAGTATATTGAACACGTGTGTGTCCAGCAAAGACTTGTTTCATTTCAGTTGTCATCAGTTGAGATAAGAGAGAGCGCTTTGTTTTGGGTTAGTGATGACAGGTTTGGGATAACAAATGCCGATTCGTCCCATACGGGCTCAAGACGAGTGATTTCATGTTGTTACATGCGTTGTTCGAGTCACGTACGCCACTTTGAGAGAAAGAATACGTGTCTTGATCAATTACATCATGTTTTGTAAGACTGCATTCAAAACGTTTTGCTGGGGTGACGTAACTTTCTTCTAGAAGCTTCTCCATTGTATCTCGCACCCAAAATGCTTTAATGACGTCACTTCCCTACTTCTAGAACTTTTGTATCTCGCACACAAAATGCTTTAATGACATCATGTAATTGTTTCACGTGTTACTGGAATCCTAAAATTGTTTCATTCTGATTTCTGAGACCAGTCGATTTGGTTCCCTCTCTCTCTCTCTCGTTCTTAGAAAGAGATTACTTTTAACGTAGTGTTTTGTGGTCACGTATTAGCATTAACTTTTGAGATCTGAATTTAGCAAAGTTATTTAGTTTGTAACGGCGCCTGGTAAAAAAAGTGTGTATTGTAGTAACGCAGCTGCAGCAAGTGATTTACAGAGGTTTTCACAAGTTTGTGTAAGGTAACGTGAATTTTATTTATTAATACCATGGTATGATAAGTTAGGAAATTTTTAACAAGTGAAATCATTATTGATAAATCTTATGTGTATTTTTGTGTGTTTTTCTATTTACAATCTCTTTATATTTTCACATTTTTTGTGTTTGTGATGTAATATTTATTTATGTAGCATTTTAAATATTTCTTGGTAATTTAACATTGCATGTTTGATTTGATATCTCATGTGTTAAGATTTTCTTTTTAAATGTTGAGTAATTCTTGATAGTTTAAATTTTGCTTGATTAATTTAAATTCCTGATAAAGTTTTTGTGAGTTAGTTTTGTTTCATAATTTAATTCAAGAATTAATTGAGTGTTGTGTTATTTTTAAGTAATAAGAAAATTTTTCAGACTGTGAATTCTGATTAATTGTGAATTCTAGTTATAAACTTTGAATTTAAAAATAAATTTTGTATTTAATGTTTTTAGAAAAACAGTGTTTCATTTATTGATCACCAGTGAATAGGATTGATTGTGTGTGCATAAGGCAAAGTGATAAACATGTTTTGTTCTTTTAGTTTTGCTAAAGTGAATTAAGACCAGGGAAACAGTTAGAGTTTTTTGATGGAGTGATGCCCTTCTACTCTAGAATATTTCTAGTTTAATTTTTGATACCTCACACAAATTCTGATAGACTTAGCTTGATTTTTCAAGTAATAAATAAGTTTTTTCTTAAGGGATCACTGTTTCCTTTAGAGTACTCAGTCGTCATAATTAATGTTATGAGAGTTCAGGTATCTGGCTGAAGTGAGGTATATTTTTGAATTTTGAGATTAGTTGTGTAATAACCAGGTACTTGATACGCATCGTGACATTATAGATGAAGAGTTGGGAGATGCGCAAGAGTTGTTGAATGCAGCTGAGGCAGAACTTACAGAAAAACATGAGCAAAAGAAAGAGAAAACTGATGCAGAAGCAGAACTTTGACGTATAGAAGCAGAAGAAAATTTGATTAAGCTGAGGATACAGGCTGAAAGAGAGAAAATGCAAGCAGAAAGAGAAGATAGAGAGAAAAGAGAAAGAAAGGAAAGAGAAGAAGAAAAAGCAGCAGAAGAAAGAGAAAGAGCAAGACATGAAAGGGAGATGGAGTTAATAAAAGCTCGATCCACATTACCTGTAACACCATCTAACCCTACTCAAGGTAATTCAGACCCTGTATTTGATGTAGTAAGAGTGCAGAAGTTAATTCCGAAATTTACAGAAGAAGCTCCAGATGAGTTTTTTGATCACTTTGAAAAAGTGGCTTCAGGTGTGGGATGGCCAGAGGATAAATGGTCGGTCTTGTTACAGAGTGTTCTCATTGGTAAAGGAAGAAGTGCCTATTTACCCTTATCAGCTGATCAGTGTAAAGAGTACAAGGTACTTAAACATAATGTGCTACAAGTTTACCAGATGACCCCTGAATATTATAATGAAAGATTCAGATCTTTGAGAAAGGATGACAAGATAACTTTCTTGGATTATGCTTACAAAGTAAGATGTTTTAAATGATGGTTGGAGGCTGCTAAAGTTAAATCTATGGACGAACTTGAGGAGTTAGTAGTCCTAGAACAATATCTTAGAGGAATTCCTGAACACATAAGAGCCTATTTAAGAGAGAGAGAGGTTAAAAAACTTGACAAAGCTGCTACATTGAGCGTAGATTTTAATATAATTTCTAGCAAAAGAAATTATAATGTCAATTACCAGAACCAACAACTCACAGGTTTCAGATCTCATCCAAATTTCAGGAACATTACAACTGGAAATCCTTCCAGTGGCTATGCCAATACAAAGTCAGGTAACTCCCCTCAGCAATTGAATGTTAAATCCTCATCATCCAGTCTGTTCTCAAGACAGATACAGAAGACTAATGTTGTCTGCTACAAGTGTGGAAGAGTAGGACACTACAGTCGAGATTGTTATCAGACACAACAGCAGACCAAACCAGTTGGTCAAGTGGTTAAAGGTAACCAGGTGAAGCAAACTACGAAGAGCAGTGTGGGAACGACTGAGACTAAACAAGCAGAGTGTTTAGCAACCAGTGGAAATGTAACTTCAAGCAGTGAGTGGCTGAGCAGCTTGGAGGCTTTTAAGCCATATATCTATGAAGGTACGCTGACAACTCAAGGAGGAAGTGTGCAGGTACCAGTCAAGGTATTACGTGATACAGGGAATAACCATAGTGTGGTAGTTCGTGGTGCTCACCCATAGTTGGAGAAGAATCTCACCGGAGATTCAGTTTTTTTGAAGGGTATAGGAGGAGAAGAGGTAACTCCTATATGCCGCTTGCATTTGTCCTGTGAATTGGTGACAGGAAATGTTGATTTTGCTGTAAAGGACTCACTAGCTGTTGAAGGTGTACATGTTTTACTGGGTAATGAAGTTGGTGGTGTACCATTTGTTCCTTGTCCTATAGTGACAGACAAACCGTTAATGGTTATTCCTACGTTAGATTTAGAGAAGAAAAACCGCCACCTGTTTCCAAGTTGTGTAACTACCAAGAGTATGAAGAGAACTATGTCTGCAAGTGAAGATACTGAGGATTTACCTGCACCAGAAGAATCAAGTGACGAATCTTTAAGATTAGAAGAACTGTTCCAGGAAAGTGAAGTTTCCCCTAGTGGTAGTAATGAAGAGATTTCCCAAGAAGAAGAGGATCCTGTTGTTATTGAAGAGACTCCGAGTAGTCAAAGTGTTCCTGAAGATATTAGTGAAACTACAGAAGCAGAGTTAGCAGATATGGAGAGTTCAGCCCTTGAAGTTGGTCAAGTGACAAGAGAGAAGCTAATGAAACTGCAGAAGAGGGATACAACGTTGGCTGATCTGTTCTTCAGAGTTGTTGATCAAGAAGAGATGCAACAAACCTCCACCTGTTATTATTTAAAGGAAGTATTACTAATGAGGCAGCATCGACCTGCAGATATACCAGGAAATGCTGAGTTGGGTGAATATCATCAAATTTTGATTCCATATCCATTGAGGAAACAAGTTGTAGCAGTAGCGCATGAGTCTGGACATGTGGGAATCAGAGAGACTGTTGAGAAGATTATGAAGTATTTTTTCTGGCCTGGACTTCACAAGGACGTTAGCAGATTTTGCAGAGAGTGTCACACATGCCAGATAGCTGGAAAACCGAATGAAATCATTCAGAAAGCACCCCTACAACCCATAGAAGTTAGAGGAGAACCCTTTAGCAAGGTAATTATAGATGTGGTTGGGCCACTTCCGAAAACAAAGAAAGGAAATGAAAATCTATTAACATTAATGTGTCCAGTGACTAGGTATCCTGAGGCGATTCCTGTAAGAAGTATAAGTGCAAAGGTAATTGCTGAGAAGTTGGTGGAGTTTTTCTCCAAGTTTGGAATACCAGAAATTGTGCAAAGTGATAGAGGAACGAACTTTACTTCAAAATTATTCCAGGATGTGATGAATTTGTTAGGAGTAAAACAACAGTTATCAACTGCTTATCATCCAGAGACTCAAGGAGCCTTGGAGAGGTTCCACCAGACATTGAAAAGTATGTTAACTAAGTATTGTAATGAATCAGGAAGAGAATGGGATGCTGGTTTACCTTTAATGTTATTTGAAGTTAGGAATGCTTATCAAGAAAGCATGAGATGTTCACCAAATGAAATGATTTTTGGTCGAGACATTAGAGGTCCATTGAAGATTCTTGCAGAGAATTGGGAAGAAAATCAAGAGGAAATCCAAGGAGAATATGTGAAGAACTTGAGGAAAAAGTTAAGAGAAATTAGAAAATTCTCTTTAGAAAATTTGAAAATAAGTCAAGAGAAAATGAAACGAAAATATGATGCTAAGACTAAGCTAAGAAATTTTAGTATTGGACAGCAAGTTCTAGTGTTCTTACCAGTGAAAAGATTTCCCCTTTCCAATAAGTTTCAAGGTCCTTATAGGATAATAGAGAAGTTAAGTGATCGAACTTATGTAATTGAAACACCAGGAAGAAGGAAACGACAGAGGAAGATACATGTGAATCTTTTGAAACCTTACTTCTCAGAGACTAAAACTGAAACAGTGTCAATAACACAGACAACTTCATCTACAGAGGACGATGATGCTACGAATTGGGAGCTGAAAACAAGATGAACAATTCTTCAATATTAGAAAATTTGGAAGATAAACTAAAACATCTGAGCGTTGAGCAAAGTAGTGAGTTAAGTGAAGTGATTCAAAGTTTCCCTGAAATTTTTGCAGACGTACCTAGGCGTACCAATCTGGCAAAGCATGAGATAAAGATCAGAGAGGATGGAAAACCTTTTAAAATGAGAGCTTATCGCTTATCACCTTTTCATCGAGATGTTTTGAAGAAAGAAGTTAAATATTTGTTGCAGCATGGATTAGCAGAACCCAGTTCAAGTCATTATAGTTCTCCTTGTGTGTTAGTGAAGAAACCAGATGGCTCAATTAGGATGTGTACTGATTATAGGAAACTGAATTCCATCAGTGTGGCTGACAATTATCCCTTGCCTCTTATTGAGCAATTACTTGGTAATATTGGGCAAGCCAAATTTGTTTCCAAGATAGACTTGTTGAAAGGATATTATCAAATTCCCTTGATCATAATGAGGGAAAATTTCCCCAAAAATATTGTATTCAAAATTGACATATTTTCTAAAAGTTTTTATACAACAATTTTTTCCCATTTGTTTTGGTGACTTTTGAAGTTGATATTTTTTACTTGAATATTGATTGTTTTTTTATCGGAGTTTTTATATATAATTGTTATAATAATATATCTGTAAACGTTAAACTAAAATTAGTCATCAAAATAATAATAATAATAATAATAATAATAATAATAATAATAATAATAATAATAATAATAATAATAATAATAATAATAATAATAATAATAATAATAATAATAATTTAAAGCCATAAAAAGGAAAATAAATGAAATATGTATAAGTAAAAAAAATTCGATTACGATATTTTTCGTAGTTTTACACTTTTTTTGAAGACTGATTTTAGCTCACCTTTAAAGTATAATTTCTTATAACAAAGTTTTGTGAAAAAAATCTCCGTTAAAAACAATGCAGATAAAATTAAAGGCTAAATGGACATAGACGTTTTGCATATAAAAATACTGATAAGAGCAGTCAAGATTTCAGTCAAAAATCAATTTAAAAAATCATTAGGAAAAGGAAAAAAATGGAATATGTAGAAAGTTTAAAAAATATGTCAATTTCAGTACAATTTTTGGGGATGAATAAATAAATAAAAATAAATAAATAAATAAAAATAAATAAATAAATAAAAATAAGTAAATAAATAAAAATAAATAAAAAAAAATAAATAAATAAAAATAAATAAATAAATAAAAATAAATAAATGAATAAAAATAAATAAAAAAATAAATAAAAATAAATGAATAAATAAAAATAAATAAATAAATAAATAAATAAAAATAAATAAATAAATAAAAATAAATAAATAAAAATAAATAAATAAATAAAAATAAATAAATAAATATAATAAAAAAATAAATGAAAATAAATAAATAAATAAAAATAAATAAATAAATAAAATTAAATAAAAAAAATAAAAAAAATAAATAAAAACAAATAAATAAATAAAAATAAATAAATAAATAAAAATAAATAAATAAATAAATAAAGAAAAATAAAAAAATAAAAATAGATATATAAATAAAAATAAATAAATAAATATAAATAACTAAACAACAATAAATAAAAAAAATAAAAATAAATAAATAAATAAAATTAGAAAAATAAATAAAAATAAATAAATAAATTACATTGAATAAAAAATAAAAATAATTAAATAAATAAATAGATAAAAAATGAATAAATAAAGAAAAATAGATAAATAAATAAAAATGAATAAATTAATAAAAATAAATAAACAAAAACGAATAAATAAATAAAAATGAAAAAGTAAATAAAAATAAATAAATAAAAATGAATAAATAAATAAAAATAAATTAATAGAAATTAGTAAATAAATAAAAATAAATAAATAAATAAAAATATATAAATAAATAAAAAGAAATAAATGAATAAAAAAATAAATAAAAATAAATAAATAAATAAAAATCAATAAATAAATAAAAGTAAATAAATAAATAAAAATAAATAAATAAATAAATGAAAATAGATAAATAAATGAAAATAAAAAAAATAAATGAAAATAAATAAATATATAAAAATAAATAAATAAATGAAAATAAATAAATAAATAAAAATAAATAAAAAATAAATAAATAAATAAATAAATATAAATAAATAAATAAAAATAAATGAATTAAAATAAATAAATAAATAAAAATAAATAAAAATAAAAAATAAATCAAAATAAATAAATCAAAATAAATAAATAACAATAAATAAATAAATGAAAATTGAATAAATAAATTAATAAATAAAAATAAAAAAAATAAATGAAAAAATAAATAAAAATAAATAAAAAAATAAATAAATAAAAATAAATAAATAAAAATGAATAAAAAATGAAAATAAATAAATAAAAATAAATAAATAAAAATAAATAAATAAATATAAATAAATAAATAAATAAATATAAATAAATAAATAAATGTAAATAAATAAATAAAAATAAAAAAAATAAATAAAAAAAAATAAATAAAAATAAATAAATAACAATAAATAAATAAAAATGAATAAATAAACAAAAATAAATAGGTAAAAATAAATAAATAAATAAAAAAAATAAATAAAAATAAATTAATAAATAAAAATAAATATATAGATAAAAATGAATAAATAAATAAAAATAAATAAATAAATAAAAATGAATAAATAAATAAAAATAAATAAACAAATAAAAATGAATAAATAAATAAAAATGAATAAGTAAATAAAAATAAATAAATAAATAAAAATGTATATATAAATAAAAATAAATTAATAAATAGAAATATATAAATAAATAGATAAATAAATATATAAAAAAATAAATAAATAAATAAAAATAAAAATAAATAAATAAATAAAAATAAACAAAGCAATAAAAATAAATAATTAATAAATGAAAATAAATATATAAATAAAAATAATTAAATAAATGAAAATAAATAAATAATTAAAAATAAATAAATAAATTAAATTAATAAATAAATAAAAATAAATAAAAAATAAAAATAAATAAAAAAATAAAAATAAATGAATGAATGAAAATATAAAAATTAATAAAAATAAATAAATAAATAAATAAAGTAAAATAAATAAATAAATAAAAATAAATAAATAAAAATAAAAAATAAATAAAAACAAATAAATAAAAATAAGTAAATAAATAAAAATAAATAAATAAATTAATAAATAAAAATAAATAAATAAATGAAAAAAATAAATAAACATAAATAAATAAATAAAAATAAATAAATAAAAATAAAGAAAAGATAAAAATAAATAAATAAAAATAAAGAAAAGATAAAAATAAATAAATAAAATAAATAAATAAATAAATAAAAATAAATAAATAAATGTAAATAAATAAATAAAAATAAAAAAATAAATAATAATAAATAAATAAATAACAATAAATAAATAAAAATAAATAAATAAACAAAAATAAATAAATAAAAATGAATAAATAAATAAAAATAAATAATTAAAAATAAATAAATAAATAAAATAAAATAAATAAAAATAAATAAATAATTAACAATAAATAAATAAAAATACATAAATAAATAAAAATAAATAAATAATTAAAAATAAATAAATAAAAATACATAAATAAATAAAAATAATAAATAAATAAAAAATAAATAAATAAATAAAAATGAATAAATAAATAAAAATAAATAAAAAAATAAAAATAAATAAATAAATAAAAAGTAAATAAATAAATAAAAATAAATAAATATAAAAAAATAAAAATAAATAAAAATAAATAAATAAAAAGTAAATAAATAAATAAAAATAAATAAATATAAAAAAATAAAAATAAATAAATATAAATAAATGAATAATAATAATAAATAAATAAAAATAAATAAATAAATAAAAGTAAATAAATGAAAATAAATAAATGAAAATAAATAAAAAAA
>JANJGK010000207.1:1027500-1045000 GCA_039081455.1 Macrobrachium rosenbergii | reverse complement strand
TTTATTTATTTTAATATATTTGTATTAATTTATTTATTTTTTTATTTATTGTATTTATTTTTATTTATTTATTTATTTTAATCTTTTTCTTTTTTATTTATTTTTATTTATCTATTTTTTTATTTATTTACTTTCATTTATTTTCATTTATTTATTTATTTTTTTATTTTTTTATTTTAATTTTTTATTTTTATATATTTATTTATTTATTTTTATTTATTTGTAATTTTTTATTTATTTATTTTTTATTTATTTATTTATTTATTTTCATTAATTTATTTAATTTATTTATATTTATTGATTTTTTCGTTTATTTATATACTTTTATGTATTTTTATTTCTATTCATTTCTTTATTTTCAATATTTTTTATATTTATTTATTCTTTTTTATTTATTTATTTATTTAAATTTTTTTTATTTTCATTTATTTTTTATTTATTTTTTTATTTATTTATTGTCACTTATTTTCAATATTTATTATATATTTTTATTATTTTTTTTATTTTAATTTATTTATTTATTTATATATATTTATTTATTTATTTTATTTATTTATTTATCATTATTTCTTATTTATTTTTATTTATTTTTATTTGTTTATCTATTGATATTTGTTAATTTACTTTTATTTTTATTTATTAATTTATTTATTTTTATTTATATTATTTTTATTTATTTTAATTTATTTATTTATTTATTTATTTTTTTTATTTTCATTTATATATTTTTATTTATTTATTTTTATTTATTTTTTATATTATTTCTTACTTATTTATTTTTATTTATTTATTTTAATATATTTTTATTAATTTTTTCATTTTTTATTTATTATATGTATTTCTATTTATTTATATATTTTTATATATTTATTTTATTTTTATTTTTATTTATTTATTTATTTTAACATTTATTTATTTTCATTTGTTTTTATTTATTTATTTTTTATTTATTAATTTATTTTTATTTTTTCTTTATTTTTACTTATTTATTTTATTTATTTATTTATTTATTTATTTTTAATTTTTTTTTTCATTTATTTATATATTTTTAATTATTTATTTTTATTATTTAATTTCTTTTTATTTATTTTTATTTATTTATTTTTATTTCTTTTTTCATTTATTTGTTTTTATTTATATATTTATCTTTATTTATTTATATTTATTTTTATTTATTAACTTATTTATTTTCATTTATTTTTATATGTTTATCTATTTTTTTATTTATTTTTTAATTATTTCTTTTAATTTATTTCTTTATTTTTACTTTCTTATTTATTTATTTAACTTTATTTGTTAATAAATTTTTATTTATTTAATTATATTCATTTATTTATTTACTTTAAATTATTTATTTATTAAAATATTAATTTTTATATTTTTATTTATTAATTTTTATTCATTTATTTAATTTTGTTTATTTATTAATTTTTTATTCATTGATTTTTTTATTTATTTTTATTTTTTTATTTTTTTTTTAATTATTTTTTTCTTGCAACTGATTTAACTGTTTCCCTTGAGCTATTAGGTCTTTTTGAACTTCTGCTACTTTGACTAAACTTCCAACGGACATAGCTCCAATCGCAGCAATCACACCAACACCTAGAAGAACCAAAGGTGCTGCTCTTTTACGTCTCCTTTTCTCTACAGAAAGTGAATTTCCTGGAGTAACGTCAGGAATCCATTCTAACGTTTTATCTATCCCCTTATCAACTTTATCTAACGTTATTCTTACTTCTTTCATTAATCTAGTTAAAGAGACTGGCAAAGTTCTCTTATTCTCTACTTCATCTAGAATGAACACGAGATAAAAAAAAAAAAACAATAAATATCATATGCATACAAATATCAACCCATTTACCCCTCTAACTATATACAAATGTTCCATTACATCCCAACTTTCTTCACCTTCGAAATATGGGTCAACTTCGTCACACCAGTATTTACATCCTTTATTACAAATCTATTCCCTTTTTTGATCTCTACAATCTCAAAAGGTCCATGGAACTTTGGACTTAATTTATAATTCGGATCATTCCGAACATTCACTTTAACAAACACTCTATCACCCATGGAAATAGCTACACCCCGCGATTTAGCGTTACTCTTCTCTACCATTGCGCGCGAACTAAGTTCAAGTTCTTTACTAATACGCGCAAATCTTTCTCTCGCTGTATTTATCAACGAAGTAATCGTAACATCGCCCTTAATTTGCTCTGGTAACAAATCAAAAGGTCCTTTCAACTTGTATCCATACAAAGCTTCTGCTGGAGATATCTTAATTGTGTCATTCACCATAGTGTTGATACTATATCGAACTTCATCCAAAGATCTGTCCCAATGTGTATCGGAACCACCCACTGTCATACGCAATGCCTCAATTATTTTCCGATTCGCCCTCTCACATAACCTGTTCGCTTCTGGCCTATATGGGATTATAGATACCTTCTTTTTTCCCAGTAAATTAGCAAGACCCTCCAAAGTCTTATTAATAAATTCCCTACCATTGTCTCTATAGCTACTTCCTCAGCTGACTTGAATTTCAGCGGGAAAATCTCGATAAAGCGAGTCAACTCATCAACAACCACTAATAAATGTCTATACCCATAAGCAGATTCTGAGAAATTACCCAGAATATCCATATGCACTCTCTGAAACGGCCTATTTGGTATGGGATATGAACCCAAACGACACGACACCGTCGTCGCCGGCTTATTCGCATTGCAAATAGAGCAATTCTTCACAAAGGCCTCTACTGCGGGAAACATATTTTTCCAAAAGAACTTTGACCTAACGTTTTCATACGTCTTATCAACACCTAAATGAGGAGAACCAAATTTACAATGTACAATATCTAGAACTTGTGGTACTAGACTCTCTGGCACAATGATTTGTGTAGTTTCACCCATACTTAGACTACTTCGCAAGTTATACTCAACTTTCCTAACTAATAAATTATTCTCCAATTCTAGTCCAGAAAAAGGCAACTTATACCCTTTCTTCGGTGAAACTCCTCTGAGAAATGCCTTAGCATCTGATAATAATTTATCTTCATCTTGCTTCTCTTCGAGCGAGGGTATGTCCCAAGTGACATTTTCACCAGTAATATAACACACAGAGTTTCCTTCAACATCACGAATAACAATCTCTTCCGAGACTGCCGACACACAGTTTCTCTCCGAAGTATGCACTATAGGAACGTGTTTGTCCCCTACATGAGATATCTCAGAACTACTAGTATCCGAGACATGAGACACCAAATGTCCACTCTCGTCTTCCGCACAGGATTCGGTATGTACTCCATCATCCTCAACCGGAAAATATCTGCTCAATGCATCTGCAACCACATTATGCTTACCTTCAATGTATTTGAGGCTTGCATCAAAATCTCTCAATGTCAAAAACCAACGTGCTCTCTTGGGCGATAAATTTGGCTTATTGAAAAGCTCTAGCAACGGATGATGATCTGTAAAAATCTCAACTTTATTTCCCATCAACAACATCTTGAAATGAACAAGGCTAGAGACGACTGCGAAAGCCTCTTTGTCCACAACTGACATCAGCCTTTCGTTACTACCACGCGTTTTGAACTTCCTGCTATAGAAAGCAATTGGATGTAATTTTCCCTCAAATTTCTGCATCAAACACGCACCTATACCTTCCTGACTCGCGTCAGTCACCAAGGTGAACGGTTGACCAAAATCTGGAAACTTCAAAACAGGTGGGTTTACTAAAGCATTCTTAAGCTTCTCAAAGGCTAATTGCTGACTGTCACCCCAAACAAATTTAACGTCTTCTGCTAATAGATCTGTCAATGGAGACGCTATTGTAGAAAAATTCCGCACAAAACGGCGAAAGAAACCCGACATACCTAGGAATTAACGAATCTGCTTCCTGGTTTTAGGAACTGGAAAACTCACGATAGCCTTGACTTTGTCATCATTCACTCTGACTCCTTCTTTAGAGATAACATGACCTAGATAAACAATTTCTTTCTTCAGAAACTCACATTTAGCCAATTTGACCTTTAACCCAGCGAACCGTAATCGCTTGAGGACTTCTTTTAACACCTTTAGATGTTCTTCGATTGTATCTGTGCATATGAGAATGTCATCCATGTACACAAATACCGACTTTCCTAATAAACTGTGAAGTACTGTGTTAACCAGCCTAGTAAATGTTATTGGGGACCCTTGTAATCCGAAAGGCATCCTATTAAAATCGTAATGTCCCTTTGGTATTGAAAATGCTGTAAATTTACGACTATTCTAGCTAAGTGGAACTTGCAAAAATCCCTGCATGAGATCTATAGACGAATATATATTCTTGCCACCGATTTCAACAAACAAATCAGGCAAACAGGCTACAGGGTATCTATCTGGGCATGTCTTTTCGTTCAATTTACGAAAGTCTACGCATACTCTGATGCTACCGTCTTTCTTTGGGACCGCTAGTAAAGGAAAATTAAAAGGCGAGGAACTGGGCCTTATGATACCTTCCGACTCCCACTTCTGAACTTCTTTTTCTACTTCTTCTCTAATCTTAAAAGGAATTCGATACGCTGGAATATATATGGGATTTGTACCTTTCTCTAGGCGGATTGAATGTTCTAAAACATCTGTAACTCCTAGCTTATCTCCCTTCAAAGCAATAATATCTAAATATTCTTTCAACACTTTCTCTACTTTATCTGTATACTCAGAATAATCAGCTTTAGCCAAATGTTCGTGAAGGACTTGACTTCTGAATTGTAGTTCCTCGTTGGGAAACATATTACCGTCTCCACAAAAACTCACTATCTTATGTTCTTCCTTAAACTCTTCAAAATCAATTACATAAGTACCCTTGTGATATTTTTTTACTGAATCTTGATAGCTTACCAATTCTACTGCAGTTACGCCTGCGACTGAAACTTCATTTACTGATACCATACTTACAACGTCTTTGAATTTCTCGGTTCCCTCAACAACGCACACTTGAGAAGGCAAATTCTTCTCTTTCATCGACACTTTAATTAATGTAGGAACTCGCGGGTGCAATTCAATATCTTCTAACAAAAATCCTTTGAAAGACTTTTGCTGAATGTCTTCATTCTCTAATGAATGTGTTACACATGTCGCAGTCTGCGTCTTGGGTTTCCCACAACTTTTTCCATGTTTCTATGTGGAACGAAACAACCTGGCCCACCTATTGTAATCCCCTGAATTCCAGTAAGAATGTTGATGTTATGTCGCATACAAGAAGGGTGTCCTAGCAAAACCATTTCACCTAAGGTTAATCCTTCTATGACCAAAAATGGTTCTACTATCGTCTTTTCACCGATACAAAGCGTAAGAGATGACGAACCTAAGATATTCAATCTTCTCGCCTGTACATCACACACTGTCTCATTAGTAGGGACTAATTTACACTCTGGAAACTTCGAGTGAAAAAAATCAGCGTCTATCAGGTTAACTTAGCTGCCAGAATCAATGAAGATAGAAATTTCAATGCCATTAGAAAAACCACGTACAATCGGCCTATGTTCTGGTGACTCTAATACCTGATTGCTCATTATCCTGTGTCTGTCTTCGAACTTATCCTGTGAAAATTTTGATGTTCATTTGTGTACCTAGAACTTGCATCATGAGGAATCCTTCTGTCATATCTAGTAAAACCACCTCGTGATTTCCCTTAATAATCTCTATTCTTTGTGGCTGGGCAAAATTTCCACCTATGGTCTGAAGATTTGCAAGCTGAACAATGTCTCACTCTGCAATTTGACTTACTATGTCCCACCTTATCACAGTTAAAACAACGAATCGTTGTGACTGATCTCTCTGGAGTTTTCTTCGACTCCACTCGCGCACATGCTTTCACTCCTGCATCATTTCCTAGATGTGAAGTACTAGTATTCTGTGGTTTCGAAACCACTGCTGAAATTTTAGCACCTCCCTTCACAAAACTACTGTCCAGCGTCGGACATTTTGATAAATTTTTTGTTAATCTGAGCAAACAAAAAGGATTCATCTGTATTCTGATCAATTCTTTTATCAAAACCATCTACAATCACATCCGAAACCGTCGTCAAAAGGCAGGGGAAGTGTAACAATTTTTCAAAATTATCTAAGGAGATATTATTTCCATTTACCCATGGAGAGTTTTTCATAGATTTCTTTATCTCACCTACTGCATCAAATAAGCGAGCACTGTACGTGATTAATGAATCATTACCTTTCCTAGTTCTGATAAGCGCTCGTAAATTCCGAACAACGCATTCTCGGTCGATCCCGCCATAAGATGCACGTAAAAATTCCCAAAGGTCTTTCCGAGATTTACACTTTCTGAACCCGAAACTGCGTGCTCGTTCTCCAATATCCCCTTTGTCTAAGTCTAAGAAAGCTTTTGCTTCTGTTAAAGCTTCGGCGCCATCCGCAATTTTCTTAGAATTCAGATAATTATTTACTGATTCAATGAATGTTTCCACATTCTGGGTCAACTTCCCGTCAACTAACCCTTTAAAATTTGCAATGCCTGCATTGAAGTTCGTCAACCTATGGCACACAATTGATTGTGACGTACCTGTGGCTGCGTGGTTCATTTTGTAAGTAATCACACACCCTGAGCGTAATAACATGAAATAAAATTAGATAAGATGGACGAAAGAAACAATCCCAAAAAAAAAGAAAACGGAAGACTTGCCTTAAGACTCGTGTCTGCTAAACAGAAAACGGAGCCCTGCGCCTTGCGAGAATGGGAAGATGGAAGGTGTTATCTTCGCTTAAAAATTGCAAGCTCACCATTTCACTTAATTAACTCACAATCGCCACTATTCACACTTATCTGGGTGTTTTCTTAACCCCAAACTACTCTACATATCACCCAGAAATATTTTCACAATTCACCACTCCCGAATACTTAAATAGAAATAAAAAATTCACCGTATCAACGTGTAATTCTGACACGCAGTTATCCCATCGCTTAAGATCTCGACACTGCTCTCAGCTTGTGCCTTACGGCTATCACTATTAGTGAGTGCCTCAGGCGCAGTGTTATCAATTAGCCTATTTCTCCTATCCCTCTTTCGCTATCTTAACCCCAAACATCGCTGCTATCATTTAAACTTTTAACCAACACCGCTGCCACCAATAAAATTAACGACTACCGCTGCCACCAATAAAAACAAACACCGCTGCCACCAATTAAATCTGTTACACCTACAGATTCAAACATTCCTTTCGAAATGCTACGTAACGTGTTTTCCGGCCTAACTTCAGAAGACGGGGTAACTAGCAACCCTTTCTCTCCCCTCTCTCTCTCTCTCTCTCTCTCTCTCTCTCTCTCTCGCACTCAACCCACAGATTCTCTCTCTCTCTCCAACACCATCTTCAAAATGGATACTCTAAGGAAACACAATCTTTCCTACATAAATAGATTTATTATCAAACAAACCCAACAAGTAATGAATTAACAAAGAAAAGATTAAAATGCATAATAAATGAATTATCAAGTCAAAAATAGTCTAATTCAAGATTTAATCTTACTCTGGCTAAAAAAGCTTTTGCACTCAAATCTCCCACACACTCCATCTTAGACATTATACGTCTAGTCTTAAAGTCAACCACATTGAGAAAACCACTAAACTGCAAAGATTTCAGTGTCCTTTCTCTACAACCACAGCAATCCCACAGACATCTGTTGAAAATTAAACAAACCGTAATCTCCCACAAATACACAAGTGTAAGACATAATAATGAAAGTCTAAAATGCATGGTTAACCAATGTCAAATCAGAACACAATAAAATAGAATATTAAAGTGACATAAATGACTATGTCCAATTCTCCCCACAAATTCATAAGTGTATTGAATATGGTAAATTCACAAGTTCACAGTCCACACAGAAAAAAAAGAGAAGTCTGGATTTACCTTAACCGCCGGTTTCTAAGAGATTGGTAACACAGAAAGCCACGTCTGGACGATATCGCTCTCGCTAAGTTAATAATCAACCAGACCTAACTTTTGGGCACAATTAGACACAATCTCCATTTTTCTAACGCACGAACTTACGTACTTGCATACCAACTCGGTCGGTTGCCTCACATATCAGCGACAATATTGTGTGTTCATCGAGCCATACAGCTGAAGCAATCGAACTATCTGCTGACTGCAATGGTTTTGCAACTGAGCGACCGTCCTAGTTCCACTTTGAAGCATCTCTTCGTTTCATCACACTATGACTGAATATACACAGTAATTCTAAAATCAAACACATTACCCCATATAAATAAATAAATTAATTAATTAATATATAAAAAATAATAAAAGAAATAAATAAATAAAAAATAAATAAAAAAATAAATAAATAAAAATAAATAAATAAACAAAAATAAATAAATAAATATATAAAAATTAATAAAGAAAATAAGTAAAAAAATAAATAAAAAAAATAAATAAAGAAATGAAAATAAAAATATTTAAATAAAAATTAATAAGTGAATAAAAAGTAAATGAATAAATAAAAAATGAATAATTAAATAAATAAAAAATAAATAAATATATATAAATAAATAAATGAGCAAATAAAAATAAATAATTAAAGTTAATAAATAAATAAATAAAGTTAATAAATAAATAAATAAAAATAAACAAATGAATAAAAAGAAATGAAAATAAATAAATAAAAATAAATGGATAAAAATAAATAAATAAAAATAAATAAAAAAATAGATGAAAATAAATGAATAAAAATAAATGAAATTAAGAAGTAGAGATAAATAAATAAAAAATAGATAAATAAATAGGTAAAGATGAATAAAAATAAATAAAATAAAAAAAATTAAATAAAAAATAAATGAAATTAAATAAATAAAAATAAAAAAATAAAAAAAATAAATAAATAAAAAATAAAAAGAGATAAAATTAAGTAAAAAAAATAAAAAAAATAGATAATTAAAAATAATGACAAAAAATAAAATAAATAAATTAATTAATAAATAAAAATAAATAAATTATTAAAAATAAAAGCTAAAAAAATTAATGACTAAAAATCATAAAATAAATAAAAATAAAAAATAAATAAAAAATTTAATTAAAATAATTGAAAATAATAAATAAAAATTAATAAATAAAAAATAAATTAATTAATAAAAAATAAGTGAAAATAAATGAAAATAAATGAAAAAATAATAATAAAAAATAAATAAATAAATATTGATAAATATATAAATAGAAATAAATAAAGAGAAATAAATAAGTAGAAATGATTAAATAAATAAAAATAACTACATAAATAAAAAAATATAAAAGAAAATAAATAAATCAAAATAAATAGATAAAAATAAAAAATTAAACAACTAAAATTAAATTAAAATAAATAAATAAAAAAATAAATAAATAAAGACAAAAAATAATAAATAAATAATTAAAAATAAATAAAAAAATAAAAATTAATAAATAAAAATAATGAATAAATGAAAATAAATTAAAATTAATAAAAAGTAAATGAATAAATATAAACAAATAAGTAAGTAATTAAATATAAATAAAAATAAATAAAATGAATAAATATTTAAATAAAATAAACTAAAATAGATGAATAAATAAAAATAAGAAAAATAATAAATTGAAATAAATAACAATAAATAAATAACCAAAAGGAATAAATAATTAAAAATAAATAAAAATGCCCAAATAAATAAATAATAATAAGGAAATAAAAATAAATGAATAAAAATAAAAAGATTAATAATGAAAATAAATAAATAAATAAATAAAGATTAATAAATAAACAAAAATAAATAAATAATTAAAACTAAATAAATAAGTAGATAAATAAATAAATGTAAAGTAATAAATAGAAATAAAAAAATAAATAATTAAGAATAAAAATAAATAAAAAATATAAATAAATAAGTAAAAATAAATGAAAATAAATACAAATAAATAAATAAATAAAAAATATATAAATAATTAAAAATAAATAAAAATAGATAAATGAATAGAAATAGATGAAAATAAATTAATAAAAATAAATAAATAATTAAAAATGAAGAAATACATAAAAAAATAAAAGCAAATAAATGAATTTGTTTTTACTTATTTATTTCTTCATTTTTATTTATTTTTTATTTTTATTAATTTATTTTCATTCATTTTCATTTATTTATTTATTTTAATTTTTTTTATTTTTGTTTATTTTTTATTTGTATTCGTGTATTTTATTTATTTATATTTTTTATTTATTTTTTATTCTTATTTATTTATTTATTGTTATTTGTTTATTAATTTTCATTTATTCATTTATTTAATTATTTATTTCTTTTTAATTATTTATTTATTTTTGTTTATTAATTTTTATGTATTTATTTTTATTAATTAATTTTTATATATTTTTTTATTTATTTATTTATTTTTATTTGTTTATTTTTTATTATTTATTTATTTATTTTTATTTATTTTTAAAAATTTGTATATTTATTTTATTTATTTTTTATAATTATTGATATTCATTAATTTTTATCTATTTATTTATTTTTAGTTTTTTATTTATTATTTTTTTATTTAATAATTTATTTATTTTTATGTTTTTTATTTTTATTCATTTATTTTTATTTATTTGATTGATTGATTTATTTCTTTTTTTATTTATTTTTTTCTATATTTATTAATTAATTTTTTTATTTTTATTTGTTTTCATTTATTTATTAATTTTTATTTTTTATTTTATTATTTTTATTTATATATTTATTTATTTTTAAATTTTTATTTATCTATCTAACTTTATTTATTTATTTTTATTTATTTATTTATTTTTATTTATTTTTAGCTATTTAATTATTTATTTTTATCTATTTATTTTTATGTATTTATTTTCATTTATATTATTTGTTTATTTATTAATTTTTATTTATTTATTCATTTGTATTTATTTATTTTTCTTTATTTTTGTATTTATTTTTTTTATTTATTTATTTTCATTTATTTATTTATTTATTGCTATTTAATTATTTTCATTTATTTTTATTTATATAATTATTTTTATTTATATATTTTGACATATTTTTATTTATTTTTATTTATTTTTCTTATTTATTTTATTCTATTTATTTATTTTTTATTTATTCATTTTATTATTAATTTTTTTTTTCATTTATTTACCTTATTTTATTTATTTATTTATTTTTATTTATTTATATATTTTTTTTTAATTTATTTTCATTTATTTTTATTTTTTTATTTATCATTTATTTTTATATATTTTTATTTATTTATTTATTTGTATTTTTTATTGTTATTAATTTATTTAGTTTTATTTATTTATTTATTTTTATTTATTCATTTATTTACTTTTATTTAATTTTATTTATTTTTATTTATTTATTTTTACCTATTTTTTAATTTATTTATTCACTTTTATTTATTTTTATTTTTTTTACTTATTTTTATTTATTTATTTTAATTCATTTAACTTCCTGTTTTATTTATTTATTTATTTATTTTTTTATTTATATTTATTTATTTTTATTTATCTTAACTTATTTATTTACTTATTTTTATCCATTTATTCACATTATTTTATTTATTTATTTAGTTCTATTTATTTATCTATTGTTATTATTTTTTTATTTTTTATTTTTATTAATTTACTTTGATTTATTTATCTTAGTTATTTAATTTTTAAATCTTATTTATTAATTTTTTTAAATTTAATTATTTATTTTTATTTATTTATTTACCTTGTTTTTTATTTAGTTTTATTTATTTATTTACTCTTATTCATTTTTGTTTTTTATTTATTTATTTTCATTTATTTATTTATTTTTATTTATTTAATTTCATTTATTTTTTTATTTATGTTTAATTATTTATTCTTATTTAGTTATTGTTTATTTATATTTAATTATTAATTTTCATTTTTTTTTTTATTTATTTATTCATTTTTATTTATTTATTTATTTTTATTCATTTATTTTCATTTATTTTCATTTATTTTTTTTTATTTATTTTTATTTATTTATTAAATTTTATTTATGTTTATTCATTTGTTAATTTATTTTTATTTATATATTTTTAGTTTTATTTTATTTATTTTTTAATTTATTCATTGTTATTTATGCATTTATTTATTTTTATGTATTATTTATTTTTTATTTATTATATTTATTTATTTTTATTTATGTTCATGTTTTATTCATTTATTTTAATTATTTATTTATTTTTATTTCCTAATTAATTTATTTTTTGTTTATTCATTTTTATTTATTCATTTATTTATTTTTATGTATTTATTTATTATTTATTTATTATATTTATTTATTTTCTTTTATATTCATTTTTAATTCATTTATTTTATTTATTTATTTACTTTTATTTTTTTATTTATATTCATTTATTTTTGTTTTTATTTTTATTTGTTTTTTTCTATTTTTATTTATTTTTTATTTATTTTTATTTATATATTTATTTATTTAAATTTTTTTATTTTTATTTTTTATTTATTTATTTATTTATTTTTATTTATTTATTTTCATTTATTTTTATCCATTTATTCTTTTATTTTTTTTTATTTATTTATTTATATTTATTTATTTTCATTCATATTCATTTCCTATTTATTTATTTATTTTACTCATTTATCTATTTTTAT
This sequence comes from Macrobrachium rosenbergii, assembly GCA_039081455.1. Classification (NCBI taxonomy): domain Eukaryota; kingdom Metazoa; phylum Arthropoda; class Malacostraca; order Decapoda; family Palaemonidae; genus Macrobrachium; species Macrobrachium rosenbergii. The sequence continues at coordinate 1,032,373 of JANJGK010000207.1, read as the reverse complement.
TTTTTTTATTTATGTTGATTTATTTTTGTTTTTTATTTATTTTTATTATTTTTATCTATTTTTATTTATTTTTTATTTATTTTTATTTATATATTTATTTATTTTTATTCATTTATATTTTTTATTTATTTATTTTTATATATTTATTTTTATTTATTTATTTATTTTAATTTTTTAATTTTTATTAATATTTATTTAATTATTTATTTTTATTTATTTATTAATATTTATTTATTTATTTATTTATTTATTTTTTTATTTATTTGTTTTTATTTATTTATTTATTCTAATTTTTATTAATTTTATTTGTTTTATGAATGTTTTATTAGTTTATTTTTGAAGTTGGTTTTTTAACGTTTTTTTAAACCTCGTTTTTAAGAATATATTTGTAATCGTTAAGCTAAATTCGTTGATCATAAACAGGGAAAATTTCCCAATAAATATTGAATTTAAAGTTTATATATTTTCTAAAAGTTTTTATGCAACTATTTTTTCACCACTTTTTTAGGTGATTTTTGAAGTTGATTCTTTACTTAAATATGTATTGTTTTTTGTATCATATTCTTTTATATAAAATGCTGTTATAAAAATATAACTGGAAACGTTATACTAAAGTTAGTCATCAAAAAGAGGGCAAAACTCCCCCAAAATGATAATTGAAATGGAAACATTTTTCAACATTCTACGTAATTCACTTATTTTCCGTTTCTTAATGATTTTTAAATTAATTTTTCATTGAAATCTTGACTGCTTTTATCAGTATTTTTATATGGAAAACGTATGTGACCAGTTAGCATTAAATTTTATCTGCAATGTTTTTTAAAGGAGATTTTTTTTTTCAGAAAAATTCCTTATGAGAATATATCCTAAAAAGGTGAACTAAAATCAGACTTCAAAAGAGGGTAAAAGTACGGAAATTATCGCAATCGTTTTTTTTTCTACATCTTCATATTTCATTTATTTTCCTTTTTTATTTTAAATTATTATTATTATTATTATTATTATTATTATTATTATTATTATTATTATTATTATTATTATTATTATTATTATTATTATTATTATTATTATTATTATTATTATTATCAATAAAAATAAATGAAAATAAATGAAAATAAAAAAATAATAATGAATAAATAAATAAATAAATAAAAATAAATGAATAAATAAATGAAAATAAATAAATAAGGGTAAATAAATAAATAATAAAAAAATAAATATATATAAATTAATAACTAAAAATAAATAAATAAAAAGTAAATAATAAAAAAAATAAAAAAAATAAATAAAAATAAATAAATGTATTCAAAATAAATAAAAAAGTAAATACATAAATAAAATAAATAAACAAAAGGAAAAAAATAATAAATAAAGAAAAAAAATAAATATAAATTAATGAATATTTATAAATAAATAAATAAATAAATAAACAAATAAATAAATAAATAAATAAATAAAAAAATAAATAAAATAAAAAATAAATGAAAAAAAAAATAAATAAAAGAAATAAATAAAAAAATTATTAAAAAAATAAATGAAAATAAATGAAAATAAATAAATTAAAATAAATAAATAAAAATAAATAAATAAAAATGAATAAATGAATACATAAAAATAAATAAATAAAAAATAAAAATATATAAATAAATAAATAAATAAATAAAAACAAATAAATCAATAAATAAATAAACATAAGTACATAAACAAAAATAAATAAATAAATATATAAAACTAAATGAATGAAAACAAATAAGTAAAAAAAATTAATGAAAATAAATAAATAAAAATAAATAATTAAATAAAAATGAATAAATAAATGAAATAATGAAAATAAATTAATAAATATATAAAAATAAACAAAATAAAAATGAAAAAATGAATAAATAAAAAAAGTAAATAAAAATAGATTAATGAAAATAAATAAATAAAGATAAATAATTGAAAATAAATAAATAAAAATAAATAAATAAAAATACGTAAATAAATGAGTGAATATAAATAAAAATAAATAAATAAAAAAGAAACAAATAAAAAATAAATTAAATTAAGTGAACAAAAATAACAAAATAAAATAAAAAACTAATGAAAATAATAAATAAAAATAAATAAATAAAAAATAAATAAATAAATAATAATAAATAAAAGTAATTAAATAAAAATAAATAAATGAAAATCAATGAAATTAATAAATAAAAATAAAGAAATAAACTAATGAAAATCAAAAAAATTCAAATAAATAAATAAAAAAATAAATTAATTAATTAAAATAAATGAAAATAAATAAATAAAAATTAAAAAAATTAATAAAAAATAAATCTAAAAATGAAAATAAATAAAAAATAAAAATCAATAGATAACTAAAAATATATAAGTACATAAATAAAAATAAATAAATAAATATAAATAAATAAAAATATAAGTGAAAATAAATAAAAATAAATAAATAAATAAAAATATATGAAAAAAATAAATACAAAAGTAAATGAAATTAAATATATAAAAATAAATAAATAAAAAATAAAAATAAATAAAAATAAATAAATAAATAAAAATAGAAAACTAATGAAAATAATAAATAAAGAATGAATAAATAAAAATAAATAAAAAAATAAATATTTGACTAAAAATAAAAGAAAAAATAAATAAATAAACATAAATAAATATATAAATAAAAATTAATGAAATATAAAAAAAGATAAAAATAAATAAAAAACAAATAAATAAATGAAAATAAATAAATAAAAATAAATAATTTAATAATAATAAATAAATCAATAGAAATAAATAAATAAAAAATACATAAAACATAAAAATAAACAATTAAAAAATATAAATGAAGAAATTAATAAAATAAATAAATAATTAACATAAGTAAATGTGAAAATAAATACAAAAATAAAAATAAATAAATAAATGAAAAAATTAATAAATGGAAAATAAATAAATAAAGAAGCTAAATAAATGGATAAATGAAAATAAAAGAAAATTTATAAATAAATAAATGAATAAATAAAAATAATAAATAAATAAAAATAAGTAAATAAAAAGTAAATAAATAAAAGTAAATAAATAAAAAAAATAAATAAATGTAAATGAAACTAAAAAATAAAAATAAATAATAAATTAATGAAAATAAATGAAAATAAACACAAAAAATTCAATAAAATAACAAATAAATGAATAATTAAAAAATAAATTGAAAAATTAACAAAAAATAAAAATAAACAAATAAAAATAAATAAATAAATAAATAAAATAAAAAAAATTGAATAAATAAATAAAAAAAATAGTGAATAAAAATAAATAAATAAATAAATAAAAATAAATAATTAAATAAGAATAAATAAATAAATAAAAAAAATAAATAAAAAATATAATAGATAAATAAAAAAATAAATTAATAATTATATAAATAAATAAATATATAGAACTAAATTAATAAATAAAATAAATGAAAATAAATTAATAAAAATAAATAAATAAATAAAAATAAATAAAAATATAAGTGAAAATAAATAACAGTAAATAAATAAATAAAAATATAAGTCAAAATAAATAAATATATATGAATAAAAAAATAAATAAAAAATAAATGAAATTAAATATATAAAAATTAATAAATAAATAAATAAAAATAAAAAATAAATAAACAAATAAAAATAAATAAATAAATAAATAAATGAAAATAAATAAAAAAAATAATGAATAAATAAAAATGAATAAATAAATATAAATAAATAAATTACTAAAAATAAAAAAAATAAGAAAAATTAAATAAATAAAAAATAAATAAATAAATAAGTAAATAAATAAATAAATAAAAAAAAATGAAAACATAGAAAATATATAAATAAAAATAAATAAATAAATGAAAATAAATAAATAAATATAAATAGATAAATAAATTAAAATAAATAAATAAAAAAAATAAATAAATAATATAAATAAAAAAATAAAATAAATTTATTTCTTTATTTTATTCATTTTATTTATTTAATTTGTTTTATTTATTTTACTTATCTTATTTATTTTTTTATTCATATTTAGTATTTAAATATCTTTATTATTTTTATTCTTTCTTTAGTTTTTTATTTTTATTCATTTTTATATATTTTTTTTATTTATTTATCTATATTTATATATTAATATTAATTTATTTCCATTTATTTATTTTCATTTACTTTTTTATTTATTTATTTTTATTTATTTTTGTTTATTTATCTATTTATTTTTATACATTTTTGTTTATTTTTATTTATATATTTATTTATTTTCATTTATTTATTTATATTTTTTTTATTTATTGATTTTTTAATTTTTTTATTTTTATTTATTTACTTATTTATTTACTTTATATATTTAATTTCCATTTATTTTTATTTATTATTTTAATTTTATTTATTATTAATTATTTCTTTTTAAATTTTTTTATTTATTTTATTTATTTATTTTTCATTTTCTTTTTATTATTATTGATTTTTATTTATTAAATCTTTATTTATTTTCATTTATTTTTTTTATTTAATTTCATTTATTGTTTTTTTATTTTTTATTAATTTTTATTTATTTTTATTTATTTATTTTCATTTACTTTTATTTATTTATTTTTTATTTGTTTTATTTATTTATTTATTTTTATTTATATATTTTTATTTATTTATTTTTATTTTAATTTATTAATTTATTTTTTATTTATTTTTTATACTTATTAATTAATTTTTTTATTTTCTTTTATTTTCATTTATTAATTTATTTTTTATTTATTTTTTATACTTATTAATTAATTTTTTATTTTCTTTTATTTTCATTTATTTAAAATTTTTTATTAATTTTTTATTTATTTATTTTTATTTATTTATTTATTTTTAATTAC
>JANJGK010000207.1:1010000-1017500 GCA_039081455.1 Macrobrachium rosenbergii | reverse complement strand
AAAGGTTTGTCTTAGAATTGTAACAGATAAAAACCTAGGTGATACAGATGTGTTATTAGTTAATGAAGACTTACCAGACTTTGTGAAAATGGACAATTCCCTAGTAAGACTTAATGGTGGAAATTGTACGACTTATGTGTATAATTATTCTGACAAGAGACTAGAATTGCATGCCGGCATAGAATTCTGTAAGGGAATTGTGATTACTAACCCTCTACTAACCCTAAGTGAAAAAGCATTTGTCTCTGTAGCTGACACAAGAGTTAAATTAGAAGGGGAAGTAAATAATACAGATTTTCCTCATTGTAGGGACAGGTTAATACAGATATTAGAGAAATATAGGAGTGTTGTAGCAGTAACAGGAGATAAGTTAGGAAGGACACATGTCCTGCAGCACAAAATAGTCATAGAAGATGGTGCTAGACCTTTTTATATACCTAACTACAAACTTCCAATAAGTCAAAGACCCATTGTAGACGAGATGGTTGAAGAGATGAAGGAAGATGGAGTCGTAATTCCTTCTAAGTCACCTTATAATTCACCTTTACTGCTAGTTCCAAAGAAAGACGGTACATGGAGGATGGTAATTGATTACCGTAAATTGAATTCCCACACCGTCCCTGATCGAATGCCAATGCCAGTCATTAATGACATGTTAGCTCAATTAGGAGGTGCCAAGGTTTTTTCTAGCCTCGATTTACTGAGTGGATATTGGCAAGTTCCTCTCGATGAAGAATCCAAGCATCTCACGGCATTCAGTACTCACAAAGAACATTTGCAATTTGAGGTAATGCCGTTTGGTCTTACTTCAGCTCCTTTAACGTTTGTACGTTTAATGCTGCAAATCTTGGGAGATGTTGAAGACGTATCGGTTTATCTTGATGATGTAATAATTGCTAGTAAGGATGTAGAGAGTCATTTCAAGACAATAGAATTAGTATTAGATAGGCTCAGAAAGGCCGGTTTAAAGGTAAAAATTAAGAAATGTCAGTTTCTGAAGAAATCTCTAGAATATCTAGGACATGTTATCAGTGAACATGGTTTGAAAATGCAAGAAGGAAAGATTAAGGCTATTGTGGACTATCCAGCCCCAAGAAATTTGAAGGCACTAAGAAGATTCCTAGGTATGGTAGGATATTATCGACCTTTCATAAAGGGATTTGCTACCATAGCAAAACCATTAACTGAGTTAACTAGGAAAGATGCTAGCTATGAGTGGAAAGATGAACAGGAAGCAGCGTTCAAAACACTAAAGGATATGTTGATAACAGATCCTATCCTAGTTTATCCAGACTTCGAGAAGGAATTCTACTTAGCCTGTGATGCTTCAAGTACAGGACTAGGTGCCGTCTTGATGCAAAAGGATAAAACAAGGATGAGGACTGTATACTATGCCAGTAGAGTTTTGAATGCAGCTGAAAGAAATTACAGTACAACAGAAAGGGAATGTTTGGCATTAGTCTGGGGATTACAGAAATTTAGACACATTTTGCTAGGACATAAAATTAATGTTCTTACAGATCATAAACCCATTTGTGATCTTTTCAAGAAAAGGGCTTTTACCAATAATATGAAGTTCAATAGATGGTTCGTTAGCGTATTAGAATTTGCCCCAGAGTTTAGATACATACCTGGTAGATATAACACATTAGCTGACGCCTTATCTAGATCACAAGAAGAGAACGAGAAACAAATTACCACTCGTAATTTCGCCTTCAGTTGTCAAATCACAGACTTAGATTTAGACAAAGTTCGTCAGGAACAACAAAAGGATTCTAGAATAAGGGAAGTAATAGGTAACCTCTTGCAAGGTGAGAAAAATTCAGAGTTTCAATTGATAGATGGGTTATTGTACAAGACTTCAGACGAACCAAATGCTTGTTCACGTTTGTACATTCCTAATACACTAATACAAGACGTTTTAGAACTAACCCATTCATACAAGTTATCAGGACATCCTGGAATTAAGAAAACATGTAGAACAATCACTAGAAACTATTTTTGGCCTCGATGTAGTGAAGATGCTACTCGATTTGTTCAGAATTGTACCCTATGTAATATACATAAGGGGAATGTCAACGTTAAGGCTCCTCTGGAAATGTATCCTTCAGAATTAAATCCTTTTCAAGTAGTCACAATGGATTTCTTAGGTCCATTCCCGAACACCATCAGAGGAAATAAACAGATTTTAGTTTTCATTGACTATTTGACCAGATACGTAGAAATTGTTCCAACTAGAAACAGAGAAGCATCAACGGTGGCAGAAGCCTTTAAGTCTAGAATTATAACCAGACATTCATGTCCTCAAGTTTTGCTCTCAGACAATGCTGCTGAATTTACTAGTGACATTCTAACGAATTTGTGTGACTTTTATGAAATACAGAAATGTCAAATAACAGCATATAAGCCAAGCTCAAATGGAGCAGTAGAAAGAACAAATCGCAAGATAAAGGATGTTCTGAAAACATTGGTAACCCCTAGCACTGAAGACTGGGACTTGACTCTCGAAGACATACAATTTACTCTAAACAACACAGTAAATGAATCAATAGGAGAAACTCCTCATTTCCTATTGTATGGCTACCAAAAGAGAATGCCAAATTCACTTTTGGATGATGCCGCACCACCCAGACGTACGTACAACTACGAGGACTATATTGCTTGGAAGACAAGACGTACGTACGAGACCGTTAAAGTCACCAGGGCTAGATTAAAGGAGTTACATAAAAAATCTTGTAAGTATTACAATAACAGATCCACCATACCCTCGTTAAAGGTAGGACAACAAGTTTACGTACTCAATCATGTTCTTGAAGGACCTAATATTAAAGTATCACCAAAATTTCGAGGTCCATATAGAGTTTTAGAAGTTTTGAAGTTGAATAAATTCAAGTTAATGCATGAAATTACCTTGAAAGAATCCATTGTACATTGGAACCACATTAAAGTAGTTCATTCAGAACCTTGGTCGTCTACCCAGTTAAAGGATTTGTCCAATAAAGATAAGATAGATAATAAAATAGAATCTTCAATGACCCCAAGGTATAATTTGAGAAGAAGGTAATGGCAAGTGCAATGGTAAACAAATGTAGTCGATAAGATTTTTACTGCTTAATAACATTATTTCAGCAAATGGATTGTATGGTGGTTGGCAGTGAGTCAAATTGTGAACTCACTCGTACAACTAAGGAAGGGAGCCATCATCAAGGAGCATGGCAAGGTAAAGATGATACAGGACCTAGCCATTGTTAAGATCCAGACGGACTCCATTATCGATCAGAGAGAGCAGTTAGTCCAGCTGAGCAATCAGATACAGGCAGGATTACAAAGTGTCCAAGATAGAAATTTGTACGACATGCTCTCCAAGTTGCAGAGGGACATCGATAGTGTGTGTTATGCCAAGGAAAGTAGTAAAGCGATCACTCATACCCTTTATAGGTGTCGCTTTACACAGTCTCTTTGGAGTGGCGACCGATGGTAATGTTGAAAGGCTAAAGGAAAGAGTGGCTCAACTTGAAAATTGGGCTTCTGAGCAGGGCACTGTCTATAATAAAGTAATAGGAAATGTCAATCAAAATCAGAAAATGATCACAGTGCTGAAAGAATTTGTGAATAGTGCCCTCCGTAATGTTTCATCAGAAATTGCTAGAATCCATCAAACAGAAATGATGGAGCAACTGCTCATAGAAACAAGTAATTTCCTTCTGGAATACAAGGAATTACTCAATGCAATCATGATGGCAGGTAAAAAACCTGCTGTCGCCTTTTCTGATAACCCCTAGTGAAATTGAAGCCATTATTCAGAAATGTGTTGTGAACAATCACTTGAAGCCACTAGTAGAAAATATAGTGGACTATTATGGCCTGATCACAGTGAAAGTGGTAGCCAATCAAATCATACTAGTGATCCCTTTCAACAATCCAGACGTCAACTCATTGATGTCAGTCTATCCATTCCCAATGGTAGTAGATAATAAGTCCATTGTACTAGAAGGAACAATTCGACACTTTGCCTTGCAGCATGATTCGTTCCTAGTGACTGAAATTCCCGAACATAAATTCAGGGAATGTGTCATGCTTAATGATGGTGTATATGTTTGTAACATTGTGAATTTCTATGAACCCTTGAATGCTCTTCATTGCCTAGATGATCTTGTAAACAACAAGAATGGTAAGAACCATTGTAAATATATACCGTTTACAGAAACTTTCAAGGCTCAAATCATTGATGATGAAATTTTTGTGTTCTCAGCAAACAGATTGAATGCTAAGATTGACTGTAAGTCAAACAAAACAGAAGTAGTTTTCATTAACGTACACTCATTTTCATCTGCTTGTGAACTGGTCATTTTACATAATTTGTGTTACAAACCTACAGTCTTCACGACATACAGTTTGAATTTCAGTAAAAGTGTACATCAGTTTGCAGTTATTAACGAATTTCAACTTTCAGAACTGGAATTGGAGACATTCACAAAGCTAGAAGAGGTTCATACTTTCTTTCATACATATATGACCGAGATTTCTCCTATTATGTCATTCATAAATGTCATTCTTTTGGTACTGTTTGCTTTTATTTCTTTTATAATTGTCAGGAAATTGATACTGAATAAGCTTACCATAATCAAGGACATGATGGACAGAATCCTTCCTAGAGAGTGATAGCGTTTACCATTGACTTGCACTTGAACATTTTATGATTGATAACCAGAGAGTAATAGGCATTTGATATATTTACTTTGCCATAATTTTCTGCATTTAGTTTGGGTATTTGATATATAAATTCATACTTAAGTCTTGTTTGCATTTATTACTTGTTGACAGAAATTATTAAAATTGAAGTAATTGACTATAGTCAAGTTGAGATGGTTATCTACTTGCATTGTAGTCAATGCAGGTAGGTGACCGAGTGATGTTATGCAGTGAATAAGTATGAGATTCACTGATCGGGATTATGAAAGAGAGAGAGAGAAAGAGAGAGAGAGAGAGAGAGAGACGATGTTTATAATTTAAAGTGATGAGCCATGATACCAAGTAAATTGAAGTGTAACCATAACAAACCTCCAAGATGTGGGAAAGGAAGGAGGAGTTAGAGGATAGACTAAGAAGTGAAAAGGTCAGCAAAATTGACCTGATTTGTCCTTGCCAAAAGTGGGAGTTAAGATTGAACCATTAAGAGTAAAGTAGACGTCCTCAAGGAGGCGGAGTTTTGTTCACCATAGGTCCAGAGTTCATTCTGATCAATTTTTAGCAAGAGTTACTTGAAAACCAAATTGGGTAGGATTGTGTCACTCGCTCCTCTCTTAACATCAAGAAATTTCTAAGTCCAGTGTGGCTGGCCGTGTGAAATAGTTAGTGTTAGAATAAAACTTATGAAAAACCGTGCCCGGTGAATTCTTACCCCCTCCTGAAAACTAGAAAGTATCAATAGACAATTTCAACCTAACTTACCGAGTCCCCTGCGTTACTATCAAGTGAAAGTCAACAGACAGAGACGGAGTCATTCATATGTGGTGCAACGCAATACAAAGAAAAACTGCACCGCATAACAAATAAATAAATAAAGAATAATTAGAAAATAAAAATAAATAAATAAAAATTAATTAAATGAATAAATATTAATAAATAAATGAAAATAAATAAATAATTAAAACTAAATAAATAAGTAAATAAACAAAAATAAATTAATAGATAAATATAAAAAAAATAAATAAGAATAAAAGTAAATAAAAAAATATAAATAAAGAAATAAAAATAAATAGATAAAAATAAAAAATAATAAAAATAAATATATAAATAATTAAAATAAATAAAAATAAATAGATGAATAAAAATAAGTGAAAATTAATTAATAAAATTAAATAAATAAATAAAAATGAATTTTTATTAATTTATTTGTTTTTATTTATTTTTTATTTAATTATTCATTTTTATTTATTTATTTATTATTATTAATTTATTTTCATTTAATTTTTATTTTTAAGTTATTTATATATTTTTATTTAGTTTTAAATTATTTATTTATTTATTTATTTCTATTCATTTATTTTCATGTATTTTATTATTTATTTATATATTTTTTATTTTTTTATTCTTATTTATTTCTTTATTTATTTTTATTTATTTATTACTTTTTATTTATTTATCTATTTAAATCATAATTTCTTTTTAATTATATATTCATTTTTGTTTATTTATTAATTTTTATTTATTTATTTTTATTAATCAATTTCATATATATTTATTATTATTAATTTATTTATTTTTAATTATTTTAATTTATTTATCTATTTATTTTATTAATTTTTTTTATTTATATTCATTTATATTATTTATTTATTTTTAGTTATTTGTATATAGTTATTTATTTTTATCTAATAATTTATTTATTTTTATTTATTTATTTATTTTCATTTATTATTTTCATTTATTTGATTTATTTATTTATTTTTATTTTTCTCATTTATTTATTTTTATTTATTTTTTATATTTATTAATCATATTTCTATTTTCATTTAATTATTATTTTCTATTTATTTTTTATTTATTTATTTTTTTATTTATTTATTTATTTTTAATTATTGGTTTATTTTTATTTATTTATGTATTTTTATTTATTTTTAGTTATTTATTTTTTTATATTTATCTATTTATTTTTTCATTTATATTTTCATTTATTTATTTATTTTTATTTATCTATACATTTATGCTTATTTATTTTTCTTTATTTATCTTTTATAAATTTATTTATTTTTTTTATTTATTTTCATTTATTTATTTATTTATCCATTTTATATATTTATTTTGGAATTTTTTTATTTATTTATTTTAATTTATTTCTATTTATTTATTTATTTTTATGTTTATATCTATTTTTATTTATTTATTTATTTTTTATTTATTTGTCTAATTTTATTTATTATCATTTATTTATTTTTTAAAATTATTTTCATATATTTTTATTTAATTTTTTTTATTTATTCATTTATTTTCAAATATTTATTTTTTAAATTTTTTTTAAATTTTTATTAATTTATTTTTATTTATTTATTTATTTTTATTTATTCATTTATTTACTTTTATTTATTCATTTATTTACTTTTATTTAATTTTATCTATTTTCATTAATTTATTTATTTATTTATTTTTTATTTTTTATTTATCTTTATTTATTTAATTTACTTATTTTTATTTTTTATTTATTTTTTATTTATCTTTATTTAATTTACTTATTTTTATTTTTTTTATTTATTTGTTATTTATTTATTTTAAGTCATTTAATTTTCTTTGTTTATTTATTTATTTTAATTATTTATTTAGTTCTATTTATTTATTTATTTATTTATTTTTATTATTTTTTTATTTATTTATTTTTATTAATTTACTTTTAGTTTTATCTTTATTTATTTATTTTTTATTTTTATTTATTTATTTATTTTATTTTTTATTTATTTTTTTATTTTTATTTAATTATTCATTTTTATCTTTATTTTCATTTTC
>JANJGK010000207.1:975000-982500 GCA_039081455.1 Macrobrachium rosenbergii | reverse complement strand
GGTTTATTCATTTATTTTTTTTTTATTTATTTATTAATTTCTATTTAATTTTAGCAATTTAATTATTTATCTTTACCAATTTATTTTTTCATTTATATCTTTTATTTATTTATTTTCATTTATTTATTCAGTTATATTTATTTATTTCTCTTTATTTATTTTTAATAAATTTATTTATTATTACTTATTTATTTTCATTTATTTATTTATTTATTCTAATTTATTTATTTTCATTTACTTTTATTTATTTATTTTAACTTTTTTATTTATTTATTTTTATTTATTTATTTATTTTATTTTTATATTTATTTTCATATATTAAATTATTTTTTATTTATATATTTCTTATTTATCTATTTTCATTTACTTGTCTAATTTTATTCATTTATTTATTTATTTTCATATATTAAATTATTTATTTATTTTTATATCATTTATTGATTTATTTTTAAAACTTATTTTCACTTATTTTTATTTGTTTATTATTTTTATTTATTCATTTATTTTATTTACCTATTTATTTTTTTTATTTTTATATTTTTATTTTTTTATTTTGATTAATTTATTTATTTTTATTTATTTATTTATTTTTAATTAATTTGTTTACTTTTATTTAATTTCATTTTTTTTCATTTATTTATTTATTTATTTTTATTTATTTTTTATTTATTTTTTTTTTTATTTACTTTTATTTATTTTTAATTCTTTATTTACTTATTTTTATTTATTTATTTACTTTAATTAATTTAATTTCCTTTTTTATTTATTTATTTGTTCTTATTTATTTATTTATTTATTTTGGTTATTTTTCTTAGTTTTTTTTATTTACTTTTACTTATTTATCTTTATTTATTAATTTTTTAATTTTTATTTATTTATTTATTTTATTTTTTATTTATTTTTTTTATTTTTATTTAATTATTTATTTTTATTTATTTATTTTCATTTATTTTTTTATATTTATTTATTTTCATTGATTTATTTATTTTTATTTATTTAAATTCATTTATTTTTTATTTGTTTATTTTTATTTATTTATTAATTTTTATTTATTTATTTATTTTTATTTATTTTCACTTATTTATTTATTTTGCATTTATTTATTTAGTTCTATGTATTTATCTATTTTTATTAATTTATTTTTATTTATTTATTTTTATTTCTTTATTTTTATTTTTATTTATTTATTTATTTTTATTAATTTATTTATTTTTATTTATTTATTTTCATTTATTTTCATATTTTTTATTTTTATTTTTATTTATTTATTTTTTTTTGTTTATTTATTTACGTTTATTTATTTATTAATTTTTAATTATGTTTAATTATTTATTTATTTTTATTTATTTTTTATTTATTTTTATTTTTTTATTTATTAATTTTTATTTATTCAGTTAGTTATTTTTATTTGTCTATTTATTTTTAATTTTTTTATATTTATTCATTTTCATTTATTTGAATTTTTTATGTATTTATTTCTATTTATTTATTTATTTTTATTTATATATTTATTTTCATTTATTTTTATTTATTTATTTATTTTTATTTCTACTTATTTATTTTAATTTTTATATATTTTATTTTTATATATTTTATTTTTATTTATTTATTTTTATTCATTTACTTTTATTTATTTATTTTCTTTTTATTTATATTTGTTTATTTATTTATTTATTTTTATTTCTTATTTTTTTATTATTTTTATTTATTTATTTTCATTTTTTTATTTATTTATTTATTTTTATTTATTTTCCCTTATTTATTTATTTATTTTCATTAATTTATTTTTATTTATATATTTATTGATATTTTTATTTTTTTATAATTTGTTTTTATTTATTTTTATTTATATTTATTTATTTTTTTTTATTTCTATTTATCTATTTATTTATTTTTTTTATTTTTTGTTTGTTTATTTTTTAATTTTTATTTATTTTTTTTATTTATTTATTTATTTTTATTCTTTTATTTTTTTGTATTTGTTTATTTTTATATATTCATTATTTATTTATTTATTATTTTTTATATATTTATTTTTTTATTTATTTTGATTATTTTTTTTTTATTTTCATTTATTTATTTTCATTCATTTGTATATATTTCTTTTTATTTGTCTAGTTTTCTCTTTTTATTTGTTAATTTTTATTTATTTACTTTCATTTCTTTATTTTTATTTATTTAGTTATTATTTTTATTTATTTATTTTTGTTTTTATTTTTATTTTTATTTTTTAATATTATTATTTATTTTATTAATATGTTATTAGTTGATTTTTCAAGTTGATTTTTTCACATTTTTTTTTACCTAGATTATAACAATTTATTTGTATAAGTTAAGCTAAATTAGTTTATCAATAACAGGGAAAATTTCCCAAAAAATATTGTATAGAAAAATGACATATTTTCTAAAATTTTTGATTTAACAATATTTTTCCCATTTTTTAGGTGATTTTTGAAGTTTTTTTAACGTATTTTTATATATTAATCTATTATAATAATATATCTGTACAAAAAGAGGGAAACACTCCCGAAAAAAGTGTATTGAAATTGAAATATTTTTGAAACTTTCTACGTATTTAATTTATTTTCCGTTTCTTAATGTTTTTAAATTGAATTTTCATTGAAATCTTGACTACTTTTGTCAGTATCTTTATATGGAAAATGTATATGACCATTTAGCCTTAAATTTTATCTGCATTGTTTTTTAACAGAGATTTTTTTCATAAAACTTTGTTATAAGAATACATCCTTAAAAGGTGAACTAAAATCAGTCTTCAAAAAGAGGGTAAAACTACGAAAAATATTGTAATCGAATTTTTTTTTACTTCTACATAATATATTTATTTTCCTTTTTTTATGATTTTAGGGTATTATTATTATTATTATTATTTTTTTTCTTTCTTTTATTATTATTATTATTATTATTATTATTATTATTATTATTATTATTATTATTATTATTATTATTATTATTATTATTATTATTATTATTATTTTAAATGAAAATAAATAAATAAATAAATAAATGAAAATAAATGAAAACAAAAAATATAAAAATAAATGAATAAAACTAAATAAATTAATAGAAATAAATAAATAAAAGAAATAAATGAATAAAAAATAAAAATAAAATTAATAAATAAAAGTTAATAGATAAAAATAAATTAATAGAAGTAAATAAATAAAAATAAATAAAAATAAATAAATGAATACATAAAAATAAAAAAATAAAAAATAAATAAATATAAATAAAAAAATAAATAAATAAAAATAAATTAAAATTAATAAATTAACACACATATATAAATAAACATAAAAAATAGATAAATAAATATAAAAAAAAAATAAATAAATACAAATAACCAAATAAAAATGAATGAAAATAAATAATTAAAAATAAATACTTGAATAAAAATTAAATAAATTAAAAAAATAATAATAAGTAAATAAATAAAAATAGAAAACATAAAAAATGAAAAAAATAAATAAATAAAAAGTAAATAAAAATAAATTAATTAAAATAAATAAATAAATAAAATAAATGAAAATAAATAAATAAAAATATATAAATAAAAAAAAAATAAATGAATAAGTGAAAAAAGTAAAAATACATAAATAAATAAGTAAAATTAAATAAAAATAAATAAATAAATAGAAATAAATTTATTTATTTATTTATTTTTATTCATTTATTTTCATTTATTTTTATTTATTTTTTATTTTTTATTTTTATTTATTTATTTATTTTTATTTCTACTTATTTATTTTAATTTTTATATATTTTATTTTTATATATTTTATTTTTATTTATTTATTTTTATTCATTTACTTTTATTTATTTATTTTCTTTTTATTTATATTTGTTTATTTATTTATTTATTTTTATTTCTTATTTTTTTATTATTTTTATTTATTTATTTTCATTTTTTTTTATTTATTTATTTATTTTTATTTATTTTCCCTTATTTATTTATTTATTTTCATTAATTTATTTTTATTTATATATTTATTGATATTTTTATTTTTTTTATAATTTGTTTTTATTTATTTTTATTTATATTTATTTATTTTTTTTATTTCTATTTATCTATTTATTTATTTTTGTTTATTTTTTGTTTGTTTATTTTTTAATTTTTATTTATTTTTTTTATTTATTTATTTATTTTTATTCTTTTATTTTTTTGTATTTGTTTATTTTTATATATTCATTATTTATTTTTTTTTTTTATATATTTATTTTTTTATTTATTTTGATTTATTTATTTTTTATTTTTATTTATTTATTTTCATTCATTTGTATATATTTCTTTTTATTTGTCTAGTTTTCTCTTTTTATTTGTTAATTTTTATTTATTTACTTTCATTTCTTTATTTTTATTTATTTAGTTATTATTTTTATTTATTTATTTTTGTTTTTATTTTTATTTTTATTTTTTAATATTATTATTTATTTTATTAATATGTTATTAGTTGATTTTTCAAGTTGATTTTTTCACATTTTTTTTACCTAGATTATAACAATTTATTTGTATAAGTTAAGCTAAATTAATTTATCAATAACAGGGAAAATTTCCCAAAAAATATTGTATAGAAAAATGACATATTTTCTAAAATTTTTGATTTAACAATATTTTTCCCATTTTTTAGGTGATTTTTGAAGTTTTTTTTAACGTATTTTTATATATTAATCTATTATAATAATATATCTGTACAAAAAGAGGGAAACACTCCCGAAAAAAGTGTATTGAAATTGAAATATTTTTGAAACTTTCTACGTATTTAATTTATTTTCCGTTTCTTAATGTTTTTAAATTGAATTTTCATTGAAATCTTGACTACTTTTGTCAGTATCTTTATATGGAAAATGTATATGACCATTTATCCTTAAATTTTATCTGCATTGTTTTTTAACAGAGATTTTTTTCATAAAACTTTGTTATAAGAATACATCCTTAAAAGGTGAACTAAAATCAGTCTTCAAAAAGAGGGTAAAACTACGAAAAATATTGTAATCGAATTTTTTTTTACTTCTACATAATATATTTATTTTCCTTTTTTTTATGATTTTAGGGTATTATTATTATTATTATTATTATTTTTTTTTCTTTCTTTTATTATTATTATTATTATTATTATTATTATTATTATTATTATTATTATTATTATTATTATTATTATTATTATTATTATTATTATTATTATTATTATTATTATTATTATTATTATTATTATTATTATTTTAAATGAAAATAAATAAATAAATAAATGAAAATAAATGAAAACAAAAAATATAAAAATAAATGAATAAAACTAAATAAATTAATAGAAATAAATAAATAAAAGAAATAAATGAATAAAAAATAAAAATAAAATTAATAAATAAAAGTTAATAGATAAAAATAAATTAATAGAAGTAAATAAATAAAAATAAATAAAAATAAATAAATGAATACATAAAAATAAAAAAATAAAAAATAAATAAATAGAAATAAAAAAATAAATAAATAAAAATAAATTAAAATTAATAAATTAACACACATATATAAATAAACATAAAAAATAAATAAATAAATGTAAACAAATAAATAAATAAATACAAATAACCAAATAAAAATGAATGAAAATAAATAATTAAAAATAAATACTTGAATAAAAATTAAATAAATAAAAAAAATAAAAATAAGTAAATAAATAAAAATAGAAAATATAAAAATTGAAAAAAATAAATAAATAAAAAGTAAATAAAAATAAATTAATTAAAATAAATAAATAAATAAAATAAATGAAAATAAATAAATAAAAATATATAAATAAAAAAAAAATAAATGAATAAGAGAAAAAAGTAAAAATACATAAATAAATAAGTAAAATTAAATAAAAATAAATAAATAAATAGAAATAAATTTATTTATTTATTTATTTTTATTCATTTATTTTCATTTATTTTTATTTATTTTTTATTTTTTATTTTTATTTATTTATTTATTTTTATTTCTACTTATTTATTTTAATTTTTATATATTTTATTTTTATATATTTTATTATTATTTATTTATTTTTATTCATTTACTTTTATTTATTTATTTTCTTTTTATTTATATTTGTTTTTTTATTTATTTATTTATTTTTATTTCTTATTTTTTTATTATTTTTATTTATTTATTTTTATTTTTTTTATTTATTTATTTATTTTTATTTATTTTCCCTTATTTATTTATTTATTTATTTTCATTAATTTATTTTTATTTATATATTTATTGATATTTTTATTTTTTTTATAATTTGTTTTTATTTATTTTTATTTATATTTATTTATTTTTTTATTTCTATTTATCTATTTATTTATTTTTGTTTATTTTTTGTTTGTTTATTTTTTAATTTTTTTTTTTATTTTTTTTATTTATTTATTTATTTATTTTTATTCTTTTATTTTTTTGTATTTGTTTATTTTCATATATTCATTATTTATTTATTTATTATTTTTTTATATATTTATTTTTTTTATTTATTTTGATTTATTTATTTTTTATTTTTATTTATTTATTTTCATTCATTTGTATATATTTCTTTTTATTTGTCTAGTTTTCTCTTTTTATTTGTTAATTTTTATTTATTTACTTTCATTTCTTTATTTTTATTTATTTAGTTATTATTTTTATTTATTTATTTTTGTTTTTATTTTTATTTTTATTTTTTAATATTATTATTTATTTTATTAATATGTAATTAGTTGATTTTTCAAGTTGATTTTTTCACATTTTTTTTACCTAGATTATAACAATTTATTTGTATAAGTTAAGCTAAATTAATTTATCAATAACAGGGAAAATTTCCCAAAAAATATTGTATAGAAAAATGACATATTTTCTAAAATTTTTGATTTAACAATATTTTTCCCATTTTTTAGGTGATTTTTGAAGTTTTTTTTAACGTATTTTTATATATTAATCTATTATAATAATATATCTGTACAAAAAGAGGGAAACACTCCCGAAAAAAGTGTATTGAAATTGAAATGTTTTTGAAACTTTCTACGTATTTAATTTATTTTCCGTTTCTTAATGTTTTTAAATTGAATTTTCATTGAAATCTTGACTACTTTTGTCAGTATCTTTATATGGAAAATGTATATGACCATTTAGCCTTAAATTTTATCTGCATTGTTTTTTAACAGAGATTTTTTTCATAAAACTTTGTTATAAGAATACATCCTTACAAGGTGAACTAAAATCAGTCTTCAAAAAGAGGGTAAAACTACGAAAAATATTGTAATTGAATTTTTTTTTACTTTACATAATATATTTATTTTCCTTTTTTTTATGATTTTAGGGTATTATTATTATTATTATTATTATTTTTTTTTTCTTTCTTTTATTATTATTATTATTATTATTATTATTATTATTATTATTATTATTATTATTATTATTATTATTATTATTATTATTATTATTATTATTATTATTATTATTATTATTATTTTAAATGAAAATAAATAAAT
>JANJGK010000207.1:835000-840000 GCA_039081455.1 Macrobrachium rosenbergii | reverse complement strand
ATCACATTATCCTTTCCAGAGATATGTCTAATATTCAGGTTATATTCCTGTAGGAACAAACTCCAGCGTAATATCCGCTGATTCTTGTCTTTACACCTGTTCAAAAATACCAGTGGGTTGTGGTCAGTGTAAACGTCAATTGGGTACATGGTCGGATTCAAGTATACGTCAAAGTGTTCGACCGCTTTGACCAAACACAAGGCCTCCTTTTCAATGGTTGAATACTTTCTCTGTGCAGCAATCAACTTCTTCGAAAAATAAGCTACAGGGTGGAGGATCCCATCCTCACCCTCCTGTAATAAAACCGCACCAATGCCAATGTCACTGGCATCCGTGGCTAAGGAAAAAGACTTATTAAAATCTGGAGATCTCAACACAGGATAACTTATCAGTAGAGCTTTGAGTTTCTCATATGCTCATTGACAAACACTGTCCCAGGCAAATAGTACATCCTTTTTCAATAAATTTGTTAGTGGAGCGGCTAAATCTGAAAATTTTTTAACAAAACGCCTATAATAGCCTACCATACCTAGGAATTTTCGAACGCCTCTTTTATTTTGAGGAACTGGGAACTCTGTAATGGCTTCTACATTCGCCTGTTTTACTGACACCTTACCCAAACCTACTTCATGTCCGAGATACACTACTTTTGCTCGGGCAAACTCACTCTTCTTTAAGTTTATAACTAAACCTGCTTTCTTCAACTCTTTAAAGAGAGCTCTAATACGCCTCAAATGGGTATCCCAGTCGTCGCTGTAAATAACCACGTCGTCAATATAAACGACACAACCTTCAACCTTACTGGTGACCAAGTTCATTAGCCGCTGGAACGTAGCGGCTGCGTTTTTCATGCCGAATGGCATTACCTGACACTCATACAAACCGTCCCCAGTTACAAATGCTGATACCTCTCGAGCTCGTGGAGTTAAACCTACCTGCCAATACCCTTTTAATAAGTCAAATTTACTAATATACTTGGCAGAACCGATTTTATCTATGCAATCCTCCACTCTCGGTAAAGGATAAGAATCGGTTTTGGTAACCTCATTAACCTTTCTATAATCAAAACATAACCGGTGCTGGTCACCCTCTTTTTTAACGAGGACAACAGGCGAACTCCACGGACTACTGCTTGGTTTTATGAGGTCGTTATCAAGCATGTAATTTACCTCCGATTGAACGATGTTCCTCTTGAACGGATTCAGTCTGTAAGGACATTGCTTAATAGGACTAGCCTGACCAATATCAACGTCATGCTGTAAAAGGCTAGTTCTACCAGGGGCATCCTGAAACAAGATTTTATTTTCATTAATCAAATTTACCAGTGACTTAACCTGTGCCTTTTCTAAATGACGTAACTTTTCCTGTAAATTATCAAGTACTGTCGAATTCTCCGAGAGGCTACTTAATTCTACTGGATTTTTCAAACTGTCAGAATCAAACTTATCTCTCACTACATCTAAATCTACCGGGACGTCCACTACCGCTACAGGCTCTACAGCTACAGGCTCTACTGCACTCTCTCTATCTACAAACGGTTTTAGCATATTCACATGACAAATTTGAGTTTTTCTCCTCCTCTGAGGAGTTTCTATAACATAATTAACTTCGCTCAGCTTTTTCGCCACCTTCCAGGGGCCTGAAAATTGGGCCTTTAACATATTCCCCGGGAGGGGGAGAAGGACCAAAACCTTATCACCAACCTCGAACGAACGCGACTTGGTATCTAAGTCGTATTGAAATTTCATTCGAGATTGACTGGCTACTAAATTATTCTGAGCGAACTCCCAGGCACTTCGTAATTTCTCCTGTAAATTGGATAAATAGTCAATAACATTAATTTCATTATTATCATTAACTTCTAAATGTTCCCTCACTACATCGAGGGGTCCACGTACATTATGCCCAAACACTAACTGAAATGGGGAAAAACCTAGAGAGTCATTGGGCATGGACCTAATAGCAAAAAGAGCATAAGGGACCTCTTTGTCCCATTCAGTACCATACTCATGACAGAATTTTTTTAACACCGATTTTAACGTTTGGTGAAGACGTTCTACCTGACCTTGACTCTCGGGGTGGTAAGGCGAAGACGTAATATGTTTAACCCCGAGCTCAGACATTTTCTTTCTGAAAATCCTACTTGTGAAATTCGTACCACAATCACTCTGTAGGACCTTAGGAATACCGAATTTTGTGAAAAAGTTTACTAAGGCCTCAACTACTTTTTCCGCCTTCACACTCCTCAGTGGGATAGCTTCAGGGTACCTGGACATTCTATCTACTATCGTTAATAAATACTCACATCCTCCACGCGTCCGTGGAAGGGGCCCGACTACATCTATGATAACTTCCCTGAAAGGTTCTCCCACCGAAGGAATGGGAATCAGCGGCGCCTTAGGTATCTTCTGGTTAGGTTTGCCTACCAGTTGGCACACCCGGCATGACAACACAAACCTCTTCACATCCCGGCGCATACCTGGCCAGAAATATAACTCGGCTAACTTCTGAAAGCACTTATGTACCCCAAAGTGTCCTGCTAAACTGCTCTCATGAGCCAAACTCAATAACTTTTCCCTATACCTTTCGGGAACCAATAACTGCCTTTTAACTTCTACCTTATCGGCAGGAACCTCCTTGGCTCGACTGACTCGATATAGTAAATTATTGATCCTGTAAAAGAAAGGTTTAGTAATATCTTCAAAATCGAGTACGTCAACATCAGGGTGAAATTCTCGATTCTGAGCCTGTCGGAAGGTATCAGAATCCCAATCTACATAGTCTAAATTCAAATGCTCCATACTTTCCGGCTCCAGTACAGGTTGATTGCCTATCTCATCTAAATTAATATCAAAATTTTCTACCTCCCTGGCGCGCGAACGCGTCGTTACACCCGTTGGTTTTATATTATAAGTACCTGAAAGAGAGGTTAAGGTTAATATCGGGAAAGGACATATTTCCCTCCTCGAAGCAAGATCATTAGCATATAGGCAATCAATACCATGGACGGGCAAACTGTCTACCACAGCCAACCTAACCTGTCCCTTAAACCTTCTTGTCTTCAAAAAGAATGTCTCGATTGGATAGGAATTCACGGTATTCGGGAAACCTCCTAACACGACAAATTCAGTATTTAAATATACATGATCCGAGGGCACAGCACTACGGACAATTAACGACTGAGCTGCCCCGGTATCTCTCAAGATCTTAATTTTCTTACCTTTACCACTTGGAGGTCCTGAAAACAGATTGCCACTAAATGTATATTTGGAAAACATCAGTCATTGGTTACCATTGTTATTGTTATTATTATTAGGGGTATCTTCCAGGGACTCCACCCTTTTGCTAACAGTTTTGTTAACTATCATCACTGGACGTTTATTTCCTCGATCCAGGTAGCTTTTCATAGCATTGCAGTTCGCCCTGACATGACCCCTTCTGTTGCACCAGAAGCAAACTACGTTTCTACCCCGACTCTCTCTGATATTATCATTAACTGGGCGATTGTTATTATTTCGGACAACCTGGTCCCTATAAACATAATTATTTTTCTTACCACTAAAATTGCTACTGACCCGGGGACTACTCATACTACCGCTACTACTACAACTATATTCCTGACTAACATTATCATTACTCCCTGAACCTTTTCTGTTACCTGGGTTGGAACGTAGCCAACTGTCACCACAATCACTTAATTTATTCGAGGGCATAAATTTACCCTCCTGACGATGAGTCAGTACATACTCATCTGCGGCAATCGCCACCTCCTGTAACACATCTAATTTAAGTTCCTCCAAATGAGTTCGAAGGTCCCGAGACACAGAGATTTTAAATTCTTCAACCAATATGAGCTCCCTCAATTTGTCGAATTCGGTAACCTCTCGGGACTTTAGCCAGTCATCAAAATACTGCTCCTTCTTCCGGGCAAATTCTACATACGTGCATTCATGGGTTTTTCTGAAATTTCTGAACTTTTGGCGATACGCCTCAGGAACTAAATCATATGCCTTTAATATGATGGCCTTCACAGTGTCATAATCTGCAGATAACTCTTCATTAAGCCCGTTATAAACTCTTTGGGCCTTACCCTTAAATCTGCACTGGACCAAAGTGGTCCACATATCCACGGGCCATTCTAGTTTCCGAGCGACCCGTTCAAATGAACTGAAAAACTCAGACACACTCGTCTCGTCAAAATTGGGAACTAATTTTAATACCCCCATCAAGTTAAATTTACCTTTCTCATGGGAGCTTTCATGAGAATCAACATCACCACCTTCCTTTGATTTTAACTCCAACTTCAGTTGCAAAACCTTTACCTCATGGGCCCTTTGCTCAATTTCGTGTGCCCTTTCTCTCTGCCTTTCATCAGCCTGAAATTGGAGAGCCTGATACTCGAGCTCCCTAATTCTAACTTGCTCCCTCAACACCAGGAGCTTTACCTCTGCCGACTCTTCATTATTATTATTTATTCCACTCTGGTCCTGCCTATCATCCGATACATTTTTCCTGGCTAAGGCTTCTTTCTGGTACTCTTTCACAGCAGCCAATACCTGTTTTAGCAAGGGACCTTTCCTAATTTCGGAGGGTAACCTTAAGTCAAGCAACACTGCAACCTGCCACAACTGGTCCCTTCTTAGCTCAAAGATCTGATCCTCCCAATCTGGGCTCTCCAAAAGTTCTCCTAAACAAATTTCTTCAGACATTTTTCAGGGAATAGAAAAATAATTACGAAGCCAAAATATTAACTAAGCAGTACGCTTATACACCCTGTCACCTTCCTGTTAATTACCTGAGCCACTTTACTGCACCACAAAGGTGGGTCCTGTCACGGTCGCCAAAATTTGTAACGAAATCCGTTACTGGTTCTTTCTAAAGATCCACCTTAAAACTATCAACTCCTATTAAGTAGAGTGATAGGCCCTGGAACAGCAAAAATGAAACTCAAACCATGAACAGGAAGGGCAAAATAAAAGCTTTGTATAAAACCGTTAATA
>JANJGK010000207.1:777500-785000 GCA_039081455.1 Macrobrachium rosenbergii | reverse complement strand
AATATCAAAATATAAATAAAAATAAATAAATAAAATTAATAAAAATAAATGAATAAATGAAAAAATTAATAAAAATAAATAAATAAATGAAAAAATTAATAAAAATATAAATATATAAATAATAAAAATTAATAAATAAAAATAGATAGGATTAGTAAAATAAATATAATAAATATAATAAATAAAATAAATAAAAATAAATAAATAAATTTATTTATTTTATTTATCTATTTTATTTATTTTTTATTTATTTATTTATCTATTTATATTTGTTTATTTATTTTAATTTATTTTTATTTATTTATTTAGTTTTATTTATTTATTTACCTATTTTATACTTATTTCTTTTTTTATTTTCTGTTATTTTTTAATTTATTTATTTTTATTTTTTTATTTATTTCTATTTTTATTTATTTTCGTTCATTTTAATTTATTTGATTATTAATTTCATTTATTTTTTTATTTTGATTTATTTTTCTTTTTTATTTATTAATTTATTTTTATATATTTATTTCATTAATTTTTAAATTTTTTTATTCATATATTTCTATTTATTTATTTATTTTTATTTATCTTCACTTATATTTTTATTTATTTATTTATTTTTATTCATTTATTATTATTTTTTTTTAGTTTTGTTTATTTATTTATTTTTTTTATTTGTTTATTTATTTTTATTTATCTATATATTTTTATTTTTTATTTATTTTCATTTTCTATTTAATTATTTATTTATTTTTATTTAATAATTTATTTTTACTTATTTATTTTTATTTATTTATTTATTTTTATTTATTTATGTATTTTTATTTATTTATTTATTTTTATTTATTTATTTTTTATTTATTTACTTATATTTATTTTATGTATTTATTTATTTATTTTTATTTATTTATTTATTTTTACTTTTGTTTATTTATTTTTTAATTTATTTTTTATTCATTTATTTGTTTATTTTTTATTTATCTATTTCTATTTATTTATTTTCATTAATTTATTTATTTATTTTAATTTATTAATTTCATTTTTTTATTTATTTATTTATTTATTCATTTATTTATTTTTATCTATTTTGTTATTTTAATATATTTATTTATTTTTATTTATTTGTTTATTGTTTTATTTATTGTTATTTACTTATTTATTTATTTTTATTTATTTATTTTTTTATCAAATTTTTATTTTTTTATTTATTTTTTTATTTATTTATTTCTTTTCTTTTTTATTTATTTTTATTTATTTATTTATTTATTTATTTATTTTATTATTTATTCATTTATTTATTTATGTATTTTCTTTTTATTTTACTTTTTTGTTTATTTAGCTTTATTTATTTTTTATTTTTTTAATTTTTTCATTTTTTATTTATTTTTATTTATATTTATTTTTTATTTATTTATTTTATTTATTTATTTATTTTTAATGACTTCCTTATTTTTATTTTTTTAATCATTTTTTTATTTATTTATTTTTATTTATTTATTTTTCTTTTATTTATTTATTATAATTTATTTTTTTATTTATTTATTTTCATTTATTTTTATTTATTTTTGTTTATTTTTTATTTATTCTTTTCTTTATTTATTTTTATTGAGTTTTTTTTATTAGTTTTTTTATTTATTTATATATTTTTATTAATTTAATTTCAATTATTTTTTACTTATTTTTTTTATCTATTTATTTTTATTTATTTATTTATTTTTTTTTATTTCACTTATTTATTTATGTATTTTCACTTATTTTCACTTATTCATTTATTTTTTTATTTATTTATATATTTTTATTTATTTATTTTCATTTATTATATTTATTTATTTATATTTATTAATTTATTTTTATTTAATTTTTATTTTTTTACTTTTTAATATTTTATAATTTCTATTTTTATTTATTCACTTATTTTTTTATTTAATTTAATTTTTATTTAATTATTTACTTTTAATTATTTATTTTCATTCATTTTTATTTGCTTATTTGTTATTATTTATTTGTTTTTTATATTTATTTATTTATTTTTTATTTTTTTATGTTTATTTATATACGTGAATTAATTTATTAATTTTAATTTTTTTATTTATTTATGTATTTGTTTTAATTACTTATTTTTTTATTTTTTTATTTTTATGTATTCATTTATTTATTTTTATTTATTTTTATTTATTCATTTCTATTAATTTATTTTTATCTATTAACTTTTATTTATTAAATCTATTTTTATTTTTTATTCATTTATTTCTTTTTATTATTTATTATTATTAATTTATTTGGTTTTATTCATTTTTTTTATTTATTTATTTATTTATTTTTTATTTTTTATTTTTCATATATTTATTTATTTATTTATTATAAATATTCACTTATTTTATTTATTTATTTATTTATCTTTATCAATTTATTCATTTATTAATTTTTCTTTTTATTTAATTATTTTTATTTATTTTTTATTTATTTATTTTAATTTATTTGTTTATTTTTATTTATTTATTTTTCAAATTATCTTTTTTTTATTTTTTTATTCTTAGTATTTAATTTATTCTTATTTTATTATTATTATTATTATTATTATTACTATTATTATTATTATTATTATTATTATTATTATTATTATTATTATTATTATTATTATTATTTATATTTGTTTATTTATTTATTTTTATTTAAAATAATAATAATAATAATAATAATAATAATAATAATAATAATAATAATAATAATAATAATAATAATAATAATAATAATAATAATAATAATTTGGCAGCAGACCCTCTTTTAAACAGGTTCTATTGAATATTATTGCTGCTTCAGCTGCATTTATTTTGTAGAAGACTTTTTCTATTTTCCTTATTGCGGACTTCTCTTCAGTGGAGGTGCGTGCTAACAGCTCGCCTATATTTGTCATTTCATGGGGGAAAAGTCAAAATCTGGATTCTGCTTCTTTATATATTCTATACAGTTAGTTATATACAATTGTTGCCGCGACGCGTTTCGACAGACTCTTCTGTCATTCTCCAGCGGGAGCTAGTAGAGGACTGGCAGATTGCATAGGTCCTTCTGAATTTATACACGGGCTTCAGCGGGGGGTCATGGATGGCGAATTCTGATTGGTTGCAGTCAGCGAACTTCAAGCCAAATTTCTGCGGCGAAGCTCGATCCTGACAGATCTTCGCAACCTGGGAATGTCATTCATTCCAGCGTTCCCATTGGCCTGCCGTTGCGTGATGTCATGCCGGCTGACATCATCGGTAGTTTGGCTGCTATTGGGCTGCGGATGAATGATGTCATTATCTACTCTTTCTGTCGTAGTCGGGGGATTGTCTCGAAGGGCGCCTCGCTCATCAGGGGCATCTCCATTTTCAGGGTTGTCGTTTTCAGGTATTCGTTGGATTTGGTGGGTGTTCTGCATTATTCTTCTTAAATTCGTGGGTAGGAGCGATGCCTCCTGCGTCGTATAGGCGAGCTGTTAGCACGCACCTCCACTGAAGAGAAGTCCGCAATAAGGAAAATAGAAAAAGTCTTCTACAAAATAAATGCAGCTGAAGCAGCAATAATATTCAATAGAACCAATAATAATAATAATAATAATAATAATAATAATAATAATAATAATAATAATAATAATAATAATAATAATAATAATAATAATAATAATAATAATAATAATAATAATAATAATTAATAATAATAATATTAATACCTTAAAATCATAAAAAGGAAAATAAATGAAATATGTAGAAGTAAAAAAAAAATTCGATTACGATATTTTTCGTAGTTTTACCCTCTTTTTGAAGATTGGTTTGAATTCACCTTTTAAGGATATATTCTTATAACAAAGTTTTATGAAAAAAAAATCTGTTAAAAACAATGCAGATAAAATTTAAGGCTAAATGGTCATATACGTTTTCCATATAAAGATACTGACAAAAGTAGTCAAGATTTCAATGAAAAATCAATTTAATAACATTAAGAAAAGGAAAATAAATAAAATACATAGAAAGTGTCAAAAATATTTCAATTTCAATACACTTTTTTCGGGAGTTTTGCCCTTTTTTTTGTACAGATATATTATTATAACAGATTTATATATAAAAAAATGCATTAAAAAAAACTTCAAAAATCGCCTAAAAATGGGAAAAATATTATTGAATAAACACAATTAGGAAATATGGCATTTTTCTATACAGTATTTTTGGGGAAATTTTCCCTGTTAATGATAAATGAAAATAGCATAACTATTACAAATATATTCTTATAATCGAGGTAAAAAAAATGTGAAAAAATCAACTTGAAAAATCAACTAATAACTCATTAATAAAATAAATAATATTAAAAAAATAAAAACAAAAATTAAAATAAATAAATAAATAAAAAATAAATAAAAAAATTATTACATAACTAAAAATAAAGAAATGAAAGTAAATAAATAAAAATTAACAAATAAAAAAAGAAAAATAAACAAATAAAAAGAAATAAATACAAATGATTGAAAATAAATAAAAAAAATAAAAAAATAAATAAATAAAAAAAATAAAAAGTAAATATATAAAAAATAATAAATAAATAATGAATATATAAAAATAAACAAATAAAAAATAGAAAAAATAAAAAATGTAAAAGTAAATAAATAATTAAAAAAATAAATAAAAATTAAAAAATAAACAAAAAAAATAAACAAAAACAAATAAATAGATAAATAAAAATAAATAAATAAAAAAAAATAATAAATAATAAAAAATAAATAAAAATAAAAATAAATAAATGAATAAAAATAAATTAATGAAAATAAATAAATAAATAAGGGAAAATAAATAAAAATAAATAAATAAATAAAAAATGAAAATAAATAAATAAATATAAAAAAAATAAAAATAAATAAATAAAAATAAATAAAAAAATAAATGAATAAAAATAAAAAATAAAAATAAATAATTTTAAAATAAAATATATAAAAATAAAAATAAATAATTAGAAATAAAAATAAATAAATAAATAAAAATAAATGAAAATAAATAAATAAATAAATAAAAATAAATAAATAAATACAAATAAATAAAGAAATAATTCAAATAAATGAAAATGGATAAATATAAAAATATAAAAAAATAAATAGACAAATAAAAATAAATAAAAATGAATAAATAAAGAAATAAAAATAAATAAATTAATAAATAAAAATAAATAAATAAATAATTAAATACAAATAAAAATTAATAAATAAATAAACGTAAATAATTAACAAAAATAAATGAATAAATAAAAATAAAAAATAAATAAAAATAAATGAAAATAAGTAAATAAAAAAATCAATAAATAAAAATAAAAAATAAATAAATAAAAATGAATTAATAAACATAGATAAATACGTAGAACTAAGTAAATAAAGGCAAAATAAATAAATAAGTGAAAATAAATAAAAATAAATAAATAAATAAAAATAAATAAATAAAAAATAAATGAATTTAAATAAAGAAAAACAAATAAATCAATGAAAATAAATATATATAAATAAAAAATAAATAAAAATAAATAATTAAATAAAAATAAATATAAAATAAATAAAAAATAAAATAAATAAATAAATAAAAAATGATAAAGTTAATAAATGAAGATAAATAATTAAATGAAAATTAAAAAAATAAAAAAATAAAAAAATAACCAAAATAAAAAAAAAATAAGTAAAATAAATAAAAAAGGAAATTAAATTAATTAAAATAAATAAATAAATAAAAATAAGTAAATAAAAAATTTAATATAAATAAAAGTAAATAAATAAAAAAATATTAATAAAAAATAAATAAAATTAAATAAATAAATGAAAAAAAAATTAAAATAAATAAAAGTATACAAATTAATTAAAAATAAAATATATAAATAAAAAATAAATAGTTAAATAAAAATAAATGAAATAAAAATAAAACATAAATAAAAATAAGTGAAAATAAAAAAAAATAAATGATAATAAATAAATAAAATTAGACAAATAACTGAAAATAGATAAATAAAAACTATATAAATAAAAAATAAATAAATATATAAAAATAAATATAAAAATAAAAATAAATAAATAAATAAAAATACATAAATAAAAAAAGTCAAAATAAATAAATAAAAGTAAATGAAAATAAATAAATTAGAATAAATAAATAAATAAATGAAAATAAATAAATAATAATAAATAAATTTATTAAAAATAAATAAAGGGAAATAAATAAATATAACTGAATAAATAAATAAAAATAAATAAATAAATAAAAGATATAAATGAAAAAATAAATAGATAAAGATAAATAATTAAATTACTAAAATTAATTAAAAATAATAAATAAATAAATAAAAATAAATGAATAAACCAATAATTTACAATTAAAAATATAAATAAAAGAATAAATAAAAAAAATAATAAATAAATGAAAATAAATGAAAATAAAAAGAAATTAATTAATAAATATAAAAAACAAATAGATAAAACACATAAACAAATATTAATAAATAAACAAAAATAAATGAGTATTTAAAACTAAATAAATAAGTAAATAAATAAATAAAAGATAATAGATAAATATAAAAGATAAATAAATATGAATAAAAATAAATAAAAAAATTTAAATGATACAAATAAATAAATACATATATACAAATAAATAAATAAATAGAAATAAATATGTAAATAATTAAGATTAATAAAATAAGTAAATGAATAAAAATAAGTGAAAATTAATTAATAAAAATAAATAAATCAATAAAAATTAATTTGTATACATTTATTTGTTTTTATTTATTTTTTATTTATTTATTAATCTTTATTTATTTATTTATTTTTATTAATTTATTTTCATTTATTTATTTATTTTAATTAATTTATTTTTTAATTTTAAAATTAGTTATTTATTTATTTATTTATTTATTTATTTATTTATTTATTTATTTGTTTATTTATTATATTTATTTATTTATTTTTATTTATTTATTTATATTTATTTACTTTTATTTATTTATTTTTATTTATTTATTTTTATTTATCTATTTTTATTTATCTATTTTTATTTATATATTTTTATTTATCCATTTTTATTGATTTATTTAATTTTATTTATTTATTTTTATTTATTTTTTATCTTTTTTATTTATTTACTTTTATTTATTTTTTTATTTATTTATTTTTATCTATTTAATTTTATCTATTTATTTTTATCTATTTATTTTTATTTATTTATTTTTATGTATCTATTTTTATCTATTTATTTTTATTTATTTATTTTTATCTATTTATTTTTATAGATTTTTTTATTTATTTAATTTATTTATTTCTATATATTTATTTTTATTTATTTATTTTAATTTATTATTTTTATTTATTTATTTTTATCTATTTATTTTTATTTATTTATTTTTATCTATTTATTTTTATGTATTTATTTTTATTTCATTATTTTTATCTATTTATTTTACCTATTTATTTTTATTTATTTATTTTTAATTTTTTATTTTTATTTATTTATTTTT
>JANJGK010000207.1:730000-735000 GCA_039081455.1 Macrobrachium rosenbergii | reverse complement strand
GGGGAAAAGTCAAAATCTGGATTCTGCTTCTTTATATATTCTATACAGTTAGTTATATACAATTGTTGCCGCGACGCGTTTCGACAGACTCTTCTGTCATTCTCCAGCGGGAGCTAGTAGAGGACTGGCAGATTGCATAGGTCCTTCTGAATTTATACACGGGCTTCAGCGGGGGGTCATGGATGGCGAATTCTGATTGGTTGCAGTCAGCGAACTTCAAGCCAAATTTCTGCGGCGAAGCTCGATCCTGACAGATCTTCGCAACCTGGGAATGTCATTCATTCCAGCGTTCCCATTGGCCTGCCGTTGCGTGATGTCATGCCGGCTGACATCATCGGTAGTTTGGCTGCTATTGGGCTGCGGATGAATGATGTCATTATCTACTCTTTCTGTCGTAGTCGGGGGATTGTCTCGAAGGGCGCCTCGCTCATCAGGGGCATCTCCATTTTCAGGGTTGTCGTTTTCAGGTATTCGTTGGATTTGGTGGGTGTTCTGCATTATTCTTCTTAAATTCGTGGGTAGGAGCGATGCCTCCTGCGTCGTATAGGCGAGCTGTTAGCACGCACCTCCACTGAAGAGAAGTCCGCAATAAGGAAAATAGAAAAAGTCTTCTACAAAATAAATGCAGCTGAAGCAGCAATAATATTCAATAGAACCAATAATAATAATAATAATAATAATAATAATAATAATAATAATAATAATAATAATAATAATAATAATAATAATAATAATAATAATAATAATAATAATAATAATAATAATTAATAATAATAATATTAATACCTTAAAATCATAAAAAGGAAAATAAATGAAATATGTAGAAGTAAAAAAAAAATTCGATTACGATATTTTTCGTAGTTTTACCCTCTTTTTGAAGATTGGTTTTAATTCACCTTTTAAGGATATATTCTTATAACAAAGTTTTATGAAAAAAAAATCTGTTAAAAACAATGCAGATAAAATTTAAGGCTAAATGGTCATATACGTTTTCCATATAAAGATACTGACAAAAGTAGTCAAGATTTCAATGAAAAATCAATTTAATAACATTAAGAAAAGGAAAATAAATAAAATACATAGAAAGTGTCAAAAATATTTAAATTTCAATACACTTTTTTCGGGAGTTTTGCCCTTTTTTTTTGTACAGATATATTATTATAACAGATTTATATATAAAAAAATGCATTAAAAAAAACTTCAAAAATCGCCTAAAAATGGGAAAAATATTATTGAATAAACACAATTAGGAAATATGGCATTTTTCTATACAGTATTTTTGGGGAAATTTTCCCTGTTAATGATAAATGAAAATAGCATAACTATTACAAATATATTCTTATAATCGAGGTAAAAAAAATGTGAAAAAATCAACTTGAAAAATCAACTAATAACTCATTAATAAAATAAATAATATTAAAAAAATAAAAACAAAAATTAAAATAAATAAATAAATAAAAAATAAATAAAAAAATTATTACATAACTAAAAATAAAGAAATGAAAGTAAATAAATAAAAATTAACAAATAAAAAAAGAAAAATAAACAAATAAAAAGAAATAAATACAAATGATTGAAAATAAATAAAAAAAATAAAAAAATAAATAAATAAAAAAAATAAAAAGTAAATATATAAAAAATAATAAATAAATAATGAATATATAAAAATAAACAAATAAAAAATAGAAAAAATAAAAAATGTAAAAGTAAATAAATAATTAAAAAAATAAATAAAAATTAAAAAATAAACAAAAAAAATAAACAAAAACAAATAAATAGATAAATAAAAATAAATAAATAAAAAAAAAATAATAAATAATAAAAAATAAATAAAAATAAAAATAAATAAATGAATAAAAATAAATTAATGAAAATAAATAAATAAATAAGGGAAAATAAATAAAAATAAATAAATAAATAAAAAATGAAAATAAATAAATAAATATAAAAAAAAATAAAAATAAATAAATAAAAATAAATTAATAAAAATAAAAAATAAAAATAAATAATTTTAAAATAAAATATATAAAAATAAAAATAAATAATTAGAAATAAAAATAAATAAATAAATAAAAATAAATGAAAATAAATAAATAAATAAAAATAAATAAATAAATACAAATAAATAAAGAAATAATTCAAATAAATGAAAATGGATAAATATAAAAATATAAAAAAATAAATAGACAAATAAAAATAAATAAAAATGAATAAATAAAAAAATAAAAATAAATAAATTAATAAATAAAAATAAATAAATAAATAATTAAATACAAATAAAAATTAATAAATAAATAAACGTAAATAATTAACAAAAATAAATGAATAAATAAAAATAAAAAATAAATAAAAATAAATGAAAATAAGTAAATAAAAAAATCAATAAATAAAAATAAAAAATAAATAAATAAAAATGAATTAATAAACATAGATAAATACGTAGAACTAAGTAAATAAAGGCAAAATAAATAAATAAGTGAAAATAAATAAAAATAAATAAATAAATAAAAATAAATAAATAAAAAATAAATGAATTTAAATAAAGAAAAACAAATAAATCAATAAAAATAAATATATATAAATAAAAAATAAATAAAAATAAATAATTAAATAAAAATAAATATAAAATAAATAAAAAATAAAATAAATAAATAAATAAAAAATGATAAAGTTAATAAATGAAGATAAATAATTAAATGAAAATTAAAAAAATAAAAAAATAAAAAAATAACCAAAATAAAAAAAAATAAGTAAAATAAATAAAAAAGGAAATTAAATTAATTAAAATAAATAAATAAATAAAAATAAGTAAATAAAAAATTTAATATAAATAAAAGTAAATAAATAAAAAAAATATTAATAAAAAATAAATAAAATTAAATAAATAAATGAAAAAAAAATTAAAATAAATAAAAGTATACAAATTAATTAAAAATAAAATATATAAATAAAAAATAAATAGTTAAATAAAAATAAATGAAATAAAAATAAAACATAAATAAAAATAAGTGAAAATAAAAAAAAAATAAATGATAATAAATAAATAAAATTAGACAAATAACTGAAAATAGATAAATAAAAACTATATAAATAAAAAATAAATAAATATATAAAAATAAATATAAAAATAAAAATAAATAAATAAATAAAAATACATAAATAAAAAAAGTCAAAATAAATAAATAAAAGTAAATGAAAATAAATAAATTAGAATAAATAAATAAATAAATGAAAATAAATAAATAATAATAAATAAATTTATTAAAAATAAATAAAGGGAAATAAATAAATATAACTGAATAAATAAATAAAAATAAATAAATAAATAAAAGATATAAATGAAAAAATAAATAGATAAAGATAAATAATTAAATTACTAAAATTAATTAAAAATAATAAATAAATAAATAAAAATAAATGAATAAACTAATAATTTACAATTAAAAATATAAATAACAGAATAAATAAAAAAAATAATAAATAAATGAAAATAAATGAAAATAAAAAGAAATTAATTAATAAATATAAAAAACAAATAGATAAAACAAATAAACAAATATTAATAAATAAACAAAAATAAATGAGTATTTAAAACTAAATAAATAAGTAAATAAATAAATAAAAGATAATAGATAAATATAAAAGATAAATAAATATGAATAAAAATAAATAAAAAAATTTAAATGATACAAATAAATAAATACATATATACAAATAAATAAATAAATAGAAATAAATATATAAATAATTAAGATTAATAAAATAAGTAAATGAATAAAAATAAGTGAAAATTAATTAATAAAAATAAATAAATCAATAAAAATTAATTTGTATACATTTATTTTTTTATTTATTTTTTATTTATTTATTAATCTTTATTTATTTATTTATTTTTATTAATTTATTTTCATTTATTTATTTATTTTAATTAATTTATTTTTTAATTTTAAAATTAGTTATTTATTTATTTATTTATTTATTTATTTATTTATTTATTTATTTATTTATTTATTTATTTATTTATTTATTTATTTATTTGTTTATTATTATATTTATTTATTTATTTTTATTTATTTATTTATATTTATTTACTTTTATTTATTTATTTTTATTTATTTATTTTTATTTATCTATTTTCATTTATCTATTTTTATTTATATATTTTTATTTATCCATTTTTATTGATTTATTTAATTTTATTTATTTATTTTTATTTATTTTTTATCTTTTTTATTTATTTACTTTTATTTTTTTTTATTTATTTATTTTTATCTATTTAATTTTATCTATTTATTTTTATCTATTTATTTTTATTTATTTATTTTTATGTATCTATTTTTATCTATTTATTTTTATTTATTTATTTTTATCTATTTATTTTTATAGATTTTTTTATTTATTTAATTTATTTATTTCTATATATTTATTTTTATTTATTTATTTTAATTTATTATTTTTATTTATTTATTTTTATCTATTTATTTTTATTTATTTATTTTTATCTATTTATTTTTATGTATTTATTTTTATTTCATTATTTTTATCTATTTATTTTACCTATTTATTTTTATTTATTTATTTTTAATTTTTTATTTTTATTTATTTATTTTTATTTATTTAATATTATTTATTTATTTTTATTTATTTATTCTTATTTATTTTTATTTATTTATTTATATCTAGTTATTTTTATTTATTTTTTATCTATTTATTTATTTTTATTTATTTTTATTTATTTATTTTTATTTATTTAATTTCGTTTATTCATTTTTATTTATTTATTTTCATTTATTTATTTTGATCTATTAATTTTTATTTATTTATTTTTATTTTTTTATTTTTATTTATTTATTTTTTTCTATTTGTTTTTTTATTTATTTTTATATATTGATTTTTATTTATTTATTTTTATTTATTTATTTATATTTATTTTATTTATTAATTTTTATCTATTTATTTTTATCTATTTATTTTTATTTATTTATTTTTATTTATTTATT
>JANJGK010000207.1:690000-697500 GCA_039081455.1 Macrobrachium rosenbergii | reverse complement strand
AAAAATTAATAAAAATAAATAAATAAATGAAAAAATTAATAAAAATATAAATATATAAATAATAAAAATTAATAAATAAAAATAGATAGGATTAGTAAAATAAATATAATAAATATAATAAATAAAATAAATAAAAATAAATAAATAAATTTATTTATTTTATTTATCTATTTTATTTATTTTTCATTTATTTATTTATCTATTTATATTTGTTTATTTATTTTAATTTATTTTTATTTATTTATTTAGTTTTATTTATTTATTTACCTATTTTATACTTATTTCTTTTTTTATTTTCTGTTATTTTTAATTTATTTATTTTTATTTTTTTATTTATTTCTATTTTTATTTATTTTCGTTCATTTTAATTTATTTGATTATTAATTTCATTTATTTTTTTATTTTGATTTATTTTTCTTTTTTATTTATTAATTTATTTTTATATATTTATTTCATTAATTTTAAAATTTTTTTATTCATATATTTCTATTTATTTATTTATTTTTATTTATCTTCACTTATATTTTTATTTATTTATTTATTTTTATTCATTTATTATTATTTTTTTTTTTAGTTTTGTTTATTTATTTATTTTTTTTATTTATTTATTTATTTTTATTTATCTATATATTTTTATTTTTTATTTATTTTCATTTTCTATTTAATTATTTATTTATTTTTATTTAATAATTTATTTTTACTTATTTATTTTTATTTATTTATTTATTTTTATTTATTTATGTATTTTTATTTATTTATTTATTTTTATTTATTTATTTTTTATTTATTTACTTATGTTTATTTTATGTATTTATTTATTTATTTTTATTTATTTATTTATTTTTACTTTTGTTTATTTATTTTTTAATTTATTTTTTATTCATTTATTTATTTATTTTTTATTTATCTATTTCTATTTATTTATTTTCATTAATTTATTTATTTATTTTAATTTATTAATTTCATTTTTTTATTTATTTATTTATTTATTTATTTATTTATTTATTTATTTATTTTTATCTATTTTGTTATTTTAATATATTTATTTATTTTTATTTATTTGTTTATTGTTTTATTTATTGTTATTTACTTATTTATTTATTTTTATTTATTTATTTTTTTATCAAATTTTTATTTTTTTATTTATTTTTTTATTTATTTATTTCTTTTCTTTTTTATTTATTTTTATTTATTTATTTATTTATTTATTTATTTTATTGTTTATTCATTTATTTATTTATGTATTTTCTTTTTATTTTACTTTTTTATTTATTTAGCTTTATTTATTTTTTATTTTTTTATTTTTTTCATTTTTTATTTATTTTTATTTATATTTATTTTTTATTTATTTATTTTATTTATTTATTTATTTTTAATGACTTCCTTATTTTAATTTTTTTAATTATTTTTTTATTTATTTATTTTTATTTATTTATTTTTCTTTATTTATTTATTATAATTTATTTTTTTATTTATTTATTTTCATTTATTTTTATTTATTTTTGTTTATTTTTTATTTATTCTTTTCTTTATTTATTTTTATTGAGTTTTTTTTATTAGTTTTTTTATTTATTTATATATTTTTATTAATTTAATTTCAATTATTTTTTACTTATTTTTTTTATCTATTTATTTTTATTTATTTATTTATTTTTTTTTATTTCACTTATTTATTTATGTATTTTCACTTATTTTCACTTATTCATTTATTTTTTTATTTATTTATATATTTTTATTTATTTATTTTCATTTATTATATTTATTTATTTATATTTATTAATTTATTTTTATTTAATTTTTATTTTTTTACTTTTTAATATTTTATAATTTCTATTTTTATTTATTCACTTATTTTTTTATTTAATTTAATTTTTATTTAATTATTTACTTTTAATTATTTATTTTCATTCATTTTTATTTGCTTATTTGTTATTATTTATTTGTTTTTTATATTTATTTATTTATTTTTTATTTTTTTATGTTTATTTATATACGTGAATTAATTTATTAATTTTAATTTTTTTATTTATTTATGTATTTGTTTTAATTACTTATTTTTTTATTTTTTTATTTTTATGTATTCATTTATTTATTTTTATTTATTTTTATTTATTCATTTCTATTAATTTATTTTTATCTATTAACTTTTATTTATTAAATCTATTTTTATTTTTTATTCATTTATTTTTTTATTATTTATTATTATTAATTTATTTGGTTTTATTCATTTTTTTTATTTATTTATTTATTTATTTTTTATTTTTTATTTTTCATATATTTATTTATTTATTTATTATAAATATTCACTTATTTTATTTATTTATTTATTTATCTTTATCAATTTATTCATTTATTAATTTTTCTTTTTATTTAATTATTTTTATTTATTTTTTATTTATTTATTTTAATTTATTTGTTTATTTTTATTTATTTATTTTTCAAATTATCTTTTTTTTATTTTTTTATTCTTAGTATTTAATTTATTCTTATTTTATTATTATTATTATTATTATTACTATTATTATTATTATTATTATTATTATTATTATTATTATTATTATTATTATTATTATTATTATTATTATTATTATTATTATTATTATTATTATTTATATTTATTTATTTATTTATTTTTATTTAAAATAATAATAATAATAATAATAATAATAATAATAATAATAATAATAATAATAATAATAATAATAATAATAATAATAATAATAATAATAATAATAATAATAATTTGGCAGCAGACCCTCTTTTAAACAGGTTCTATTGAATATTATTGCTGCTTCAGCTGCATTTATTTTGTAGAAGACTTTTTCTATTTTCCTTATTGCGGACTTCTCTTCAGTGGAGGTGCGTGCTAACAGCTCGCCTATATTTGTCATTTCATGGGGGAAAAGTCAAAATCTGGATTCTGCTTCTTTATATATTCTATACAGTTAGTTATATACAATTGTTGCCGCGACGCGTTTCGACAGACTCTTCTGTCATTCTCCAGCGGGAGCTAGTAGAGGACTGGCAGATTGCATAGGTCCTTCTGAATTTATACACGGGCTTCAGCGGGGGGTCATGGAT
Source organism: Macrobrachium rosenbergii (assembly GCA_039081455.1). NCBI lineage: Eukaryota > Metazoa > Arthropoda > Malacostraca > Decapoda > Palaemonidae > Macrobrachium > Macrobrachium rosenbergii. The sequence continues at coordinate 694,419 of JANJGK010000207.1, read as the reverse complement.
GGCGAATTCTGATTGGTTGCAGTCAGCGAACTTCAAGCCAAATTTCTGCGGCGAAGCTCGATCCTGACAGATCTTCGCAACCTGGGAATGTCATTCATTCCAGCGTTCCCATTGGCCTGCCGTTGCGTGATGTCATGCCGGCTGACATCATCGGTAGTTTGGCTGCTATTGGGCTGCGGATGAATGATGTCATTATCTACTCTTTCTGTCGTAGTCGGGGGATTGTCTCGAAGGGCGCCTCGCTCATCAGGGGCATCTCCATTTTCAGGGTTGTCGTTTTCAGGTATTCGTTGGATTTGGTGGGTGTTCTGCATTATTCTTCTTAAATTCGTGGGTAGGAGCGATGCCTCCTGCGTCGTATAGGCGAGCTGTTAGCACGCACCTCCACTGAAGAGAAGTCCGCAATAAGGAAAATAGAAAAAGTCTTCTACAAAATAAATGCAGCTGAAGCAGCAATAATATTCAATAGAACCAATAATAATAATAATAATAATAATAATAATAATAATAATAATAATAATAATAATAATAATAATAATAATAATAATAATAATAATAATAATAATAATAATAATAATAATAATTAATAATAATAATATTAATACCTTAAAATCATAAAAAGGAAAATAAATGAAATATGTAGAAGTAAAAAAAAAATTCGATTACGATATTTTTCGTAGTTTTACCCTCTTTTTGAAGATTGGTTTTAATTCACCTTTTAAGGATATATTCTTATAACAAAGTTTTATGAAAAAAAAATCTGTTAAAAACAATGCAGATAAAATTTAAGGCTAAATGGTCATATACGTTTTCCATATAAAGATACTGACAAAAGTAGTCAAGATTTCAATGAAAAATCAATTTAATAACATTAAGAAAAGGAAAATAAATAAAATACATAGAAAGTGTCAAAAATATTTAAATTTCAATACACTTTTTTCGGGAGTTTTGCCCTTTTTTTTTGTACAGATATATTATTATAACAGATTTATATATAAAAAAATGCATTAAAAAAAACTTCAAAAATCGCCTAAAAATGGGAAAAATATTATTGAATAAACACAATTAGGAAATATGGCATTTTTCTATACAGTATTTTTGGGGAAATTTTCCCTGTTAATGATAAATGAAAATAGCATAACTATTACAAATATATTCTTATAATCGAGGTAAAAAAAATGTGAAAAAATCAACTTGAAAAATCAACTAATAACTCATTAATAAAATAAATAATATTAAAAAAATAAAAACAAAAATTAAAATAAATAAATAAATAAAAAATAAATAAAAAAATTATTACATAACTAAAAATAAAGAAATGAAAGTAAATAAATAAAAATTAACAAATAAAAAAAGAAAAATAAACAAATAAAAAGAAATAAATACAAATGATTGAAAATAAATAAAAAAAATAAAAAAATAAATAAATAAAAAAAATAAAAAGTAAATATATAAAAAATAATAAATAAATAATGAATATATAAAAATAAACAAATAAAAAATAGAAAAAATAAAAAATGTAAAAGTAAATAAATAATTAAAAAAATAAATAAAAATTAAAAAATAAACAAAAAAAATAAACAAAAACAAATAAATAGATAAATAAAAATAAATAAATAAAAAAAAAATAATAAATAATAAAAAATAAATAAAAATAAAAATAAATAAATGAATAAAAATAAATTAATGAAAATAAATAAATAAATAAGGGAAAATAAATAAAAATAAATAAATAAATAAAAAATGAAAATAAATAAATAAATATAAAAAAAAATAAAAATAAATAAATAAAAATAAATTAATAAAAATAAAAAATAAAAATAAATAATTTTAAAATAAAATATATAAAAATAAAAATAAATAATTAGAAATAAAAATAAATAAATAAATAAAAATAAATGAAAATAAATAAATAAATAAAAATAAATAAATAAATACAAATAAATAAAGAAATAATTCAAATAAATGAAAATGGATAAATATAAAAATATAAAAAAATAAATAGACAAATAAAAATAAATAAAAATGAATAAATAAAAAAATAAAAATAAATAAATTAATAAATAAAAATAAATAAATAAATAATTAAATACAAATAAAAATTAATAAATAAATAAACGTAAATAATTAACAAAAATAAATGAATAAATAAAAATAAAAAATAAATAAAAATAAATGAAAATAAGTAAATAAAAAAATCAATAAATAAAAATAAAAAATAAATAAATAAAAATGAATTAATAAACATAGATAAATACGTAGAACTAAGTAAATAAAGGCAAAATAAATAAATAAGTGAAAATAAATAAAAATAAATAAATAAATAAAAATAAATAAATAAAAAATAAATGAATTTAAATAAAGAAAAACAAATAAATCAATAAAAATAAATATATATAAATAAAAAATAAATAAAAATAAATAATTAAATAAAAATAAATATAAAATAAATAAAAAATAAAATAAATAAATAAATAAAAAATGATAAAGTTAATAAATGAAGATAAATAATTAAATGAAAATTAAAAAAATAAAAAAATAAAAAAATAACCAAAATAAAAAAAAATAAGTAAAATAAATAAAAAAGGAAATTAAATTAATTAAAATAAATAAATAAATAAAAATAAGTAAATAAAAAATTTAATATAAATAAAAGTAAATAAATAAAAAAATATTAATAAAAAATAAATAAAATTAAATAAATAAATGAAAAAAAAATTAAAATAAATAAAAGTATACAAATTAATTAAAAATAAAATATATAAATAAAAAATAAATAGTTAAATAAAAATAAATGAAATAAAAATAAAACATAAATAAAAATAAGTGAAAATAAAAAAAAAATAAATGATAATAAATAAATAAAATTAGACAAATAACTGAAAATAGATAAATAAAAACTATATAAATAAAAAATAAATAAATATATAAAAATAAATATAAAAATAAAAATAAATAAATAAATAAAAATACATAAATAAAAAAAGTCAAAATAAATAAATAAAAGTAAATGAAAATAAATAAATTAGAATAAATAAATAAATAAATGAAAATAAATAAATAATAATAAATAAATTTATTAAAAATAAATAAAGGGAAATAAATAAATATAACTGAATAAATAAATAAAAATAAATAAATAAATAAAAGATATAAATGAAAAAATAAATAGATAAAGATAAATAATTAAATTACTAAAATTAATTAAAAATAATAAATAAATAAATAAAAATAAATGAATAAACTAATAATTTACAATTAAAAATATAAATAACAGAATAAATAAAAAAAATAATAAATAAATGAAAATAAATGAAAATAAAAAGAAATTAATTAATAAATATAAAAAACAAATAGATAAAACAAATAAACAAATATTAATAAATAAACAAAAATAAATGAGTATTTAAAACTAAATAAATAAGTAAATAAATAAATAAAAGATAATAGATAAATATAAAAGATAAATAAATATGAATAAAAATAAATAAAAAAATTTAAATGATACAAATAAATAAATACATATATACAAATAAATAAATAAATAGAAATAAATATATAAATAATTAAGATTAATAAAATAAGTAAATGAATAAAAATAAGTGAAAATTAATTAATAAAAATAAATAAATCAATAAAAATTAATTTGTATACATTTATTTGTTTTTATTTATTTTTTATTTATTTATTAATCTTTATTTATTTATTTATTTTTATTAATTTATTTTCATTTATTTATTTATTTTAATTAATTTATTTTTTAATTTTAAAATTAGTTATTTATTTATTTATTTATTTATTTATTTATTTATTTATTTATTTATTTATTTATTTATTTATTTATTTATTTATTTATTTGTTTATTATTATATTTATTTATTTATTTTTATTTATTTATTTATATTTATTTACTTTTATTTATTTATTTTTATTTATTTATTTTTATTTATCTATTTTCATTTATCTATTTTTATTTATATATTTTTATTTATCCATTTTTATTGATTTATTTAATTTTATTTATTTATTTTTATTTATTTTTTATCTTTTTTATTTATTTACTTTTATTTTTTTTTTATTTATTTATTTTTATCTATTTAATTTTATCTATTTATTTTTATCTATTTATTTTTATTTATTTATTTTTATGTATCTATTTTTATCTATTTATTTTTATTTATTTATTTTTATCTATTTATTTTTATAGATTTTTTTATTTATTTAATTTATTTATTTCTATATATTTATTTTTATTTATTTATTTTAATTTATTATTTTTATTTATTTATTTTTATCTATTTATTTTTATTTATTTATTTTTATCTATTTATTTTTATGTATTTATTTTTATTTCATTATTTTTATCTATTTATTTTACCTATTTATTTTTATTTATTTATTTTTAATTTTTTATTTTTA
>JANJGK010000207.1:660000-672500 GCA_039081455.1 Macrobrachium rosenbergii | reverse complement strand
CCGATATACTAAATACCTCACCAAAACAAAATCCTAAACAACAAACCCTTATTCTGTAACTCTATATTCAAAGATATTGCGTCAGACGACAAAACACATCATAACATAATAACATAATAACATAATAACACAATAACACACGGGTCAAATCTCGTATGAAATTAGCCCATGTCACAATTCCCAAAATCATATGAAAAAAAACATTAACTCAAAGTAACCCATTACTATCGCCAAGTGCGAACGATGAAATCCCTAACCGCAGTTGCGATCCATATAAAAAAAAAAAAAAACTCAAATTCATATATCTACAAAACTCTACGGTATTCTGCACACAATTTACACTAAGTACTGCAGCTTACATCAGAAATCACAATGAACCCGAACTATTAAAGATTCGTAAAACTCTACGGAGTAACGTCCTCCTGAATTACAACAAACTACAAGTCATGCCCATTTACAACCCATTAACACCCAAAAGGAAAAAAAATGACCCGTAACTACCCATTACCATAACAACAATACAACCCAGGAATGCATCTGATAATAATTTATCTTCATCTTGCTTCTCTTTGAGCAAGGGTATGTCCCAAGTGACATTTTCATCAGTAACATATCACACAGCGTTTCCCTCAACATCACGAATAACAGTCTCTCCCGAGACTGCCGACTCACTATTTCTCCCCGAAGTATGCACTGTAGGAACGTGTATGTCTTCTACATGCGATATCTCAGAACTACTAGTATCCGAGACATTAGACACCAAATATTTACATTCGTCTCCCACACAGGATTCGGATTGCACTCCCTCATCCTCGACTGGAAAATATCTGCTCAATGCATCTGAAACCACATTATGCTTACCTTCAATGTATTTGAGGTTTGCATCAAAATCTCTCAATGTCAAAAACCAACGCGCTCTCTTGGGCGACAAATTTGGCTTATTAAAAAGCTCTAACAACGGTTGATGATCTGTAAAAATCTCAACTTTATTTCCCAACAACAACATCTTAAAATGAACAAGGCTAGAGACGACTGCGAAAGCCTCCTTGTCCACAACTGACATCAGCCTTTCGTTACTACCACGCGTTTTGAACTTTCTGCTCTAAAAAGCAATTGGGTGTAATTTTCCCTCAAATTTCTGCATCAAACACGCACCTATACCTTCCTGACTCGCGTCAGTCAAAAAAAAAAAAGGTCAAGTTCACTTCTCCCAAGGCGAAGCTATAAAAGACCACAAAAAAAAAAAAAAAAGACACGGGAAAGCGCTTCTCAGGCACAGAGAGAGAGAAAGAGAAATTCGTTTCCCACCCTCTTACAATGCATCGAAGGCCTGATGACGCTTACAGAAAAAATGCTAACACCAAACCTCGGGGCTCGCTCTGTCTCCAACGGCAAAAACTGCTGGATCAACACTTCCCTTTGTCCAAACGGAAAGTGTCACTCAAGCAAAGGCAAGCGCTCTGCCCACATACTCATACACACATACCCACACGCACATACGTGTGTGACTACAAAAACCAAGAAGTGCATTCACACTTGTGCAAAAACTGTTTTGCACCCCGCAACTCATAAATATCACGTAGGATACTACCCAAATATTAAAGTTCCCAGAAATAACCCAACAACCAAATATCACCCTTACATAATACACGCCGATGCGTACCGCAGATTGCTATAAAAAAAAAAAAAATACAACACATCATAATACGCTCAGCGCTTCACTAGGCATGGCAAAGCAAGCACGACGCTCCGCCCAAACTCGTGACGCAATTACTATGTCAACGTGGTGATAACGTAACACACTCGTTGCAACCGAAACATTAGTCAAAACTCAACGACAAAAAACACACAGTTGTCCCTATCACCAGTTACAACCCAACGAAAAGGACAATTTCACATTAACACAACTAAAAAAAAAAGATAACATCACAACACTTACGTTAGCAAGCGCGCGAATTTCCATCAAGTGAAGAGAGAGAGAGACAAAAAAAACACTTGCGCGTCTTCACGTTTTTTAACACACGCATAGCGGTCTTAATATCGCAATTATTGCACAATATCACTGTTTTTACCCCCTACCCAAAACACTCTTCACGTAACACTAGCCAGCGAGAGAGATGCTCACGGCTCGCCCCCAGCAACTGCTGACTCCCACAAAATCCTATCCTGAGATGCCAACACTAATTTATGTCTCTTCGGAAACGTATACATGCCTAATTATTTAACACCTTCTAACTGCCCTAACTACCTTATACACTACCTTTTACGCTGCCACCAAAAACTGTAAAGGCCATTTCTGAGCCTATACTTGATTTAAGTCTCTGTTTTATGAACAGAGGTTTGATCTCGCTTATCCCAAGACATTGTGTGATAGCAGTAACGTGAGCCGGCATCATAAGTTATATCTTTCCCTAACTAAAATCTGAGGACTACTGGAATGAGATACTAAGTACAAAACTAAAACCCTTTATTGACAAAAATCAACGAAAAATAACTTCTTAAAAATTACGAAGAATGAAATCCAATGTTTCACATAACTATCAGAAAATTTTCTAAGGAAATAAGGTTCCAAAATCATAAACGCTCAAATACCTAAGGGAATACAGAAAATAACTCATCTGTCAAATCATGAACAGGTCAATCAATAAAAAAAACAGGTCATCTCAAACGTCATACCACTCTCATCCTTGTAGGAGGGAGAGAGGGAAAAGGAATAGGAATGGAGTGGAAAAGAAATACCTGTGAAAGAATAAACGTCACATTAAAAATCATAAAATGTAAAAAATTGCAGAAATACATCTTCCACTGTCACAGGAGACACCGTGTGTTCACAGTTTTGAAAAACAAAGTCTAAAAACGTATATGAATTCTTACTCACTCCACAAGTCCTCTGGGACAGTCTCCATGTGAAAAATCACAAATCTTCAGAAACACATGAATCGGATCTCACAAGTCCCATTCGAACAACGGTTCCTCCCATTATATTCATTATGTAACGCACGAACGAACGTACTTTTGTATGACATCATTCGAGGTCAAAGTCCGGCAAGACACGCCTCTGTACTTCGAGGCGTCACGAAGTACACGTATACACCATACATTATTAAGAAGCCTCCTTCAAAAAACGGATTTTGTAACTGGTTCAGCTTCTAGAACGTTCTTTGCTGAAAACGCATTTTCCAGCCTGTGTCTTGTCACCAAAGAGCCTTTTGTGACTTCCTGTGGTATGCAAATGTTTCAGCAGTTTCCTATCTGCTGCGTACAGTGAAAATGGTCCCTGCGAATAGCTGACCCAACTTTTCAAAGGTCACCTTCGCGAGCCTTCACAGATTGCTCGGTCCACGCACCTGAGGTGGACCCCACCTCAAAATGTCTAGGTGCAAAACTTATATATATCTTATAACACAGATATTATAGTACAACCAGTTTATTCAAGAAACGCATTAATCTAGACGATTTGACTCCTGGTACTGCCTCACGCTGAAAGGCCTGCGACTGCACCAGTCCAAGCTGAATGTATTCCTGCATCTCCCAGCGATCCGACGAAGATGAATGGCTCGCAAATCCTTTTTGCGCCACCCAACGTCTCATCGAAAGTACAGCAACATGAAGACATCCTGCCCGACATCTCTCCAAAGTTCTGGATCGTCCCACCACAGTGCAGAAGTAACGTTGACCGCTTTCTAATATGTTGAGGACGGTGAAGCTATTCCAACCTCTCCATTTCGAGGGAGTAGTATTTTCCGTGAGTCGGTCATATCGACAGTCATATCAAAAAGTAACTCGTCTATTCCCTATACCATATTATTACTGAACCAAATAAGACTACTAGTGCAAAGGTCATATGTTCTCAATGTGAAACAATTCCAAGTTGGTACCCGGAATTTCCACAGTCAACTCACTATCAAGTACACTAACTCTAAAGAACTATTCATAAAAATTCTATCCAACAGAAAAAAGTACTCAAGAATCCTATCCATACACTGAACAACGAAAGGCAATCCTAAACATCTGAAAGGTATCATATCTCGTAAAAGACATCAAGGTTCTACTCCGGTTAGCAAATATTTCGCAATACCTGACTAATTCTCAACACAATAGCAATTGACTTAATGGCAATCGCTCCTATGATCCTAACAACTTCAATTACTTATGGTACAGCTCCCTTATATTTTAAAAGAGAACTGAAAAATCCCAAATATTCGAATTCGATATCCCTATCAAAATCTTCTTAAACCTCTCCTAAATCCTAACTGACATATCCCAACCCGAAAAAGATCAGACCCTTTCGGACCGATATACTAAATACCTCACCAAAACAAAATCCTAAACAACAAACCCTTATTCTGTAACTCTATATTCAAAGATATTGCGTCAGACGACAAAACACATCATAACATAATAACATAATAACATAATAACACAATAACACACGGGTCAAATCTCGTATGAAATTAGCCCATGTCACAATTCCCAAAATCATATGAAAAAAAACCATTAACTCAATGTAACCCATTACTATCGCCAAGTGCGAACGATGAAATCCCTAACCGCAGTTGCGATCCATATAAAAAAAAACAAAAACTCAAATTCATATATCTACAAAATCTGCGGTATTCTGCACACAATTTACACTAAGTACTGCAGCTTACATCAGAAATCACAATGAACCCGAACTATTAAAGATTCGTAAAACTCTACGGAGTAACGTCCTCCTGAATTACAACAAACTACAAGTCATGCCTATTTACAACCCATTAACACCCAAAAGGAAAAAAAATGACCCGTAACTACCCATTACCATAACAATACAACCCAGGAATGCATCTGATAATAATTTATCTTCATCTTGCTTCTCTTCGAGCAAGGGTACGTCCCAAGTGACATTTTCACCAGTAACATAACACACAGCGTTTCTCTCAACATCACGAATAACAATCTCTCCCGAGACTGCCGACTCACTATTTCTCCCCGAAGTATGAACTGTAGGAACGTGTATGTCTTCTACATGCGATATCTCAGAACTACTAGTATCCGAGACATTAGACACCAAATGTTTACATTCGTCTCCCACACAGGATTCGGATTGCACTCCCTCATCCTCGACTGGAAAATATCTGCTCAATGCATCTGAAACCACATTATGCTTACCTTCAATGTATTTGAGGTTTGCATCAAAATATCTCAATGTCAAAACCAACGCGCTCTCCTGGGCGACAAATTTGGCTTATTAAAAAGCTCTAACAACGGTTGATGATCTGTAAAAATCTCAACTTTATTTCCCAACAACAACATCTTAAAATGAACAAGGCTAGAGACGACTGCGAAAGCCTCCTTGTCCACAACTGACATCAGCCTTTCGTTACTACCACGCGTTTTGAACTTTCTGCTCTAAAAAGCAATTGGGTGTAATTTTCCCTCAAATTTCTGCATCAAACACGCACCTATACCTTCCTGACTCGCGTCAGTCAAAGAATAAAAGGTCAAGTTCACTTCTCCCAAGGCCAAGCTATAAAAGACCACAAAAAAAAGACACGGGAAAGCGCTTCTCAGGCACAGAGAGAGAGAAAGAGAAATTCGTTTCCCACCCTCTTACAATGCATCGAAGGCCTGATGACGCTTACAGAAAAAATGCTAACACCAAACCTCGGGGCTCGCTCTGTCTCCAACGGCAAAAACTGCTGGATCAACACTTCCCTTTGTCCAAACGGAAAGTGTCACTCAAGCAAAGGCAAGCGCTCTGCCCACATACTCACACACACATACCCACACGCACATATGTGTGTGACTACAAAAACCAAGAAGTGCATTCACACTTGTGCAAAAACTGTTTTGCACCCCGCAACTCATAAATATCACGTAGGATACTACCCAAATATTAAAGTTCCCAGAAATAACCCAACAACCAAATATCACCCTTACATAATACACGCCGATGCGTACCGCAGATTGCTATAAAGAAAAAAAATACAACACACCATAATACGCTCAGCACTTCACTAGGCGTGGCAAAGCAAGCACGACGCTCCGCCCAAACTCGTGACGCAATTACTACGTCAACGTGGTGATAACGTAACACACTCGTTGCAACCGAAACATTAGTCAAAACTCAACGACAAAAAACACACAGTTGTCCCTATCACCAGTTACAACCCAACGAAAAGGACAATTTCACATTAACACAACTAAAAAAAAAGATAACATCACAACACTTACGTTAGCAGCGCGCGAATTTCCATCAAGCGAAGAGAGAGAGAGACAAAAAAAACACTCGCACATCTTCACGTGTTTTAACACACGCATAGCAGTCTTAATATCGCAATTATTGCACAATATCACTGTTTTTACCCCCTACCCAAAACACTCTTCACGAAACACTAGCCAGCGAGAGAGATGCTCACGGCTCGCCCCCAGCAACTGCTGACTCCCACAAAATCCTATCCTGAGATGCCAACACTAATTTATGTCTCTTCGGAAACGTATACATGCCTAATTATTTAACACCTTCTAACTGCCCTAACTACCTTATACACTACCTTTTACGCTGCCACCAAAAACTGTAAAGGCCATTTCTGAGCCTATACTTGATTTAAGTCTCTGTTTTATGAACAGAGGTTTGATCTCGCTTATCCCAAGACATTGTGTGATAGCAGTAACGTGAGCCGGCATCATAAGTTATATCTTTCCCTAACTAAAATCTGAGGACTACTGGAATGAGATACTAAGTACAAAACTAAAACCCTTTATTGACAAAAATCAACGAAAAATAACTTCTTAAAAATTACGAAGAATGAAATCCAATGTTTCACATAACTATCAGAAAATTTTCTAAGGAAATAAGGTTCCAAAATCATAAACGCTCAAATACCTAAGGGAATACAGAAAATAACTCATCTGTCAAATCATGAACAGGTCAATCAATAAAAAAAACAGGTCATCTCAAACGTCATACCACTCTCATCCTTGTAGGAGGGAGAGAGGGAAAAGGAATAGGAATGGAGTGGAAAAGAAATACCTGTGAAAGAATAAACGTCACATTAAAAATCATAAAATGTAAAAAATTGCAGAAATACATCTTCCACTGTCACAGGAGACACCGTGTGTTCACAGTTTTGAAAAACAAAGTCTAAAAACGTATATGAATTCTTACTCACTCCACAAGTCCTCTGGGACAGTCTCCATGTGAAAAATCACAAATCTTCAGAAACACATGAATCGGATCTCACAAGTCCCATTCGAACAACGGTTCCTCCCATTATATTCATTATGTAACGCACGAACGAACGTACTTTTGTATGACATCATTCGAGGTCAAAGTCCGGCAAGACACGCCTCTGTACTTCGAGGCGTCACGAAGTACACGTATACACCATACATTATTAAGAAGCCTCCTTCAAAAAACGGATTTTGTAACTGGTTCAGCTTCTAGAACGTTCTTTGCTTAAAACGCATTTTCCAGCCTGTGTCTTGTCACCAAAGAGCCTTTTGTGACTTCCTGTGGTATGCAAATGTTTCAGCAGTTTCCTATCTGCTGCGTACAGTGAAAATGGTCCCTGCGAATAGCTGACCCAACTTTTCAAAGGTCACCTTCGCGAGCCTTTACAGATTTATTCATTTATTTATTTATCTATTTTCTTTTTTTATTTATTTAGCTTTATTTATTTTTTTTTTTATTTTTTTCATTTTTTTTATTTATTTTTGTTTATGAATTTATTTTTTATTTATTTATTTTTATTTTATTTATTTTTAATAACTTCTTTATTTTTATTTTTTTAATTATTTATTTTTTTATTTATTTATTTTTATTTATATATTTTTCATTATTTATTTGTTATTATTTATTTTTTTATTTATTTATTTTCATTTATTTTCACTTATTTATTTATTTTCATTTATTTTCATTCATTTTTATTTATTTATTTATTTTAATTTATTTTTATGTTTTTTATTTATTTATTATTTATTTTTATTTATATATTTATTTATTTTTATTTATATATTTTTTTATTTATTCTTTTCTTTATTTATTTTTATTTAGTATTTTTATTTGTTTTTTATTTATTTATATTTTTTTATTCATTTAATTTCATTTATTTTTTTATTTATTTTTTTATCTACTTATTTTTATTTATTTATTTATTTTTATTTAATTTCACTTATTAAATATGTATTTTCACTTATTTTCACTTCTTCATTTATTTTTTTTTATTTATTTATATATTCTTATTTATTTATTTTCATTTATTTTATTTATTTAATTATTTTTATTAAATTATTTTTGTTTTTATTTATTTATTTTTTTCATTTTTTATATTTTCTATTTTTATTTATTTACTTATTTTTATTTTTTTCATTTATTTAATTTTTATTTAATTATTTATTTTTAATTATTCATTTTCATTCATTTTTATTTGCTTATTTGTTTTTATTTATTTATTTTTTATATTTATTTATTTTTTTATGTTTATTTATATATGTGTATTAATTTATTGATTTTAATTTATTTCTTTTTATTAATTTATTTTTAATTTTTTTTAATTTTTATGTATTCATTTATTTATTTTTATTTATTTTTATATATTTATTTCTATTAATTTATTTTTATTTATTAACTTTTATTTATTATTTTTATTTTTATTTTTAATTCATTTATTTCTTTTATTTATTTATTTTTATTAATTTATTTAGTTTTATTCATTTATTTTTTATTTATTTATTTTTTTTTTATTTTTATATATTTATTTATTTATTTATTATAAATATTCACTTTTTTATTTATTTATTGATTTATTTTTATTAATTTATTCATTTATTAATTTTTCTTTTTATTTAATTATTTTTATTTGTGTTTTTTATTTATTTATTTTAATTTATTTATTTATTTTTATTTATATATTTTTTTATTTATTTCGCTTTAGTTATTAATTTATTCTTCTTTTATTATTATTATTATTGTTTATTTATTTATTTTTATTTTTTTGTTTTCATTTATTTTCATTTATTTATTTATTTATTTTATTTATTTATTTTCATTTAAAATAATAATAATAATAATAATAATAATAATAATAATAATAATAATAATAATAATAATAATAATAATAATAATAATAATAATAATAATAATAATAATACCTTAAAATCATAAAAAAAGGAAAATAAATGAAATATGAAGAAGTAAAAAAAAATTCGATTACGATATTTTTCGTAGTTTTACCCTCTTTTTGAAGACTGTTTTTAGTTCACCTTTTAAGGATATATTCTTATAACAAAGTTTTATGAAAAAATCTCTGCAGATAAAATTTAAGGCTGAATGGTCGTATACGTTTTCCATATAATGATAATGACAAAAGTAGTCAAGATTTTAATGAAAAATCAATTTAAAAACATTAAGAAACCGAAAATAAATAAAATACGTAGAAAGTTTCAAAATTATTTCAATTTCAATACACTTTTTTCGGGAGTTTTGACCTCTTTTTGTACAGATATATTATTATAACAGATTTATATATAAAAAATACGTAAAAAAAATCAAAAATCAGCAAAAAAATTGGAAAAATATTGTTGAAAAAAAAGTTTTAGGAAATATGTCATTTTTCAATAAAATATTTTTGGGGAAATTTTCCCTGTTAATGATAAATGAATTTAGCTTAACGATTACAAATATATTCTTATAATCGAGGTAAAAAAAATTGTGAAAAAATGAACTTGAAAAATCAACTAATAACACATTAATAAAATAAATAATAATATTAAAAAAATAAAAATAAAAATAAAAATAAATAAATAAAAAAAGAAAAATAAACAAATAAAAAGAAATATATACAAATGAATGAAAATAAATAAATAAAAATAAAAAATATATAAATCAAAATAAATAAAAAATAAATATATAAAAAATAATAAATAAATAATGTATATATAAAAATAAACAAATAAAAAAAAAAAATAGATAAATAAAAAAAAAAATAAATAAAAGTTAAAAAATAAACAAACAAAAAATAAATAAAAATAAATAAATAGATAAATAAAAATAAATAAATAAAAATAAATAAAAATAAATAATAAAAAAATAAATAAAAATAAATAAATAAATAAAAGTAAATTAATGAAAATAAATGAATAAATAAATAAGGGAAAATAAATAAATAAATAAATAAAAAAAAAGAAAATAAAGAAATAAAAATAATAAAAATAAAAAATAAAAATAAATAAATAAATAAACAAATATAAATAAAAAGAAAATAAATAAATAAAAATAAATTAATAAAAATTAATAAATAAAATTAAATAAATTTAAAAATAAAATATATATAAAAATAAATATAAATAATTAAAATAAAAATAAATAAATAAATAAAAATAAATGAAAATAAATAAATAAATAAAAATAAATAAATAGAAATAAATAAATAATTCAAATAAATGAAAATGAATAAATATAAAAAAAATCAATAGAAAAATAAAAATAAATAACTGAATAAATAAAAATGAATAAATAAAAAAATAAAAATAAATAAAAAATAAATAAAAATAAATAAATAAATAATTAAATACAAAAAATATTAATAAGTAAATAAACGTAAATATATAAACAAAAATAAATAAATAAATAAAAATAAAAAATAAAAAAATATATAAAAATAAATGAAAATAAATAAATAAAAATAAATATGTAAAAATGAAAAATAAATAAATAAATAAAAATAAATTAATAAAAATAGATAAATACATAGAACTAAATATATAAATGCAAAATAAATAAATAAGTGAAAATAAATAAAAATAAATAAATAAATAAAAATAAAAAAATAAATAAAAATAAATAAATAAAAAATAAATTAATTTAAATAAATAAAAATAAATAAATCAATGAAAATAAATAAATTTAAATAAAAAATAAATGAAAATAAATAAATAAAAATAAATAATTAAATAAAAATAAATAAAAATAGATAAAAAATAAAATAAATAAATAAATAAAAATTAAAAAATAATAAATAAAGATAAATAGGTAAAAGTAAATAAAAAATAAAAAAAATAACCAAAATAAATAAATAAATAAGTAAAAATAAATAAATAAAAAAAGAAATTAAATTAATTAAAATAAATAAATAAATAAAAATAAGTAAATAAAAAATTAAAAATAAATAAAAGTAAATAAATAAAAAAGATAAATAAAAATAAATAAAAATAAATAAATAAATGAAAAAAAATGTAATAAAATAGAAGTAAAAAAATTAATTAAAAATAAATAAATAAATAAAAATAAATAAATTAATAAAAATAGAAAAATAAAAATATATAAATATAGAAATAAATAGGTATATAAAAATAAATGAATAAATAAAAGTAAAAATTAAATAAAAATAAGTGAAAATAAATTTTAAAAATAAATAATAAATAAATAAATAAAATTAGACAAATAAATGAAGATAGATAAATAAATAATATATAAATAAAAAATAAATAAATATATGAAAATAAATATAAAAAATAAAAATAAATAAATAAAAATAAATAAATAAAAAAATTCAAAATAAATAAATAAAAGTAAATGAAAATAAATAAATTAGAATAAATAAATAAATAAATAAATGAAAATAAATAAATAATAATAAATAAATTTATTAAAAATAAATAAAGATAAATAAATAAATATAACTGAATAAATAAATGAAAATAAATAAATAAATAAAAGATATAAATGAAAAAATAAATAGATAAAGATAAATAATTAAATTACTAAAATTAAATAAAAATTAATAGATAAATAAATGAAAATAAATGAATAAACCAATAATTAAAAATAAAAAAATATGAATAAAAAAATAAATAAATAAAAAATAATAAATAAATGAAAATAAATTAAAATAAAAAGAAATTAATTAATAATTATAAAAAATAAATAAATACAAAAATAAATAAATAAGAAAAATTAAAATAAATCAAATAAAATAATTAAATAAATAAATATTAATTAATAAACTAAAATAAATAAGTATTTAAAACTAAATAAATAAGTAAAAATATAAATATGAATTAATAGATAAATATAAAAGATAAATAAATATGAGTAAAAAATAAATAAAAAATATAAATAAATAAATAACAATAAATAAAAGTAAATAGATACAAATAAATAAATAAATAGAAATAAATACATAAATAATTAAAAGAAAAAAAATAAATAAATGAATAAAAAAAGTGAAAATTAATTAATAAAAAAAAATAAGCCAATAAAAATGAATTTTTATTCATTTATTTTTATTAATTTATTTTCATTTATTTTCATTTATTTATTTATTTTAATTTATTTATTTATTTATTTTATTTTTAAATTATTTATTTATTTATTTATTTCATTTATTTATTTTCATTTATTTATTTATATTTATTTATTTTTATTTATATATTTTTATTTATTTATATTTATTTAATTTTTATTTATTTAATTTTATTTATTTATTTTTATTTATCCATTTTTATTTATTTTTTTA
>JANJGK010000207.1:522500-525000 GCA_039081455.1 Macrobrachium rosenbergii | reverse complement strand
AGTGAATTTAGTTTAACTTTTACAGATGTATTCTTGTAACCGAGTTTAAAAATCAACTTCAAAAATCAACAAAAAAAAAACATTCATGATTTAGTACAAAAATCAATTTAAAAATCATTAAGAAAAAGAAAATAAATGGGACACGTAAACAGTTTCAAAAGTATTTCAATTTGAATACAATATTTTTTGGAGTTTTGCCATCTTTTTGATTAATAATTTTAGTATCGTTCACTGTAATATTGCAAAAACATTATATAAAAAACTCCGTTAGAAAAAAAATCGACTTAAAAAATTCATGATTGAAGGCAAAAATCAATTTAAAAATCATTAAAAAAAGGAAAATATATGAAATATGTTAAAAGTAAAAAAAAAAAAATTCAATTCAATTACGATATTTTTCTTAGTTTTGCCCTCTTTTTGATGACTGATTTCACTTTACCATTCACTGATAAGTTTTTGAAAAAATCTCCGTTCAAAAACAATCTAGGTAAAATTCAAGTCTAAAAGGTCATATACGTCTTGTATATAAAAATACTGTTATAAAAATTCAATATTTCATCAAAAATCAATTTAAAAATCATTAAGAATTTAAAAATAATGAAATATGAAAAAGTTTCAAAAATATTTAGAACTGAATACAATATGTTTTGGGAGTTTTGTCCTCTTTTTATGGCTGATTTTAGTTTAACAGAATTATATAAAAAAAAAAATGTCCGTTAGAAGCATTCAATATTTAAGTAAAAAATGAACATCAAAAATTACTTAAAAAAAAGAAAAAAAATGAAACATAAAAAGTTTAGGTTTGTTTTAATTTGAAAAAAATTAAGAATACTACAATATTTTATATTATTCCTTTGTATTATTTTTATATTTATTTTCAACGTATTTGTTTTAATTTTCATCTTATTTCATTTCATATGTTTTGTTTTGAGTTTATTCAGTTTTCTATTTAATTATTGTTTCTGTGTTTTTGATTTACTTGTATCATAATTTTCGTTATTGACATTGAAATGACAAATACCATTTATTTAATGGTATTTGTCATTTGAATTAAATATAAAAATTACAAATACAAATATAAAACAACAATGGTAAATAATAATAAGAATATATCAGAAAACGTTGAAATAAAATCATATACGAAAAAGAGGGCAAAATTCCTAAAAATATTGTATGAAAATTTATATATATATATACATATATATATATATATATATATATATATATATATATATATATATATATATATATATATATATATATATATATATATATATATATATATATATATATATATATATATATATATATATATTTTTTTTTTTTTTTTTTTTAGCCTTATATACAATATATTCTTTATCCAATTTTTAGGTAATTTTTGAAATTGATTTTTCATTTCAGCATTGATTGTATTTTTAACTTTTTTTTTTAAATAGGACTCGGTTATAAGATGTTAAAAGTTAAACTAAATTCATCAATCATAAAAAGAGCAATATTAAGAATACTGTATTCAGAATTGACATATTTTTCAAAAACTTTCATGTTACATTTTTATTCCTTTTTTTAGCTAATTTTTGAAGTTGATTTTTTGCTGGAATGTATAAATAAATATAAATAAAAAATAAATAAATAAAAATGAATGTAAATAAAAAAATAAAAAATTAATAAAATAAAAAAAATAATGAATAAGTATATAACATTTACTAAAACTAAATCAATAAATAAAGAAAAAATTAAATAAAGATATATATATATATATATATATATATATATATATATATATATATATATATATATATATATATATATATATATATATATATAAATAAAAGAAAATGAAAAATAATATGAACTAAATCAAAATAACTAAAATGTATGACAATGAATAAATAAAAATCAATAAAAATAAATAAATAAATAAAAATAAATAACAAGAAATAAATAAGAACCAAAAATATATCAAAAATATATGAATCAATAAAAATAAATAAAAATAAATAAATAAATAAATGAAAAAAATTAAAAATAATAAACAAAATAAATAAATAAAATAAATAAAAATAAATGAAAATAAAAATTAAAAATAAATAAATAAATAAAAATATAATATGAATAAAAATAATAAAAATTAAATGAAATAATAAAAATAAAAAAATAAATAAAAATAAAAAAATAAATAAAAATAAATAAATAAATAAAAAATAAAAATAAATAAATAAAAAATTAAAATAAATAAATATATGAAAAAATAAATAAATAAATGAAAATATATAAATATTATAAAAATAAATAAAAAAAATAGATAAAAAACAAATAAATAAATATATTATTAAAAATAAATAAATAAATAAATAAGTAATAATAAATAAAAAAATGAATAGATAAATATAAATAAATAAATAAATATAAATAAATAAATAAAAATCAATAAATATGAATAAATAAATATAAATCATAAAAATAAATAAATAGAATATAAATTAATAAAAATAAATGAAAG
>JANJGK010000207.1:510000-512500 GCA_039081455.1 Macrobrachium rosenbergii | reverse complement strand
AAATAAAAATAAATAAAAAATAAATAAAAATAAATAAATAAATAATTAAATACAAAAAATATTAATAAGTAAATAAACGTAAATATATAAACAAAAATAAATAAATAAATAAAAATAAAAAATAAAAAAATATATAAAAATAAATGAAAATAAATAAATAAAAATAAATATGTAAAAATTAAAAATAAATAAATAAATAAAAATAAATTAATAAAAATAGATAAATACATAGAACTAAATATATAAATGCAAAATAAATAAATAAGTGAAAATAAATAAAAATAAATAAATAAATAAAAATAAAAAAATAAATAAAAATAAATAAATAAAAAATAAATTAATTTAAATAAATAAAAATAAATAAATCAATGAAAATAAATAAATTTAAATAAAAAATAAATGAAAATAAATAAATAAAAATAAATAATTAAATAAAAATAAATAAAAATAGATAAAAAATAAAATAAATAAATAAATAAAAATTAAAAAATAATAAATAAAGATAAATAGGTAAAAGTAAATAAAAAATAAAAAAATAACCAAAATAAATAAATAAATAAGTAAAAATAAATAAATAAAAAAAGAAATTAAATTAATTAAAATAAATAAATAAATAAAAATAAGTAAATAAAAAATTAAAAATAAATAAAAGTAAATAAATAAAAAAGATAAATAAAAATAAATAAAAATAAATAAATAAATGAAAAAAAATGTAATAAAATAGAAGTAAAAAAATTAATTAAAAATAAATAAATAAATAAAAATAAATAAATTAATAAAAATAGAAAAATAAAAATATATAAATATAGAAATAAATAGGTATATAAAAATAAATGAATAAATAAAAGTAAAAATTAAATAAAAATAAGTGAAAATAAATTTTAAAAATAAATAATAAATAAATAAATAAAATTAGACAAATAAATGAAGATAGATAAATAAATAATATATAGATAAAAAATAAATAAATATATGAAAATAAATATAAAAAATAAAAATAAATAAATAAAAATAAATAAATAAAAAAATTCAAAATAAATAAATAAAAGTAAATGAAAATAAATAAATTAGAATAAATAAATAAATAAATAAATGAAAATAAATAAATAATAATAAATAAATTTATTAAAAATAAATAAAGATAAATAAATAAATATAACTGAATAAATAAATGAAAATAAATAAATAAATAAAAGATATAAATGAAAAAATAAATAGATAAAGATAAATAATTAAATTACTAAAATTAAATAAAAATTAATAGATAAATAAATGAAAATAAATGAATAAACCAATAATTAAAAATAAAAAAATATGAATAAAAAAATAAATAAATAAAAAATAATAAATAAATGAAAATAAATTAAAATAAAAAGAAATTAATTAATAATTATAAAAAATAAATAAATACAAAAATAAATAAATAAGAAAAATTAAAAAAAATCAAATAAAATAATTAAATAAATAAATATTAATTAATAAACTAAAATAAATAAGTATTTAAAACTAAATAAATAAGTAAAAATATAAATATGAATTAATAGATAAATATAAAAGATAAATAAATATGAGTAAAAAATAAATAAAAAATATAAATAAATAAATAACAATAAATAAAAGTAAATAGATACAAATAAATAAATAAATAGAAATAAATACATAAATAATTAAAAGAAAAAAAATAAATAAATGAATAAAAAAGTGAAAATTAATTAATAAAAAAAAATAAGCCAATAAAAATGAATTTTTATTCATTTATTTTTATTAATTTATTTTCATTTATTTTCATTTATTTATTTATTTTAATTTATTTATTTATTTATTTTATTTTTAAATTATTTATTTATTTATTTATTTCATTTATTTATTTTCATTTATTTATTTATATTTATTTATTTTTATTTATATATTTTTATTTATTTATATTTATTTAATTTTTATTTATTTAATTTTATTTATTTATTTTTATTTATCCATTTTTATTTATTTTTTTATTTATTTATATATATTTATTTTTATTTATTTTTTTATCTTTTTTTTATTTATTTATTTTTATTTATTTATTTTTATCTATTTATTTTTATCGATTATTTTTACATATTTATTTTTATTTATTTATCTTTATTTATTTATTTTTATCTATTTATTTTTATCTATTTATTTTTATTTATTTATTTTTATCTATTTATTTTTTTATTTATTTTATTTATTTATTTTTATCTATTTATTTTTTTATTTTTGTTATTTATTTATTTTTATTTATTTTCATTTATATATTTTTATATATTTATTTTTATTTATTTTCATTTATATATTTTTATATATTTATTTTTATTTATTTATTTTTAAATATTTATTTTTATCTATTTATTTTTATTTATTAATTTTGATCTATTCATTTTTATCTATTTATTTTTATTTTTTTATTTTTATTTATTTATTTTATCTATTTATTTTATTTATTTATTTTTAATTGTTAATTTTTATTTATTTATTTTTA
>JANJGK010000207.1:377500-380000 GCA_039081455.1 Macrobrachium rosenbergii | reverse complement strand
TTTTTTTATTAATTTTCATTAATTTATTTATTTTTATTTATTTATTTCTTTTTCTTTATTTATTTCTTTTTATTTATATATTTCTTTTTATTTATTTATTTTTATTTATTTATTTTTCTTTATTTATTTTTATTTATTCATTATTTTTATTTTTTTTTATTTATGTTTTTTTTAACTCGATTATAAGAATATATCTGTAGAAGTTGAACTAAATTCATTGATTATAAAGAGGGCAAATTTTCCAAAAAATATTGCATTAAAAATTTAAATATTTTCTAAAAGTTTTTATTCTGCAATTTTTTTCCATTTTTTGGTGATTTTTTAAGTTGATTTTTTACTTAAATATTGTTTTTTTAACGGATTTTATATATATATATATAATTCTGTCATAATAATATATCTGTAAACGTTAAACTAAATTTAGTCATCAAAAAGAGGGCAAAACTCTCCCCAAAAATTATACTGAAATTTAATTTTTTTCTTTTTCTTAATGATTTTTTAAATTGATTTTTGACTGAAATCTTGACTACTTTTATCAGTATTTTTATATGAAAAACGTCTATGTCAATTTAGCCTTTAATTTTTTCACAAAACTTTGTTATAAGATAATATCCTTGAAAGGTGAACTAAAATCAGTCTTCAAAAAAAGGGTAAAACTACGAAAAATATCGTCATCGAATTTTTTTTACTTTTACATATTTCATTTATTTTCCCTTTTTATGACTTTAAATTATTATTATTATTATTATTATTATTATTATTATTATTATTATTATTATTATTATTATTATTATTATTATTATTATTATTATTATTTTTTATGACTAATTTTAGTTTAACTTTTACCGATATATTATTATAACAATTATATATAAATACTCCGTTAAAAAAACAATCAATATTTAAGTAAAAAAATCAACTTCAAAAATCACCAAAAAAATGGGAAAAAATTGTTGCATAAAATCTTTTAGAAAATATGTCAATTTTTAATATAATATTTTTAGGGAAATTTTCCCTCTTTATGATCAGTGAATTTAGTTTAACTTTTACAGATGTATTCTTGTAACCGAGTTTAAAAATCAACTTCAAAAATCAACAAAAAAAAACATTCATGATTTAGTACAAAAATCAATTTAAAAATCATTAAGAAAAAGAAAATAAATGGGACACGTAAACAGTTTCAAAAGTATTTCAATTTGAATACAATATTTTTTGGAGTTTTGCCATCTTTTTGATTAATAATTTTAGTATCGTTCACTGTAATATTGCAAAAACATTATATAAAAAACTCCGTTAGAAAAAAAATCGACTTAAAAAATTCATGATTGAAGGCAAAAATCAATTTAAAAATCATTAAAAAAAGGAAAATATATGAAATATGTTAAAAGTAAAAAAAAAAAAATTCAATTCAATTACGATATTTTTCTTAGTTTTGCCCTCTTTTTGATGACTGATTTCACTTTACCATTCACTGATAAGTTTTTGAAAAAATCTCCGTTCAAAAACAATCTAGGTAAAATTCAAGTCTAAAAGGTCATATACGTCTTGTATATAAAAATACTGTTATAAAAATTCAATATTTCATCAAAAATCAATTTAAAAATCATTAAGAATTTAAAAATAATGAAATATGAAAAAGTTTCAAAAATATTTAGAACTGAATACAATATGTTTTGGGAGTTTTGTCCTCTTTTTATGGCTGATTTTAGTTTAACAGAATTATATAAAAAAAAAAATGTCCGTTAGAAGCATTCAATATTTAAGTAAAAAATGAACATCAAAAATTACTTAAAAAAAAGAAAAAAAATGAAACATAAAAAGTTTAGGTTTGTTTTAATTTGAAAAAAATTAAGAATACTACAATATTTTATATTATTCCTTTGTATTATTTTTATATTTATTTTCAACGTATTTGTTTTAATTTTCATCTTATTTCATTTCATATGTTTTGTTTTGAGTTTATTCAGTTTTCTATTTAATTATTGTTTCTGTGTTTTTGATTTACTTGTATCATAATTTTCGTTATTGACATTGAAATGACAAATACCATTTATTTAATGGTATTTGTCATTTGAATTAAATATAAAAATTACAAATACAAATATAAAACAACAATGGTAAATAATAATAAGAATATATCAGAAAACGTTGAAATAAAATCATATACGAAAAAGAGGGCAAAATTCCTAAAAATATTGTATGAAAATTTATATATATATATACATATATATATATATATATATATATATATATATATATATATATATATATATATATATATATATATATATATATATATATATATATATATATATATATATATATATATATATATTTTTTTTTTAGCCTTATATACAATATATTCTTTATCCAATTTTTAGGTAATTTTTGAAATTGATTTTTCATTTCAGCATTGATTGTATTTTTAACTTTTTTTTTTAAATAGGACTCGGTTATAAGATGTTAAAAGTTAAACTAAATTCATCAATCATAAAAAGAG
>JANJGK010000207.1:350000-355000 GCA_039081455.1 Macrobrachium rosenbergii | reverse complement strand
TCATTTTTATTTATTTATTTTTATTTTTTTATTCATTATTATTTATTTATTTATTTTTATTTACCTATTCATTTTTATTTATTTTTTTTATTTATTTATTCATTTTTATTTATTTATTTATTTTTATATATTTATTTATTTTATTTATTTATTCATTTTTATTTTTTTTATTCATTTTCATTAATTTATTTTTTTTATTTATTAATTTATTTTTATTTATTTATTTATTTTTATTTATTTATTTCTTTTTATTTATTTATTTCTTTTTATTTATTTATTTTTATTTATTTATTTATTTTCATTTATTTTTTTTTATTTATTTATTTTATTATTTATTTATTTTCATTTATTTATTTTTATTTATTTATTTATTTTTATTTATTTATTTATTTTTTTTTATTTATTCATTATTTTTATTTATTTATTTCTTTTATTTATTTATTTATGTTTTTTTAAACTCGGTTATAAGAATATATCTGTAAAAGTTGAACTAAATTCGTTGATCATAAAGAGGGAAAATTTCCCAAAAAATATTGTATTCAAAATTGACATATTTTCAAAATGTTTTTATGCAGCAATTTCTTTCCTATTTTTTGGTGATTTTTTAAGTTGATTTTTTACTTAAATATTGTTTTTTTTTAATGGAGTTTTTTATATATATAATTCTGTTATAATAATATATCTGTAAACGTTAAACTAAATTTAGTCATAAAAAAAGGCAAAACTCCCCTCAAAAATTTTACTGAAATTGACATATTTTTCAAACTTTCTACATATTTAATTTTTTCCCTTTTCTTAATGATTTTTTAAATTGATTTTTGACTGAAATCTTGACTGCTTTTATCAGTATTTTTATATGCAAAACGTCTATGTCCATTTAGACTTTAATATTTTCACAAACTTTTTTATAAGATAATATGCTTAAAAGGTGAACTAAAATCAGTCTTCAAAAAAAGGGTAAAACTACGAAAAATATCGTCATCGAATTTTTTTTTTACTTTTACATATTTCATTAATTTTCCATTTTTATGACTTTAAATTCTTATTATTATTATTATTATTATTATTATTATTATTATTATTATTATTATTATTATTATTATTATTATTATTATTATTATTATTATTATTATTATTATTATTATTATTATTATTATTATTATTATTATTTTTGATGACTAATTTTAGTTTAACGTTTACCGATATATTATTATAACAATTATATATAAATACTCCGTTGAAAAAACAATCAATATTTAAGTAAAAAAATCAACTTCAAAAATCACTAAAAAATGGGAAAAAATTTTTGCATAAAAACTTTTAGAAAATATGTCAATTTTGAATACAATATTTTTGGGGAAATTTTTCCTCTTTATGATCAATGAATTTAGTTTAACTTTTACAGATGTATTCTTGTAACCGAGTTTAAAAATTAACTTCAAAAATCAACTAAAAAAAACATTCATGATTTAGTACAAAAATCAATTTATAAATCATTAAGAAAAAGGAAATAAATGGGACACGTAAACAGTTTCAAAAGTATTTCAATTTGAATATAATATTTTTTGGAGTTTTTCCATCTTTTTGATTAATAATTTTAGTATCGTTCAGTGTAATATTGCAAAAACATTATATAAAAAACTCCGTTAGAAAAAAAATCGACTTAAAAAAAATGCATGATTGAAGGCAAAAATCAATTTAAAAATCATAAAAAAAGGGAAATATATGAAATATGTTAAAAGTAAAAAAAATTCAATTTAATTACGATATTTTTCTTAGTTTTGCCCTCTTTTTGATGACTGATTTCAGTTTACCATTCACTGATAAGTTTTATGAAAAAATCTCCGTTCAAAAACAATCTAGGTAAAATTCAAGTCTAAAAGGTCATA
This sequence comes from Macrobrachium rosenbergii, assembly GCA_039081455.1. Classification (NCBI taxonomy): domain Eukaryota; kingdom Metazoa; phylum Arthropoda; class Malacostraca; order Decapoda; family Palaemonidae; genus Macrobrachium; species Macrobrachium rosenbergii. The sequence continues at coordinate 353,111 of JANJGK010000207.1, read as the reverse complement.
TACGTCTTGTATATAAAAATGCTGTTATAAACATTCAATATTTCATAAAAAATCAATTTAAAAATCATTAAGAATTTAAAAATAATGAAATATGAAAAACTTTCAAAAATATTTAGAACTGAATACAATATTTTTGGGGAGTTTTGTCCTCTTTTTATGGCTGATTTTAGTTTAACAGAATTATATAAAAAAAAATGTCCGTTAGAAGGATTCTATATTTAAGTAAAAAATGAACTTCAAAAATTACTTAAAAAAAGATAAAAGAATGAAACATAAAAAGTTTAGGTTTGTTTTAATTTGAAAAAAATTAAGAATACTACAATATTTTATATTAATCCTTTGTATTATTTTTATATTTATTTTTAACGTATTTGTTTTAATTTTCATCTTATTTCATTTCATATGTTTTGTTTTGAGTTTATTCAGTTTTTATTTAATTATTGTTTCTGTGTTTTTTTTATTTACTTGTATCATAATTTTCGTCATTGACATTGAAATGACAAATACCATTTATTTAATGGTATTTGTCATTTGAATTAAATATAAAAATTACAAATACAAATATAAAACAACAATGGTAAATAATAATAAGAATATATCAGAAAACGTTGAAATAAAATCATACACGAAAAAGAGGGCAAAATTCCTAAAAATATTGTATGAAAATGTATATATATATATATTTTTTTTTAGCCTTATATTATATATTCTTTATCCAATTTTTAGGTGATTTTTGAAATTGATTTTTCATTTCAGCATTGATTGTATTTTTAACTTTTTTTTTAAATAGGACTCGGTTATAAGATGTTAAAAGTTAAACTAAATTCATCCATCATAAAGAGAGCAAAATTAAGAATATTGTATTCAAAATTGACATATTTTTCAAAACCTTTCATGTTACATTTTTACTATTTCTTTAGCTTATTTTTAAAGTTGATTTTTTACTGGAATGAATAAATAAATATAAATAAAAAATAGATAAATAAAAATGAATGTAAATAAACAAATAAAAAATTAATAAAATAAAAAAAATAATGAATAAGTATATAACATTTACTAAAACTAAATCAATAAATAAAGAAAAAATGAAATAAAGATATATATATATATATATATATATATATATATATATATATATATATATATATATATATATATATATATATATATATATATATATATATATATATATATAAAAGAAAATGAAAAATAATATGAACTAAATCAAAATAACTAAAATGTATGACAATGAATAAATAAAAATCAATAAAAATAAATAAATAAATAAAACTAAATAACAAGAAATAAATAAGAAAAATAAATATATAAAAAATATATGAATCAATAAAAATAAATAAAAATAAATTAATAAATAAGTAAATGAAAAACATTACAAATAAATAAACAAAATAAATAAATAAAATAAATAAAAATAAAAGAAAATAAAAAATAAAAATAAATAAATAAATAAAAATGAAATATAAATAAAAATAATAAAAAATAAATGAAATAATAAAAATAAATAAGTAAATAAAAATAAATAAATAAATGAAAAAATAAAAATAAATAAATAAAAAATAAAAATAAATAAATATTTGAAAAAATAAATAAATAAATGAAAATATATAAATATAAATACAAAATAAATAAAATAAATAAATAAATAAAAGCAAATAAATAATTATATAATTATTAAAAATAAATAAATAAATAAGTAATAATAAATAAAAATATGAATAGATAAATATAAAAAAATAAATAAATATAAATAAATTAATAAAAATAATAAAAATAAATAAGTAAATAAAAATAAATAAATAAATGAAAAAATTAAAATAAATAAATAAAAAATGAAAATAAATAAATATATGAAAAAATAAATAAATAAATGAAAATATATAAATACAAAATAAATAAATAAATAAAAACAAATAAATAAATATATTATTAAAAATAAATTAATAAATAAGTAATAATAAATAAAAATATGAATAGATAAATATAAAAAAATAAATAAATATAAATAAATAAATAAAAATGAATAAATATGAATAAATAAATATAAATCATAAAAATAAATAAATAGAAAATAAAATAATAAAAATAAATGAAAGCTAATAAGGAAACGTATATAAATAAATAAAAATAAATAAATAAATAAAAATAAATATATAAATAAATAAAAATTAATGAATAGAAATAAATAAATAAATAAAAAAATTAAAATAAATAAAAAAAATTAAAATAAACAAATAAAAATGAGTAAATAATAAAAATTAGTAAAAATAAATAAAAAATAAAAATATATAAATAGATAAATAAAAATATATTAAAATAGATAAATAAAAAATAACAAAATAAATAAATATGAATAAAAATTAGAATTAATAAAAATAAATAAATAAAAATAAATAAACAAATGAAAATAAAGAAGTAAATAAGTAAAAATAAATAAATAATTGTAAATAAATAAATGAAAATAAATATATAATTAAAAGTGAAAAAATAAAAATAAATAAAAAAAATAAATAAACAAATAAATACATAAATAAATATAAATAAATAAAAAAATAAATATAAATAAAAAAAAATAGAAAATAAATTAATAAAAATAAATAAATAGAAATATAAAAATAAACAAAAAAATAAAAATAAATATAATATATAAATAAAAATTAAATAAATAAATAAATAAATAAATAAATGAAAGTAAATAAAAAAATAATTAAATCATTTAAAATAAATTAATATATAAAAAGAAATTAAAATAAATAAATAAATAAAAATAAATGAATAAATAAAACTAAATTAAAATAAATAAAAATAATAAATAAATAAATAAACTAAATAAATAAAATAAATAAATCAATCAATCAAAATTAATAAAAAATAAAAGTAAAAAAATAAATAAAATTAAATAAATAAATATAAAATAAATAAAAAATAAATAAAAATAAATAAGTAATAAAATAAATACATAAAAATAAATAAAAAATAAATAAAATTAATAAATAAGAAAATAAATAAATAATGAAAATAAATAAATAAATAAAAACAAACGAAAATAAATAAATAAAAATAAATAAATAAATAAACATAAATAAACAAAAA
>JANJGK010000207.1:272500-287500 GCA_039081455.1 Macrobrachium rosenbergii | reverse complement strand
GGAAATAAATAAATAAAAATAAATAAAAAATATAATTAATTAAAAATAAACATAAAAATAAATAAATAAAAATAAATAAATAAAAATAAATAAATAAAAAGATAAAAATAAATAGATAAAAAAATAAATAGAAATAAATGAATAGAAATAAATACATAAACATAAATAGATAAAAATAAATAAATAAAAATAAATAATTAAAAATAAATAGAAAAAATAAATAAATAAAAGTAAATAAATAAAAATAAATAAATAAACATGAATAGATAAAAATAAATAAAAAAATAAATAAATAAAAATAAATAAAAATAATAAATAAAAAAATAAATAAAAATAAATAGATAAAAAATAAATAAATAAAAATAAATAAATAAAAAAATAAATAAAAAATAAATAAAAATAAATAAATAAAAGTAGATAAACAAAAATAAATAGATAAAAATAAATAGATAAAAATATATAAATAAAAATAACTAAATAAAAATTAATAGATAATAATAAATAGATAAAAATAAATAAATAAAAATAAATAAATAAAAATAAATAAATAAAAATAAATAGATAAAAAAATAAAAATAAATAAATAGATAAAAAAATAAATAAAAATAAATAGATATAGATAAATAAATAAAAATAAATAAATAAGAATAAATAAATAAAATTGAATAAATAAAAATAAATAAATAAAAAAAATAAATAAAAAAATAAATAAAATAAATAAATAAAAGTAGATAAACAAAAATAAATAGATAAAAATATATAAATAAAAATAAATAGATAAAAATATATAAATAAAAATAACTAAATAAAAACACATAAATAAAAATAAATAAATAAAAATAAATAAATGAAATTAAATAAATAAAAATAAATAAAAATAAATAAAAATAAATAAAAATAAATAAATAGATAAAAAAATAAATAAAAACAAATAGATATAAATAAATAAATAAAAATAAATAAATAAAAATAAATAAATAAAATTAAATAAATAAAAATAAATAATTAAAAACAAATAAATAAAATAAATAGATAAAATAAATAGATTAAAATAATTAAATAAAAATAAATAGATAAAAATAAATAGATAAAAATAAATAAATAAAATAAATAGATAAAAATAAATAAATGAAAATAAATAAATAAAAATAAATAAATAAAAATAAATAAATAAATAAAAATAAAAAAAATAAAAATAAATAGATAAAAATAAATAAATAAAATAAATAAAAAAATAAATAGATAAAAATAAATAAAAAAATAAATTGATAAAAATAAATAAATAAAAATAAATAAATAAAAATGGATAAATAAAAATAGATAAATAAAAATAAATTAATAAAAATAAATAAATAAAAATAAATAAATAAAAATAAATAAATAAAATAAATAAATAAATAAATAAATAAATAAATAAATAATTTTAAAATAAAAATAAATAAATAAATTAAAAAAATAAATGAAAAAATAAATAAAAAAATTAATAAAAATAAATAAATAAATAAAAATTAATAAATAAATAAAAAATAAATAAAAACAAATAAATGAATAACAATTCATTTTTATTGATGTATTTATTTTATTAATTAATTTTCACTTATTTTTATTCATTTATTTATTTTTATTTACTTTAATTATTTATATATTTATTTCTATTTATTTATTTATTTGTATCTATTTATTTTTATTTATTGTTATTTATTTATTTATATTTTTTATTTATTTTTTATTCATATTTATTTATCTTTTTTATTTATTTAAAGGACACATATATGCATTTCATAGCTTCAATGCTTTAAGATGTGATGAAAGAATTTTTGGAGCGAGATGGTACTGACTGAGCCGTCAGTTGCAAAATCTTTGTATTCAGCAACCAGTTTGATTCCTCAGCAATATTGCCGGTCAGGTGATCTTCCAAGCGTTATGTATATTCGTGAGTACGTGCGTTACTTTGATCTAGATAATGCCAAAATCTGCCCTAAAAGTGAGTTTGATCGTTCATTAACGTGATAGAACTGCAGTTGTCCAGCCATAGATTTGGAGAGGATCCAGGCTTTGAAAATCGGCAGATAAGGTAGAGTTTCAAATCTCTGTTTTTATGTGAGGAAATTGAACTTGTGATTTTTACCATGATTTTCTAATCATTATGAACTTTTGAACTGGTGTGGGAGATTTAATATGAATATTCATACCTCTTTTATATTATTATTTTGTCATGTTATGTTTGCCATATCTTGGCTATGCATTTTACACTTTCCATTATTGTGTTTTGCATTTCATAAATTTTTGGGAGTTTTCTATCATGTTTAATTCTTTCGACAGATGTCTGTGGACATGTTGGAATAACATGTGGACTTGGGAGTTTGAGAGAAAGGACATGCAAGTCATTTGCAATGTCAATCTCTTTATGTGGTAGACTGTTTTTTTTTGGACATGACTTTTATTTATTGATTTGTGAGGATGTGTGATTTTGGGGATTTCCAGGCTATTAGCCATAATGAGACTTCTTTAATCAGAAGTGTTTTGCAGTTTAGAATTTAGTTATCTGACTCGATAATTCATTTATTATGCATTTTAATCTTTGCTTTGTTTTATTCATTTCTTGTTGGGCTATTTGAATAATAAACCTATTTTTGTAGAAACAATTGTGTTTCTTTAAATGGTCCATTTAATTGCTTTGAGAGAATGAGTGAGGTCGGGTGGGTGAGCTTTGGTGAACGATGAGAGAGAGAGTCGATACGCGGTGAGAGAGAGAGAGAGAGAGAGAGAGAGAGAGAGAGAGAGAGAGAGAGAGAGAGAGAGAGAGAGAGAGAGAGAGAGAGAGAGAGAGAGAGAAGGGAGAAAAAAATGTGAGCGTTATCATGGGTCGAATCTTTTCACGTCTTTTTCCTGAAGAAAGATCGCTAGGATTACGCTACGTACACTTTCAAAAAAGTTGTGGTGCATAAAGTGACGAGCGTTAGCGCGGGAATTAGTAATTTTAAAGGTTTAGTTGACGGGAAGCCAACCCAAAATATAGAAACTTTCATTGAGTCAGTGAACAATTATCTGAATTCTAAGAAAATTACGAATGGCGCTGAAGCTTTACCAGAGGCTAAATCATTTCTGGATTTGGATAAAGGAGATATTGGGAAACGGGCACGCAGTTTCGGGTTCAGAAGGTGTAAAACTTGGAATGAACTGCAGAAATTTCTACGAGCTACTTATGGCGGAGTTCAACGTGAATGTGCAGTTCGGAATTTGCGAGAGTTTCTCAAAATAAAGAAAGGCAATGATTCACTAGTCACATACAGTGCGAATTTATTTGATGCAGTAGTTGAGTTAAAGAAATCTATAATAGGCTCTCCATGGGTAACTGGAAATAATATCTCTTTAGATAATTTTGAAAGATTGTTACACTTTGCTTGCCTTTTAACGTCGGTCCCAGATGTAATTGTAGATAGTTTTGATAAGAGAATTGATCAGGATACAGACGAATCCTCTTTGTTTGCACAGATTAACAAAAATCTATCAAAATGCCCGACACTGGACAGTAGTTTTGTACAGGGAGGTGCAAAAATGTCAGCTGCGGTTTCCAAACCACAGAACAATGGTAGTCGCTCGCATTCGGGAAATGATGCAACAGCGAAGACATGTGCACGAGTAGAATCGAAGAAAATTCCAGAGAGATCAGTCACAACGATACGTTGTTTTAATTGTGATAAACTAGGACATAGTAAATCAAATTGCAGAGTGAGATATTGTTCAGTTTGCAAATCTTCAGACCATGGATGGAGATTTTGCCCAGCCACAAAGAGTAGAGATTATTCAGGAAAGTCACGGGGAGGTTTTTCTAGATATGACAGGAGAATTCCACATGATGCAAGTTCTAGATACACAAAGGAACAGCAGAATTTTCACAAGATAAGTTCGAAGACAGACACAGGATAATGAGTAATCAGGTCTTAGAGTCACTAGAACCTAGGCCGATTGTACGTGGATTTTCTAATGGCAGTGAAATTTTTATTTTCATTGATTCTGGTAGCTCAGCTAAGTTTCCAGAGTGCAAATTAGTCCCTTCTAGTGAGACAGTGTGTGATGTACAAGCGAGGAAACTGAATATTTTAGGTTCGTCATTTCTTACGCTTTGTATCGGCGGAAAGACAATAGTAGAATCATTTTTGGTCATAGAAGGATTAGCCTTAGGTGAAATGGTTTTGCTAGGACACCCTTCTTGCATGCGACATAACATCAACATTCTCACGGGAGTTCAGGGGATTACAATAGGTGAGTCAGGTTGTTTTGTTCCATATATACACAGAAAAAAAACTTGTGAGAAACCTAAGACACAGTCTGAGACATGTGTAACACAGTCATTAGAGAGTGAAGATATTCCGCAAAGATCTTTCAAAGGATTTTTGTTGGAAGATATTGATTTGCAACCGCGAGTTCCTACATTGGTTAAAGTGTCGCTGAAAGAGAAAAAGTTTCCTTCTCAAGTGTGCGCTGTTGAGGGAACCGAGAAATTCAAAGACGTTGTGAGTACGGTGTCAGTAAATGAAGTTACAGTCGCAGGCGTGACTTCAGTAGAATTAGTTAGCTATCAAGACTCAGTGAAAAAATATTACAAGGGTACTTATGTAATTGATTTTGAAGAGTTTAATGAAGAGCATAAATTAGGAGTTACAGATGTTTTAGAACATTCAATCCGCCTAGAAAAGGGTACAAATCCCATATATATTTCAGCATATCGAATTCCCTTTAAGATCAGAGAAGAAGTAGAAAAAGAAGTTCAGAGGTGGGAGTCGGAAGGCATTATCAGACCGTCCAATTCTCCGTTTAATTTTCCTTTGCTTGCAGTTCCTAAGAAAGACGGTAGAATCAGAGTTTGTGTAGATTTTCGTAAATTGAATGAAAAAACATGCCCAGATAGATATCCTGTAGCTTGTTTGCCTGATTTGTTTGTTGAGATCGGTGGCAAGAATATATATTCATCTATAGATCTTATGCAAGGGTTTTTACAGGTTCCCCTTAGCGAGAGTAGCCGTAAATATACAGCATTTTCGGTACCAAAGGGACATTACGAGTTTAATAGGATGCCTTTTGGATTACAAGGGTCCCCAATAACATTTACTAGACTGGTTAACACAGTACTTCATGGCTTGTTAGGAAAGTCGGTGTTTGTGTACATGGATGACATTCTCATATGCACAGATACGATTGAAGAACATCTAAAGGTGTTAAAAGAAGTCCTCAAGCGATTACGGTTCGCTGGATTAAAGGTCAAATTGGCCAAATGTGAGTTTCTGAAGAGAAAAATTGTCTATTTAGGACATGTTATCTCTAAAGAGGGAGTCAGAGTGAATGATGAGAAAGTTAAAGCCATTGTGAATTTTCCAGTTCCCAAAACCAGGAAACAGATTAGCTCGTTCCTAGGTATGTCGGGTTTCTTTTGCCGTTTTGTGCAGAATTTTTCTACAATAGCGTCTCCATTGACAGATTTGTTACGAGAAGACGTTAAGTTTGTTTGGGGTGATAGTCAACAATTAGCTTTTGAGAAGCTTAAGAACGCTTTGGTGAACCCACCAGTTTTGAAGTTTCCAGATTTTAGTCAATCGTTCACCTTAGTGACTGACGCGAGTCAGGAAGGTATAGGTGCGTGTTTGATGCAGAAATTTGAGGGGAAATTACACCCAATTGCTTTTTATAGCAGAAAGTTCAAAACGCGTGGTAGTAACGAAAGGCTGATGTCAGTTGTGGACAAGGAGGCTTTCGCAGTCGTCTCTAGCCTTGTTCATTTTAAGATGTTGTTGTTGGGAAATAAAGTTGAGATTTTTACAGATCATCAACCGTTGTTAGAGCTTTTTAATAAGCCAAATTTGTCGCCCAAGAGAGCGCGTTGGTTCCTAACATTGAGAGATTTTGATGCAAACCTCAAATACATTGAAGGTAAGCATAATGTAGTTGCAGATGCATTGAGCAGATATTTTCCGGTCGAGGATGAGGAAATACACACCGAATCCTATGTGGGAGAAGAGAGTAAATATTTGGTGTCTAATGTCTCTGATATTAGTAGTTCTGAGAGATCGCATGTAGAGGACATACACGTTCCTACAGTGCAGACTTCGGGGAGAAATAGTGAGTCGGCAGTCTCGGGAGAGATTGTTGTTCGTGATAGTGAGAGTAACGCAGTGTGTTATATTACGGGTGAAAATGTCACTTGGGACATAGGCTTGCTCGAACAAAAGCAAGATGAAGACAAAATGTTGTCAGATGCTAAGGCATTTCTTAGGGGAGTTTCACCGAAGAAAGGGTATAAGTTGCCTTTTTCTGGTCTAAAGTTGGAGAATAATTTATTGGTGAGGAAAGTTAAGTATAACTTGCGAAGTACTCGAAGCATGGGTGAGATTACACAAATCATCGTGCCAGAGAGTCTAGTACCACAAGTTCTAGACATTGTACATTGTAAATTTGGTTCTCCTCATTTGGGTGTAGACAAGACGTATGAAAACGTCAGGTCAAAGTTCTTTTGGAAAAATATGTTTTCCGCAGTAGAAGCCTTTGTGAAGAAGTGCGCTATTTGCAATGCGAATAAGCCAGCGACGACAGTGTCGTGTCGTTTGGGTTCATATCCCATACCACATAGGCCGTTTCAGAGAGTGCATATGGATATTCTGGGTAACTTCTCAGAATCCGCTTATGGTTATAGACATTTATTAGTAGTTGTTGATGAGTTGACTCGCTTTGTCGAGATTTTCCCACTGAAGTACAAATCAGCTGAGGAAGTTGCTATAGCGTTCTTTAAGGGGATAATTTGTCGATATGGTGTTCCTGAATGTCTGATCACAGACAATGGTAGGGAGTTTATTAATAAGACTTTAGACGGTCTTGCTAATTTGCTGGGAATAAAGAAAGTATCTATAATCCCGTATAGACCTGAAGCGAATGGGTTATGTGAGAGGGTGAATCGGAAAGTAATCGAAGCTTTGCGCATGACGGTGGGTGGTTCCGATACACATTGGGACAGATCGTTGGATGAAGTGCGATATAGTATCAATACTATGATGAATGACACAATTAAGATATCTCCAGCAGAAGCTTTGTATGGGTACAAGTTGAAAGGACCTTTTGATTTGTTACCAGAGCGAGTTCAGGGTGATGTTACGGTCACTTCATTGATAAATACAGCGAGAGAAAGATTTGCACGTATCAGTAAAGAACTTGAACTTAGTTCGCGCGCAATGGTAGAGAAAAGTAACGCGAAATCGAGGGGAGTAGTTTTTTCGATGGGTGATAGAGTGTTTGTTAAAGTGAAAGTTCGGAATGATCTGAATTATAAATTAAGTCCGAAGTTCCACGGACCTTTTGAGATTGTAGAGATCAAAAGAGGGAATAGATTTGTAGTTAAAGATGTAAATACTGAAGTGACGAAATTGACCCATATTTCGAAGTTGAAGAAAGTTGGGATGTAATGGAACATTTGTATATAGTTATGTAGTGGAACGTTTGTATATAGTTAGAGGGATAAATGGGTTGATGTTTATATATATATGATATTTATTTATTTTTTTTTTTGTCTCTTGTTCATTTTAGATGTTGAAGTTCTTAATCATTTGTTTTCGAATGATTTTAGGAATTGAGACATGGGCTAATTTCATACGAAATTTGACCCGTGTGTTATTGTGTTATTGTGTTATGATGTGTTTTATCATCTGACGCAATATCTTTGTTGTTTAGGATTATTTTTTTGGGGGAGGTACTTAGTATATCGGACCGAACAAGTCTGATCTTTTTTTTCGGGTTGGGATATCGAATTTGAGTATTTGGATTTTTTTTCAGTTTTGTTTTAAAAATGAAGGGAGCTGTATTGTGAGTAATTGTAGTTGTTAGGATCATGGGAGCGATTGCCATTACGTCAATTGCTATTTTGTTGAGAATTAGTCAGGTGTTGCGAAATATTTGCTAACCGGAGTAGAACTTTCATGTCTTTTACGAGATATGATACCTTTTAGTGTGTGGATAGGATTCTCGAGTATTTTTTTTTCTGTTGAATAGAATTTTTTTTATGAGTGAGTTCCGTAGAGTTGTTGTGTGCTTAACAGTGAGTTGACTGTGATTATTCTGAGATACACACTTGGAATTAGTTCACATTGTGAGTGTTTGACTTTTGCATTAGTAGTTTTGTTTGGTTCAGTAACATGAAACCTTTTTGTTGTTAGACCTTTTTTTTCGAGTGTTTTTGGGAGGCTCAGTAGTGATATGGGATAGATTAGAGACCATGTTCATTTTGGGAGATCAATATCAAGGTTCGGGAGTTGATTATGAGACAAGTCGTATTTTAGTTAGAGAGAAGTATGTGTGTGACAGTAGTATTTTCCAGTTGCGAGTTGTGTCTGTGGGTGGTTGTGAGTTATCATTAGTTCATGGACAGACTCCGACAGAATGTGACTTTAGACAGTTCCTGCGAGATTACCACATTGAGTCCACCAGAACGCTTCCTGCCGTGTTTTGCAAGGAGTATGCAGTTACAATGATGTGCCAGAGCAACAAGTCGACATCATTCGTCCTTCGAGGATCCAAGCTGTTCGATTCATTCTGCAGAATCCTGTCTACGGACTTTATCGTACTTAGCCGTGCTGTATTCAACGGTTCCACCGTTGGAAGACATCGACGATTCCGTGATGTTCCAGTATCAGGAATATATTATGCCGACAATTTTAGTTGTCTTAATAGCTATTTTACAGATAATTCTTGTTGTGGGAGTAGTAAAGCTTATTCGTGTTTGTAAGGTTACATGTAAAGGCTCTAAGAACACAACCCCAGTGACTTTGGAAGTGCGTCATGAGAGCAGTCCTTAAAGCTGCAGTGCAGTAGACATTGCTAATTGAGCATAGCTCTATTTTGTTATGTTTTATACATATGCTTTTGTTTTAGTTTGCCGTTAAGGAGAGCGAGACGCTCTTATGGGGTGGCCGAGCTCTATTTAAAGGACACATATATGCATTTCATAGCTTCAATGCTTTAAGATGTGATGAAAGAATTTTTGGAGCGAAATGGTACTGACCGAGCCGTCAGTTGCAAAATCTTTGTATTCAGCAAATAGTTTGATTCCTCAGCAACATTGCCGGTCAGGTGATCTTCCAAGCGTTATGTATATTCGTGAGTACGTGCGTTACTTTGATCTAGATTATGCCAAAATCTGCCCTAAAAGTGAGTTTGATCGTTCATTAACGTGATAGAACTGCAGTTGTCCAGCCATAGATTTGGAGAGGATCCAGGCTTTGAAAATCGGCAGATAAGGTAGAGTTTGAAATCTCTGTTTTTATGGGAGGAAATTGAACTTGTGATTTTTACCATGATTTTCTAATCATTATGAACTTTTGAACTGGTGTGGGAGATTTAATATGAATATTCATACCTCTTTTATATTATTATTTTGTCATGTTATGTTTGCCATATCTTGGCTATGCATTTTACACTTTCCATTATTGTGTTTTGCATTTCATATATTTTTGGGAGTTTTCTATCATGTTTAATTCTTTCGACAGATGTCTGTGGACATGTTGGAATAACATGTGGACTTGGGAGTTTGAGAGAAAGGACATGCAAGTCATTTGCAATGTCAATCTCTTTATGTGGTAGACTGTTTTTTTTTGGACATGACTTTTATTTATTGATTTGTGAGTATGTGTGATTTTGGGGATTTCCAGGCTATTAGCCATAATGAGACTTCTTTAATCAGAAGTGTTTTGCAGTTTAGAGTTTAGTTATCTGACTCGATAATTAATTTATTATGCATTTTAATCTTTGCTTTGTTTTATTCATTTCTTGTTGGGTTATTTGAATAATAAACCTATTTTTGTAGAAACAATTGTGTTTCTTTAAATGGTCCATTTAATTGCTTTGAGAGAATGAGTGAGGTCGGGTGGGTGAGCTTTGGTGAACGATGAGAGAGAGAGTCGATACGCGGTGAGAGAGAGAGAGAGAGAGAGAGAGAGAGAGAGAGAGAGAGAGAGAGAGAGAGAGAGAGAGAGAAGGGAGAAAAAAATGTGAGTGTTATCATGGGTCGAATCTTTTCACGTCTTTTTCCTGAAGAAAGATCGCTAGGATTACGCTACGTACACTTTCAAAAAAGTGTTGAATCTGTTCCCGCAACATATTTATCTATTAATTTATATTTATTTATTTACTTATTTATTTAGTTTTAATAACTCATTTATTTTTGTTTATTTATTAATATTTATTTATTTAATTATTTTTATTTATTTTTTTTTATTTATTTATTTTATTATTTATTTTTTTATATTTATTAATTAATTTCTTTTTATTTTTATTTATTTTCATTTATTTATTATTTCTTATTTATTTATCTTTTTATTTATATTTTTTTATTTTTAATTATTGGTTTATTCATTTATTTTTATTTATTTATTTATTTTTTTTTTATTTTAGTAATTTAATTATTTATCTTTATCTATTTATTTTTTTCATTTATAACTTTTATTAATTTATTTATTTTCATTTATTTATTTAGTTATATTTTTTATTTCTATTTATTTTTAATAAATTTATTTATTATTATTTATTTGTTTTCATTTATTTATTTATTTATTCTAATTTATTTATTTTCATTTACTTTTATTTACTTATTTTTACTTTTTTATTTATTTATTTTTATTTATTTATTTTTTTATTTTATACTTATTTTTATATATTTATTTATTTTTTATTTATATATTTTTTATTTATCTATTTTCATTTATTTGTCTAACTTTATTTATTTATTTATTATCATTTATTTATTTTTTTTAATTTATTTTCACTTATTTTTATTTATTTTTTTATTTTTATTTTTTCATTTATTTTTATTTACCTATTTATTTTTTATTTATATATTTTCATTTTTTATTTTTATTAATTTATTTATTTTTATTTATTTATTTAATTTTAATTAATTTGTTTACTTTTATTTAATTTCATTTTTTTCGTTTATTTATTTATTTATTTTTATTTTTCGTTTTTATTTATTTACTTTTATTTATTTTTAATTTTTTATTTACTTATTTTTATTTATTTACTTATTTTAATTAATTTAATTTCCTTTTTTTTATTTATTTATTTTTACTTATTTATTTATTTATTTATTTGGGTTTTTTTTATTTTTTTTTATTTACATTTACTTATTTATCTTTATTTATTAACTTTTTAATTTTTATTTATTTATTTATTTTATTTTTTATTTATTTTTTATTTATTTTTATTTAATTATTTATTTTTATTTATTTATTTTCATTTATTTTTTTATTTATATTTATTTATTTTCAATGATTTATTTATTTTTATTTATTTAAATTAATTTATTTTTTATTTATTTATTTTTATTTATTTTCAATTATTTATTTATCTTGTATTTATTTATTTAGTTCTATGTATTTATCTATTTTTATTAATTCATTTTTATTTATTTATTTTTATTTATTTTTCATTTTTATTTATATATTTATTTTTATTTATTTATTTTCATTTATTTTTATTTATTTTTTATTTTTATTTTTATTTATTTATTTATTTTTGTTTATTTATTTACGTTTATTTATTTAATAATTTTTATTTATATTTAATTATTTATTTATTTATTTTTATTTATTTATTGATTTATATTTATTTTTTATCTATTCATTTTTATTTATTCAGTTATCTATTTTTATTTGTCTATATTTATTTTTTATTTTTTATATTTATTTATTTTCATTTATTTGAAATTTTTATTTATTTATTTCTGTTTATTTATTTATTTTTATTTATTTATTTATTTTCATTTATTTTTATTTATTTATTTATTTTTATTTCTAATTATTTATTTTTATTTTTATATATTTTTTGTTAAATTTATTTATTTTTACTTATTTATTTTTATTCATTTATTTTTATTTATTTATTTTTATTTTTATTTATTTATTTATTTTTATTTTTAATTTTTTATTATTTTTATTTTTTTATTTTCATTTTTCGTTTACTTATTTATTTATTCATTTATTTATTTTCATTTTTTCTTTTTTTATTATTTTTATTTATTTATTTTCATTTTTTATTTACTTATTTATTTTTATTTATTTTCCCGTTATTTATTTATTTATTTTCATTAATTTATTTTTATTTATTTATTTATTTTTATTTTTATTTTTTTATTATTTATTTTTATTTTTTTATTTATTTGTATTTATTTATTTATTTTTATTTATCTATTTATTTATTTTTGTTTATTTTTTGTTTGTTTATTTTTTAATTTTTATTTATTTTTTATTTTTTTATTTTTTATATATATTTTTTTTTATTTGTTTATTTTTATGTATTCGTTATTTATTTATTATTTTTTTATATATTTATTTTTCATTTATTTGGATTTATTTATTTTTTTTTTATTTATTTATTTTCATTCATTTGTATTTATTTCTTTTTTTTTTTGTTTATTTTTCTTTTTTTATTTGTTAACTTTTATTTATTTACTTTCATTTCTTTATTTTCATCTATTTAATTATTTTTATTTATTTGTTTTTTATTTATTTATTTTTATTTTTATTTTTATTTTTTTAATATTATTATTTATTTTATATTAATGTGTTATTAGTTGATTTTTCAAGTTAATTTTTTCACTTTTTTTTACCTCGATTATTAGAATATATTTATAATAGTTAAGCTATTTTCATTTATCATTAACAGGGAAAATTTCCCAAAAAATATTGTATAGAAAAATTACATATTTTCTAAAAGTTTTTATTCAACAATATTTTTCCCATTTTTAGGTGATTTTTTATTTTTTTTTATGTATTTTTTATATATAAATCTGTTATAATAATATATCTGTACAAAAAGAGGGCAAAACTCCCGAGAAAAGTGTATTGAAATTGAAATATTTTTTAAACTTTCTACGTATTTTATTTATTTTCCGTTTCTTAATGTTTTTAAATTGATTTTTCATTGAAATCTTGACTACTTTTATCAGTATCTTTATATGGAAAACGTATATGACCATTTAGTCTTAAATTTTTTCTGCATTGTTTTTTAACAGAGATTTTTTTCAGAAAATTTTGTTATAACAATATATCTTTAAAAGGTGAACTAAAATCAGTCTTCAAAAAGAGGGTAAAACTACGAGAAATATCGTAAAAGAATTTTTTTTTACTTTTACATATTTCATTTATTTTCCTTTATTTATGATTTTAAGGTATTATTATTATTATTATTATTATTATTATTATTATTATTATTATTATTATTATTATTATTATTATTATTATTATTATTATTATTATTATTATTATTATTATTTTAAATGAAAATAATTAAATAAAAATAGATAAATAAATAAATGAAAATAAATTAAAACAAAAAATAAAAATAAATAAATAAATAATAATAATAAAATAAGAATAAATTAATAACTAAGAATAAAAAATTAAAAAAATATATAATTTAAAAAATACATAAATAAAAATAAATAAATAAATTAAAATAAATAAATAAAAAACAAATAAAAATAATTAAATAAAAGAAAAATTAATAAATGAATAAATGGATAAAGGTAAATAAATAAATAAATAAAAGTAAGTGAATATTTATAATAAATAAATAAATAAATAAATAAATATATAAAAATGAAATAATAAAAAAAATAAATAAATAAATAAAAAATAAATAAATAAAACTAAATAAATTAATAAAAATAAATAAATAAAAGAAATAAATGAATAAAAAATTAAAATAAAATTAATAAATAAAAGTTAATAGATAAAAACAAATTAATAAAAATAAATGAATAAAAATAAATAAAAATAAATAAATGAATACATAAAAATAAAAAAAAATAAAAAATAAATAAATAAAAACAAATAAATAAATAAATAAAAATAAATTAAAATTAATAAATTAATACACATATATAAATAAAAACAAATAAATAGATAAATAAAACTATATGAAAACTAATAAATTAATACATATATATAAATAAACATAAAAAAATAAAAAAATAAATAAATAAATATAAAAATAAATAAATAAAAACAAATAAGCAAATAAAAATGAATGAAAATAAATAATTAAAAATAAATAATTAAATAAAAATAAATAAATGAAAAAATAAAAAATAAGTAAATAAATAAAAATAGAAAATATAAAAAATTAAAAAATAAATAAATAAAAATAAATTAATAAAAATAAATAAATAAAATAAATGAAAATAAATAAATAAAAATATATAAGTTAATAAAAAAAAAATAAATGAATAAGTGAAAATAAGTGAAAATACATAAATAAATAAAGGAAATTAAATAAAAATAAATAAATAAATGAAAATAAATAGATAAAAAAATAAATAAAAAAATAAATGAAATTAAATGAATAAATATAATTAATAAATAAAAAACTAATAAAAATACTAAATAAAAATAAAGAAAAGTTTAAATAAAAAATAAATATATAAATAAAAATAAATAAATATATAAATTAAAATAAATAAAAAATAAACAAAAATAGATAGAAATAAATAAAAATAATTAAATAAATAAAAATGAATGAAAATACTGTACATGAAAATAAATAAATAAGTGAAAATAAATGAAAATAAATAAATAAAAAAATAAATAATAATAAATAAATAAAGAAAAATAAATAAATAAAAAAAAATAATTAAAAAAATAAAAATAAAGAAGTTATTAAAAATAAAGAAGTTATTAAAAATAAATAAATAAATAAAATAAATAAATAAAAAATAAATGCATAAATAAAAATAAATAAACAAAGGAAAAAATAAATAAATAAAAAAATAAATAAAGCTAAATAAATAAAAAAAGAAAAATAAAAGAAAATAGATAAGTAAATAAATGAATAAATAATTAAATAAATAAATAGATAAATAAAAATAAATAAAAAAGAAAAGAAATAAATAAATAAAAAAATAAATAAATAAAAATAAAAAATTAATAAAAAAATAAATAAATAAAAATAAATAAATAAGTATAT
>JANJGK010000207.1:262500-267500 GCA_039081455.1 Macrobrachium rosenbergii | reverse complement strand
CCTGGTCCCGAGAGTAATCTTAATTTCCTAGTTGCTTTTGATAAACATTTTGCAAAAAACAATTATGACAAGAAAGAGGCATGTCTCAAAGCATTTTGCTAAATGTCTTGGAGCAAAATAACAACAAAAATTCGCTCCCGAAAAGATTCCAAAATGCATTAGTTAGTTTAAGGAAAAGGGGGGATATCATCATCACAAAATCTGACAAAGACGGGAAAATAGTTCTGTTAGACAAGGAGACATACATCAATAAAGTTCAAGAACTTCTAAACGATGCGGAGACCTATGACAAATTAACGAAAGATCCCACAACAAATATTGCTGCTCAATTTAACAAATCAGTCAGAACCATAGGGGGCAATAAAAAAGACATAGAATTACTAGAGACATTCAAGGTAATCAACCCCTCTCTCCCCTATTTTTACGGCCTCCCGAAAACACATAAAGATGGGATTCCTTTACGCCCCATAATATCTAGCAGGGGCTCTTTCATGTACAAATTATCAAAATGGCTCGCAGACTTGTTATCACCTTCTAGGAACCTTCTCATCCTCCCACGTCAAACATGCAGAGGATTTCATACAAAAATTTAATAGTTTAAACATCCCCTCAAACAACATCAAATTGCTCAGCCTAGACGTCGAGTCATTATTTACTAAAGTCCCGATTGCCGACGTGTTGTCTTTCTTAGAGAGGAAGTTACAACCATATGAAGACCATTTTCCTCTTGGCATAGATAAAACTTTAAAACTTATCAACCTCTGTGTAACTAACAACGTGTTTTCTTTCAATGGTAATTTTTACAAACAAAAATTTGGCTGTAGCATGGGAAGTCCCCTATCACCCCTTCTAGCAAACTTGTACATGGAATATTTCGAAACAGAACTTTTGTCGTCTATCAAACTCCGTAATATGATCTGGCTTAGATACGTAGATGATATCTTTACTTTCTGGGACAATAGCTGGGGGGACTTTAATGAATTTTTTAATAGCCTAAATTCGCTAGTTCCGACCATAAAATTTAAAACAGAATGGGAAAAGAACGGAAAACTGCCGTTCCTAGATGTACTGATCATAAGAAAACAGAACAGGTATACATTTACAGTATATAGAAAACCCACCTTCGCTGTCTCCTACATTCATTTCTTAAGCTACCACGACGTCTCCGTAAAAATCATGATAGGGTGGAACTTATTCCTCAGAGCACTTAGGATATGTTCAAATGAGTACCTGGATAAAGAATTTAACACGATCCGCCAACACCTAACGCAACTGCTATATCCACCACACATTATCGAGAGGGCTATTAACAAAGCGAATAAAATATACTACAGAGGTCCCACTCACAACAGACAAATAGATTTCAACAACAAAATAAAGCTTCCGTACGATGAAAACATCCAAAAGGCCTCCAAACAACTCAGGCCTAACAATCCTTTCATTTTCCATTATCCCAAATCCATCGGGAGTTCGCTCGTTAACGTATACTTAAATAACAAAAGGGAAGAAGCCGGAGTTTACAAGATACCATGTAGTAATTGTCAGGACATCTATGTAGGCGAGACATGTAGATCGCTCTCGCAAAGAATAACAGAGCACAAAAGATGAGTATGTTACGCTTCGGAGAGTTCGGGAATTTTCCTACATATCAGAAATACAGGGCATGTCATTAACTGGAGTGGGGCGGAGTTGGTTTTCAAAAGTAGCTGTCCGTACAAAAGAAGGATGCTGGAATCTGCTATCATTAATCAAACCAACAATATGAACCTGTCAGGAGGACATTGGAAATCGGATGACATCGACACCTTAATCCTCAAACCCCTCCTGAAGAAGATGACCCAAGAAACGCGACCGCCAGATCCATCGCCAAACGGGAGCTAATGAGGCCAAAAACCACTAGGGAATTTGGTCATTCTCCTCCTTAAGAAACGCCACCTCCATAACATCGGAGGCCTAGGGCCACACCTTTATGTTTTTGTATATATACCATTGTAACTTTCCACCTGTCCATATTCTACCAGTGAACAGGGGCACAGAAGCTAGTGCCCGAAATATACGGTTTCAACGTTTAAACAGTGTTTTATGGGCCTTCTTATATTCATATTACACTGTAGTATTACAGGAATAGACATTCATATATAAATAAATAAAAATAATTTCTGATTTATCTATATTTTTTATTTATTTACTTTTATTTATTGGTTTTCATTTAATTTTGGTGATTTGTTTACTTTTCTTCATTTATTTTTATCTATTTTTATATATTTATTTATTTTTATTCATTTATTTATTTCTATTTATTCATTTATTTCTATTTTTATCTGTTTATTTATTTATTTATTTATTTGTTTATTTATTTTTATTTATTTTCATTTATTTTCTTATTTATTTTTATTTACTTATTTATTTTTCTTATTTATCTTTATTTATTTAATTATTCATTTTTATTAATATATTTATTTTTATTTATTTATTTATTTTTATTTATTTATTTATTTATTTTCATTTATTTATTTATTTTTATATGTTTTTATTTATTTATTTATTTTTATTTATTTATTTTCATTTATTTTTATTAATTTATTTATTTTTTATTCATTTTTATATATTTATTTATTTGTTTTCATGTATTTATTTATTATCTTTATTTGTATATATTTTTTTATTTATTTATTAATTTTTATTTATTTATTTTCATTTACTTATTTGTTTTTGTTTATTTATTTATTTTTATTTATTTATTTATTTTTATTTATGTATTTCTATTTATTTATTTATTTCGATATTTTAAACATTTATTATCAATTATCTTTATTTATTAGTTTTTCTTATTTTATTTTTATCTATTTATTAATTTTATTTATTAATTTTTTAATTGTTTATTTATTAATTTTTATTTAATTATTTTAATTTACTTTTAAAAATTTTATTTCTTTATTTTATTTAATTATTAATTTCTTTTTATTTTTTTTTATTTTTTTTTTTTTTTATTTATGAATATATTAATTTTTTATTTATTTTTATCTATTTAATTTTATTTATTAATTTTTATTTATTTATTTATTTTTTCTTTTTATTTATTTATTTATTTTTTTATTTTTTTATTTGTTTATTTATTTATAGATTTTTATTTATTTGTTTTCATTAATTTTTATTTATTTATTTATTTTTATTTATTTTTTGAATTTCTTTATTTATTCATTCATTTTTATTCATTTAGTTTTATGTATTTTATTTATTTATTTATTTTTATTTATTTAAAATTCATAATTATTTATTTATTTATTTTTATATATTACTTTCATTTCTTTTTATTTATTTATTTTTCGTAATATATTTATATTTATTTTTTTATTTATTTATTACTTTTTATTCATTTTTATTTATTTATTTATTTTTATTTATTTATTTTTTTTTATTTTTTTTTTATTTATTTTTATTTATTTATTTGTATTTATTTATTTCCTTATTTATTTATTATTTTTATTTATTTATTTATTTTTATTCATTTATTTATGTTAATTTCTTTATTCATTTTTATTTATCTATTTATATTAATTTATTTTAATTTATATTTATTTATTTATTTTTATTTATTTATATTTATTTTTATTGATTTATTTTTTTTGATTTACTTAAATATTTTTATTCATTTATTTTCATTTATTTTTAGTAATTTATTTTCTATTTATCTTTTTTTATTTATTTATTTACTTATTTTTATTTATTTATTAATTTTTATTTATATATTTTATTGATTTATTTATTTATTTTATTTAGTTATTTTTATCTAATCATTTATTTTAATTTATTTATTTATTTTTATTTATTGATTTCTTTTTATTTATTTTTATTTTTTATATATTTTTATTTTTTGATTTATTTCAATATTTTTATTTATTTATTTTCATTTTTTTCATTTGTTTATTAATTTTTTTTATTTATTCATTTATTTTCATTTATTTATTTATTTTTTTTTATTTATTTATTTATTTATTTATTTTTATTTATTTGTTTTTAGTTTTTTATTTAATTTTATTTATTTATTTTTTCGTTTATTTATTTATTTTTATTTATTTATTTATTTTTATTATTTTATCCATTTTTTTATTTATTTATTATAACTATTTATTTATCTTTATTTATTTATTTTCGTTTATTTTTGTATATCTATTTATTTTTATTTATTTATTTATTTATTTATTTATTTATTTATTTTTATTTATTTATTTTCATTTATTTATTTATTTATTTTTATATATTTTTATTTATTTATTTTCATTTATTTTTATTTTTTTTTTATTTATTTATTTTCATTTATTTATTTAACTTTATTTTTAATCGTTAATTTTATTATTTTTATTTGTTGATTTTTTTTTTCTTTTTAGGCATTTTCTTATTTTTTTTCTTTAGTTTTACCTAATTTTATTTATTTAGATTTATTATTTTATTTTTTTTACTTACATTTTTTAAAATTTATTTTTATTAATTTTTAGTTATTTATTTTCATGCATATAATTTATTTTGATTTAGTTCTTATTATTTTTCTTTTACTTACTTTTATTTATATATCTTAACTTCATTTATTTTTCTTTATGTATTGATTTATTTTTAGTAAATGTTGTATACTTATTTATTATCTTTTTTTTATTATTTTTTTTATTTTTTGTTTATTTACATTTATTTTTATTTATACATTTTTATTTCTTTATTTTTTATTTAAATTTATTTATTTATTCAAGTAAAAAATCAACTTCAAAAATTGCCTAAAAAAAACGAAGAATTTAGTTTAACTTTTAACTTCTTATAACCGAGTCCTATTAAAAAAAAAAAAAAAAAAGTTAAAAATACAACCAATATTTAAATGAGAAATCAATTTCAAAAATCACCTAAAAATTGGAAAATGAGGATATCATAAAAAGCTAAAAAAACATTAAATTGTAATACAAAATTTTTGGTAATTTTGCCCTCTTTTTCGTGAATGATTTTAGTTCAACGTT
>JANJGK010000207.1:252500-257500 GCA_039081455.1 Macrobrachium rosenbergii | reverse complement strand
AGACGGTCGAGAGCTCCGGTGTGAAAGGGGGAGTATCCGTGTTCCTTTGGAGGTTGTCTTAAGTGTATATTAAGACCCAAAGGGATCTATCGGAAGAATTTGCGACCTTTTTATTGTGATAGTTTGTTATTGTGTTAATTTTACCGTAACTGCAATATGTGTAATTTGGATTAATCTTTAGTTTAACGTAAGTTGTTTATTGCTAGACAGCCCACGGAGATTCAGTTGTGGTGATTCAGTTGTTGTTTATTAGTAATTTAATTAGTTTGATGTGTTAAATATTCGTTTCTTGTATTATATTGTTAAATTTTACATAGTGATTGATTCCGAGACCCCTTTCCTTTTCCCCTGTGAATCAGTTAAGTAAGGCCAGTACCGAATTAGGTACGCATTATGCTTGGGTAGGAATTGCTCCCCAAGGTGATCTGGAACAGATCTATCAAGTCTCCCTAAACTAAGGGTGTTCGAGTTTTATAGTTCAGAGAGGGAGGAACAGGCCGATAAAACTCAATTGAGTGTAGTAGTCTGCATATCGAGTAATAATTTCCCATTAAAAATATATGAATAAAAAACAAATAAAAATAAATGAAAATAAATAAATAAAAATAAATAAAAAAATTAATGAAAATAAAAAATAAAAAATAAATTAATAAAAAATAAATAAATGAATAAAAATAAATAAATAAATAAATAAAAAATTCTAGATAAATAAATATAAAAAAAACAGATAAATAAAAATAAATAAATAAATAAATAGAAATAGTTAAAAAAATAAATAAAAATAAAGAAATAAATATAAATAAAAATAAATAGATAAATAGAAATAAATAAATAAATAAAGAAAAAAACAGATAAATAAATAAATAAAAATAAATGAATGAATAAAAATTAATGTAAATAAATAAATAAAAAAAATTAATAAATAAAAATTAAAAATACATAAATAACTAAAAATAAAAAAAATAAATAAATGAGATAAATTTAGATAAATAAATAAAAATAAATAAAGAAAGAACTAATACAAAATACATAAAAATAAATAAAGTAAATAATAAATAAAAAAATAAATAATAAATCAAAATCAAAATAGATAAATAAAATTAATTAATAAAAATAAAAAAAAGATAAAAATAAATAACAAAAATAAATAAATAAAGATAAATAAATGAAAATATTAATAAATAAAAATAAATAAAAAAATGAAAATAAATAAAAATAAATAATAATAAATAAAAATAAATTAATTGAAAATAAATATATAAAAATAAATAAATAAAAATGGATAAACACTTGAAAAATAAATAAATATAAATAAAAAAATAAATAAAAAGAAATAAATAAAAATGACTATATATAAACAACTAAAATAATAAAAATAATAAAATAAAAAAATAAGAAGTATATAACATTTAAAGCAATAAATAAAGAAATATAAATGAAATTAAAATATATAAATAGAAGTAAAAAATGAAAAATAATATGAACTAAATCAAAATAACTGATTTGTATGAAAATTAAAAAATAAAAATAAAAAAATAAATTAAAATAAATGAAAGTAAAAAATTAAGATATATAAATATAAATAAATAAAATTACGTAACACAAAATAAAAAATAAGAAAATGCCTAAAAATTTTTAAAAAATTAACAAATAAAAAAAAATTAAGGACTAAAAATAATATTAAATAAATAAAAATAAATAAATAAATAAAAATAAGTAATTAAACAAAAATAAATAAATAAATAATTAAAAATACACAAACAGGAAAAATAATAAAAATAAAAAAATAAAAAATCAATAAATAAATAAATGAGAATAAATAAATAAAAATAAAGAGAAAAAATAAAAAGAAAAAATAAATACAAAATATAAATGAAAATAAATCAATAAAAATAAATAAAAAATTATGAAAAAATAAAAATAAATAAATAAAAATAAATATTAAATAAAAATAAATAATGTAAAAATAAATAAATAAAAATAAAAAAAAATAAGTAAAAATATGTGATAAAAAGTAAAATAAATAAATAAAAATAAATAAAAACAAATAAATAAATAAAAATAAATAAATTAAAAATAAATAAAAATAAATAAAGATAGGTAAATAAATGAAAAAATAAATAAATATAAATAAATAAATAAAAATTAATTAAATAATTAATAAAAATAAATAATATAAAAAATAAAAATAAATAAATAAATAAAAAATAAATAAAAATAAAAAATAAAAATAAATAAATAAATAAAAATAAATAAAAATAAATGAAATAATAAAATAAATAAATAAATAAAAATGAATAAATCAATGAAAAAAAATCAAATAAATAAATAAAAATAAATAAATAAAAATGAATAAATAAATAAATAAATAAATAAATAAATAAATTAAATAAATAAAAAATAAATAAATACATGAAAGAAAATGAAAATAATTTAAAAAAAATAATTAAATAAATAAATGAAAATGAATAAAAAAATAAAATAAAAATAAATAAGTAAATGAATAAAAATATATTAAAATAAATAAATAAAAAAAATAAAAATAAAAATAAATATATAAATAAAAAAGAATAAGTAAAAATCAATAAATAAATAAAAAAATAAATAAATAAAAATAAATAAAAATAAATAAATAGAAAATAAATTAATGAATTAAATGAAAATTATTAATAAATAAAAAAATATATATATAAATAAATAAAAATAAAGAAATAAAAACATATAAATATATAAAAATAAATAAAAATAAATAAAAAAATTAAATGAAATTAATTAAATAAAAATAAATAAATATATAAAAATAAAATTAAAATAAGAAATAAAAATAAATATATATATAAAAATAAATGAAAATAACTAAAAAAAATAAATAAAGATAAATAAATAAAAATAAAATAAATAAATTTAAAAGAATATAAATAAAAATAAATAAATAAAGATAAATAAATCAAGATAAATAAATAAATAAAAACAAATAGAAATAAAAAAAAAATAAATTAAATAAATAAGACTAAATAAAGAACGACAAAAAATAAAAATAACTAAATAAAAATAAATGAAAATAATTAAGTAAAAATAGATAAATAAATAAAAATAAATAATGAAATAAATAATAAATAAATAAAAAATAAATAAAGTAAATAATTAAAAAAATAAATACATAAAAAAATAAAGAAAAATAAATAAATACTTGAATATAAATAAATAAAAATAAGTAAATAAATAAATAAATAAATAAATAAATAAATAAATAAATAAATAAATAAATAAAAATTAGATAAATAATAAATAAATAAATAGAAAAAGATTAATAAATAAATAAATAACAATTAATAAATAAAAATAAATGGAAATAAATTAATAAAAATAAATGAAAATAAATAAATAAAAATAAATGAAAATAAATAAAAAATAATAAATAAAAAATAAAATAAATAAAAATAAATAAAATAAAATAAATAAAATTAAATAAAAAATAAATGAAAATAAATGAATAAATGAAAAACAAATAAAGAAAAATAAATAAATGAAAATAAATAAATAAATAAAAATAAAAAATAAATAAATTAAAATAATTGAAAATAAATGAATAAAAATATTAAAATAAATAAATAAATAAATAAATAATTAAATAAAGAAATAAAAAAAATAAATGCATAAATAAGTAAAAATAAAAAAATAAAATTAAATAATTAAATGAAAATAAATGTATACATAAAAATTAATAAATAAATAAATAGAAATAAATAAAAAGAATAAATAATTAAAAATAAATAAATAAGAAAAAATAAATAAATAATTGAAAATAAATTTATAAATAAATAAATAAATATAAAAATAAATAATGAAATAAAAATAAATCATTAATTAAAAATAAATAAATAAATAAAAATAAATGAAAAAATAAATAAAAATAAATAATTAAATAAAAATAATATAATAAGAAAAGGTAAAAATATAAAAATATATAAATAAATAAAAATAAAAAATAAAAAAATAAATAAATTAATAAAAACGAATAAAAATAAATAAATAACAATAAATAAATAAATTAAATTGAATATACAAATAAAAATAAATATATAAATAAAAATAAATAATTAAATAAACAAAGATAAATAAACAAAAATAAATAAATGAATAAAAATAAATATATAAATAAAAATGAATGGAAATAAATCAATAAATAAATAAAAATAGATAAAAAAATAAAAAAATAAAAATAAATATATAAATAAAAATTAAAGAAAAAATATATAAAAATAAACAAATAAATAAAAATAAACCAAAAGAAATAAAAAAAGAAATAAAAATTAATAATTAAATAAATAAATAAAAATAAATGAAAATAAATAAATAAAAATAAATACATTAATAAAAAAATAAAAAAAGAATAAATAAATAAAAAAAATAAATAAGTAGATAAAAAAGTATATAAATAAAAATAAACAAATAGAAAAATTAATAAATAAAAAAAAACAAAAAAATAAAAATAAATAAATAAATAAAGATAAATAAATAATAATAATAAAATAAATAAAAGTAAATGATTAAATAAAAAAAATAAAAACAGATGAACAAATAAAAAATAAATAAACAAATAAATAACAATAAATGAAAATAAATAAATAAAAATAAATAAAAAAATTAATGAAAATAAAAAATAAAAAATAAATGAATAAAAATAGATAAATAAATAAATAAAAAATTCTAGATAAATAAATATAAAAAAACAGATAAATAAAAATAAATAAATAAATAAATAGAAATAGTTAAATAGATAAATAAAAATAAAGAAATAAATATAAATAAAAATAAATAGATAAATAGAAATAAATAAATAAATAAAGAAAAAAACAGATAAATAAATAAATGAAAATAAATGAATGAATAAAAATTAATGTAAATAAATAAATAAAAAAAATTAATAAATAAAAATTAAAAATACATAAATAACTAAAAATAAAAAAAATAAATAAATGAGATAAATTTAGATAAAT
>JANJGK010000207.1:230000-240000 GCA_039081455.1 Macrobrachium rosenbergii | reverse complement strand
TTTTCATTTATTTATTTAACTTTATTTTTAATCGTTAATTTTATTAATTTTTATTTGTTGATTTTTTAATTCTTTTTAGGCATTTTCTTATTTTTGGTTAGTCTTACCTAATTTTATTTATTTAGATTTATTTTTTTATTTTTCCTTGCATTTATTTTAATTATTTTTTTTAATTTTTAGTTATTTATTTTCATGCATATAATTTATTTTTATTTAGTTCTTATTATTTTTCTTTTACTTACTTTTATTTATATATCTTAATTTCATTTATTTTTCTTTAAGTACTGATTTGTTTTTAGTAAATGTTATGTACTTATTATTTTTTTGTTTTATTATTTTTTTATTTTTTTTTTTTTTTACATTTATTTTTATTTATTTATTTTTTATTTAAATTTATTTATTTATTCAAGTAAAAAATCAACTTCAAAAATTACCTAAAAAAAAGGAAAAAGAATGTAACATGAAAGTTTTGGAAAGATATGTTAAATTTGAATACAATATTATTATGAATTTTGCATTCTTTATGATGGATGAATTTAGTTTAACTTTTAACTTCTTATAACCGTGTCCTGTTTTTTTTTAAAGTTAAAAATACAACCAATATTTAAATGAAAAATCAATTTCAAAAATCACCTAAAAATTGGAAAATGAAGATATAAAAAACAAAAACAAAAAATTAAATTGTAATACAATATTTTTGGGAATTTTGCCCTCTTTTTCGTGAATGATTTTAGTTCAACGTTTTCTGATGTATTCTTATTATTATTTACCATTGTTGTTTTGTATTTGTATATGGAATTTTTATATTTAATTCAAATGACAAATACCATTTATTTACCAATGAAGAAAATTATGATACAAATAAATAAAAAAACTTTGCTATAAGAATATATCAGTGAATGATAAAGCAAAATTGGTCATCAAAAAGAGGGCAAAACTAAGAAAAATATCGTAATCAAATTGAATTTATTTTACTTTTAACATATTTCATTTATTTTCCTTTTGTTTAATGATATCTAAATTGATTTTTGTCTGAAATCATGAATATTTTTTTTTTTTAATTTTGAAGCCGATTTTTTTTATATAATGTTGCTATAATTTTAGTAAACGATACTAACATTATTCTTCAAAAAGAGGGCAAAAAAATATTGCATTTAAATTGAAATATTTTTAAAACTGTTTACATATTTCATTTATTTTCTTTTTCGTAATGATTTTTTAAATTACTTTTTGACTGAAACCTCAAATGCTTTTCTCAGTATTTTTCATGCATATTTCATTTATTATTTCTTTTTATAATGATTTTAAATGGATTTTTGTCTCAAATCATTAATGTTTTTTTAGTTGATTTTTGAAGTTGATTTTTTAACGTTTTTTTTTTAAGTAGGGTATAAGAATATATCTATAAAAGTTAAACTAAATTCATTGATCATAAAGAGGGAAAATTTCCTAAAAATATTGTATTCAAAATGACCTATTTCATAAACGTTTTTATGCAACAATTTTTTCCCCAATTTTTTAGGTGATTTTTGAATTTGATTTTTTACTTAAATATTGATTGTTTTTTTTACGGACTTTTTTTTATATATAATTCTCTTATAAAACTATCGCTATAAACGTTAAACTAAAATAAGTTATCAAAAAGAGGGCAAAACCCCCCTAGAAAATTGTATTGAAATTGAAATATTTATGAAACTTTCTACATATTTCATTTATTTTCCGTTTCTTAATGATTTTATAAATTGATTATTGACTGAAATCTTGACTGCTTTAATCAGTATTTCTATATACAAAACATATGACCATTTAGCCTTTAATTTTATCTGCATTGTTTTCAACTGAGATTTTTTTTATAAACTTTGTTATAAGAATATACCCTTGAAAGGTGAACTAAAATAAGTCTTCAACAGAGGGTAAAACTACGAAAAATATCGTAATCGAATGTTTTTTTTTAATTTTACATATTTCATTTATTTTGTTTTTTATGATTTTTAATTATTATTATTATTATTATTATTATTATTATTATTATTATTATTATTATTATTATTATTATTATTATTATTATTATTATTATTATTATTATTATTGTTTAGGTGAATTTAAAGTCGATTTTTTAGTTAAATATTGATTGTTTTTTACAGGAGTTTCTTTTTGATATATAACTCTGTTATAATAATATATCAGCAAACGTTAAACTAAAATTAGTTATCAAAAAGAGGACAAAATTCCCAAAATATTTAGTATTCAAACTGAAATAATTTTGAAACATTTTACATATTTCATTTACTTTTCGAATTTTAATAATAATAATAATAATAATAATAATAATAATAATAATAATAATAATAATAATAATAATAATAATAATAATAATAATAATAATAATAATAATAATATAAATAAATAAAAATAAATAAATAAATAAATAAATAAAAATAAATAAATAAAAAAAATAAATAAATAAGAAAATAAAAATTAATCAATAAAAAATATAAATAAAAAAATAAATAAATAAAAATAAATAAAAATTTAAAAATAGATAAATAAAAAATAAGTAAATAAAAAATAAATAACAAAATAAATAAATAAAAATAAATAAATAAATAAGAATGAGTAAATAAAGATAAATAAGTAAATAAATAAAAAAATATGAAAATAAAGGAATAAAAAAATAAGGAAATAAATAAAATAAATAAATAAATAAAAATAAAAAGATAAAAAATAAATAAATAAATAATTAAAAATAAATAAATAATAATAAATAAATAAATAAAAAAATAAACAAAAAATAAATAAAAAATTAATAAAGAATAAAACATATATAAAGAAAAATAACAAAAATAAAAAATCAATAAAATGAAATAAATAAAAATAAATTAATTAGAATTAATGAAAATAAATAAATAAAAATAAATAAATAAATAAATAAATAAATGAAAATAAATAAAAAATAAGAATAAATAAATAAGAAAAATAAAATAAAAATAAATCAATAAATAAAAATAGAAAAATAAATAGATAATAAATAAATAAATAAAAAAAATAAAAATAAGTAGATAAATAAAAATAAATCAATAAACAAAAATAAAAAATAAATAAAAATAAAAAATAAAAATTATTAATAAATAATAATAAATAAATAAAAATAAATTGAAATAAATAAATAAAAATAAAAAATAAAAATAATTAAAAATAAATAAATAAATAAAAATAAAATATAAATAAATTAAAACAAATATCTAAAAATGAATAAGTAAATAAAAATAAATAAATAAATAAATAATAAGTAAATATCTATATAAATAGAAATAAATAAATAAATAAATACTTAAAAATGAATAAATAAAAAATAAATAAATAAATAAAAAATTAAATAAATAAAAATAAATAAATAAGAATAAATAAAAATAAATGAATAAATAAAAATAAATATAAATAAATAAATAAATAAAAATAAATGAAAATAAATAAAACAAATAAATAAATAAATAAGAAAAAATTAATAAAATAAAAAAAATAAATGGAATTAAATAAATAATAATAAATAAATTAAAAAAAAATTAATAACATAAAGAAATAAATAAAAACAAACAAATAAACAAAAATAAAATATATATATATATATATATATATATATATATATATATATATATATATATATATATATATATATAAATACAATTAAATAAATAAGTAGATAAAAATAAATAAATAAATAAATAAATATAAAAATCAATAAATAAATGAAAATAAATAAATAAATTTAAATGAAAATAAATATAAATAAATAATTTAAAAAATAAATAAAAAATAAATGAAAACTAATAAAAATACATAAATAAAGTAAAATTAAATAAAAGTAAATATATAAAAATAATACAAATGTAAAGGAAATAAATAAAAATATATGAATAAACAAATGAAAATAATAAATAAAAGTAAATAAATAAATAAATAAATAAATGAAAATAAACGTATAAATAAAAATAATTAAATAAATAAAATTAAAATAAATGAATAAAAATAAATATATAAATAAAAAAAATAAATAAATAAGGATAAATATACAAAAGTAAATGAATAAATAAATAAAAACGAATGAAAATAAATAAATAAAGATAAATAAACAAATAAGTAGAAATTAATAAATAAATAAATAAATAAAAATGAATAAAATAAATAAACAAATAAAAATAAATAAATAAAAAAATAAAAAATAAAAAAATAAATAGTAAAAATAAATAAATAAATAAATATAAATAAATAAATGAAAATAAACAAATAAATGAAAATAAATAAAAAATAAACAAATAAAATAAATAAATAAATAAATAAGAATAAATATATAAATTAAAAATTATTAATAAAAAATAACTAAAATAAATAAATATAAATAAGTGAAAGTAAATAAATAAAAGTAAATAAAAATATAACATTAAATAAAGAAAAATAAATAAATAAATATAAATAAATAAATAAATTAATTAAAATGAATAAAAATAAATAAAAAAATAAAAATAATGAAAATATATAAATATATAAAAATAAATAAATAAAAAAATAAATAAATAAATGAAAATAAATGAAAGGAGTAAATAAAAATATGTAAATAAATAATAATAAAGAAATAAATAAAAAAAATAAATTAATTAAATAAATAAATAATTAAAAATAAAAAATAAATAAAAATAAAGAGATGAATAAAAATAAATAAATAAATAAAAAATAAAAATGATAAATAAAAAAGTAAAAGAAAACAAATGAATAAATAAAAATAAATAAATAAATGAATAAACAGATAAATAAATGAATAAATAAATAGATAAATAAAAATATATGAAAATAAATAAATAAATGAAAAATAAATGAATGAAAATAAATAAATAAACAAAAATAAATAAATAAATAACAAAATAAAAGTAAATAAAAATAAATAAATAAATAAATACATAAATAAATAAAAATAAATAAATAGAAAGATAAATCAATCAATCAAAAAAATAAAGAAATAAAAATAAAAAATAATAGTAAATAAATAAAAATGTCGAGAAATTACGTTCTCTCCATTTTCTGAACCATTGTAGATGGAGTTCAGAAAAATTTATTGGTGTTCAGTTGTTTATTATACCAAATATCTGAATGTTTTCAGATTGTCATGTTGTATGTCTATGTATTATTTATGTTTATGTATTTGTATATTCATGAGTGAAAGTTTTCATTTTCCTTTGTAAAGGAAATGCGATTACCTTGATACTCCCTCTTAGTATTTATAACTAGCAATTATCCCTTCTTATCGTTGTTGGAATAGTTGCGCATACGCCCACCAGTCTTACCTTTATGCTTTTTTTGACAGGAAGCAGGGAGAGGCGGTCGAGAGCTCCGGTGTGAAAGGGGGAGTATCCGTGTTCCTTTGGAGGTTGTCTTAAGTGTATATTAAGACCCAAAGGGATCTATCGAAAGAATTTGCGACCTTTTTATTGTGATAGTTTGTTATTGTGTTAATTTTACCGTAACTGCAATATGTGTAATTTGGATTAACCTTTAGTTTAACGTAAGTTGTTTATTGCTAGACAGCCCACGGTGATTCAGTTGTGGTGATTCAGTTGTTGTTTATTAGTAATTTAATTAGTTTGATGTGTTAAATATTCGTTTCTTGTATTAAATTGTTAAATTTTACATAGTGATTGATTCCGAGACCCCTTTCCTTTTCCCCTGTGAATCAGTTAAGTAAGGCCAGTACCGAATTAGGTACGCATTATGCTTGGGTAGGAATTGCTCCCCAAGGTGATCTGGAACAGATCTATCAAGTCTCCCTAAACTAAGGGTGTTCGAGTTTTATAGTTCAGAGAGGGAGGAACAGGCCGATAAAACTCAATTGAGTGTAGTAGTCTGCATATCGAGTAATAATTTCCCATTAAAAATATATGAATAAAAAACAAATAAAAATAAATGAAAATAAATAAATAAAAATAAATAAAAAAATTAATGAAAATAAAAAATAAAAAATAAATTAATAAAAAATAAATAAATGAATAAAAATAGATAAATAAATAAATAAAAAATTCTAGATAAATAAATATAAAAAAACAGATAAATAAAAATAAATAAATAAATAAATAGAAATAGTTAAATAAATAAATAAAAATAAAGAAATAAATATAAATAAAAATAAATAGATAAATAAAAATAAATAAATAAATAAAGAAAAAAACAGATAAATAAATAAATAAAAATAAATGAATGAATAAAAATTAATGTAAATAAATAAATAAAAAAATTAATAAATAAAAATTAAAAATACATAAATAACTAAAAATAAAAAAAATAAATAAATGAGATAAATTTAGATAAATAAATAAAAATAAATAAAGAAAAAACTAATACAAAATACATAAAAATAAATGAAGTAAATAATAAATAAAAAATAAATAATAAATCAAAATCAAAATAGATAAATAAAATTAATTAATAAAAATAAAAAAAAAGATAAAAATAAATAAAAAAAAATAAATAAATAAAGATAAACAAATGAAAATATTAATAAATAAAAAAAAATAAAAAAATGAAAATAAATAAAAATAAATAATAATAAATAAAAATAAATTAATTGAAAATAAATATATAAAAATAAATAAATAAAAATGGATAAACACTTGAAAAATAAATAAATATAAATAAAAAAATAAATAAAAAGAAATAAATAAAAATGACTATATATAAACAACTAAAATAATAAAAATAATAAGATAAAAAAATAAGAAGTATATAACATTTAAAGCAATAAATAAAGAAATATAAATGAAATTAAAATATATAAATAGAAGTAAAAAATGAAAAATAATATGAACTAAATCAAAATAACTGATTTGTATGAAAATTAAAAAATAAAAATAAAAAAATAAATTAAAATAAATGAAAGTAAAAAATTAAGATATATAAATATAAATAAATAAAATTACGTAACACAAAATAAAAAATAAGAAAATGCCAAAAAATTTTAAAAAAATTAACAAATAAAAAAAATTAAGGACTAAAAATAATATTAAATAAATAAAAATAAATAAATAAATAAAAATAAATAATTAAACAAAAATAAATAAATAAATAATTAAAAATACACAAACAGGAAAAATAATAAAAATAAAAAAATAAAAAATCAATAAATAAATAAATGAGAATAAATAAATAAAAATAAAGAGAAAAAATAAAAAGAAAAAATAAATACAAAATATAAATGAAAATAAATAAATAAAAATAAATAAAAAATGATGAAAAAATAAAAATAAATAAATAAAAATAAATATTAAATAAAAATAAATAATGTAAAAATAAATAAATAAAAATAAAAAAAAATAAGTAAAAATATGTGATAAAAAGTAAAATAAATAAATAAAAATAAATAAAAACAAATAAATAAATAAAAATAAA
This sequence comes from Macrobrachium rosenbergii, assembly GCA_039081455.1. NCBI lineage: Eukaryota > Metazoa > Arthropoda > Malacostraca > Decapoda > Palaemonidae > Macrobrachium > Macrobrachium rosenbergii. Next base: position 232,569 of record JANJGK010000207.1, on the reverse strand, counting down.
TAAATTAAAAATAAATAAAAATAAATAAAGATAGGTAAATAAATGAAAAAATAAATAAATATAAATAAATAAATAAAAATTAATTAAATAATTAATAAAAATAAATAAAATAAAAAATAAAAATAAATAAATAAATAAAAAATAAATAAAAATAAAAAATAAAAATAAATAAATAAATAAAAATAAATAAAAATAAATGAAATAATAAAATAAATAAATAAATAAAAATGAATAAATCAATGAAAAAAAATCAAATAAATAAATAAAAATAAATAAATAAAAATGAACAAATAAATAAATAAATAAATAAATAAATTAAATAAATAAAAAATAAATAAATACATGAAAGAAAATGAAAATAATTTTAAAAAAATAATTAAATAAATAAATGAAAATGAATAAAAAAATAAAATAAAAATAAATAAGTAAATGAATAAAAATATATTAAAATAAATAAATAAAAAAAATAAAAAAAATAAAAATAAAAATAAATATATAAATAAAAAAGAATAAGTAAAAATCAATAAATAAATAAAAAAATAAATAAATAAAAATAAATAAAAATAAATAAATAGAAAATAAATTAATGAATTAAATGAAAATTATTAATAAATAAAAAAGATATATATATAAATAAATAAAAATAAAGAAATAAATACATATAATTAAATAAAAATAAATAAAAATAAATAAAAAAATTAAATGAAAATAATTAAATAAAAATAAATAAATATATAAAAATAAAATTAAAATAAGAAATAAAAATAAATATATATATAAAAATAAATGAAAATAACTAAAAAAAATAAATAAAGATAAATAAATAAAAATAAAATAAATAAATTTAAAAGAATATAAATAAAAATAAATAAATAAAGATAAATAAATCAAGATAAATAAATAAATAAAAACAAATAGAAATGAAAAAATAAATTAAATAAATAAGACTAAAAAACAACGACAAAAAATAAAAATAACTAAATAAAAATAAATGAAAATAATTAAGTAAAAATAGATAAATAAATAAAAATAAATAATGAAATAAATAATAAATAAATAAAAAAATAAATAAAGTAAATAATAAAAAAAATAAATACATAAAAAAATAAAGAAAAATAAATAAATACTTGAATATAAATAAATAAAAATAAGTAAATAAATAAATAAATAAATAAATAAATAAATAAAAATTAGATAAATAATAAATAAATAAATAGAAAAAGATTAATAAATAAATAAATAACAATTAATAAATAACAATAAATGGAAATAAATTAATAAAAATAAATGAAAATAAATAAATAAAAATAAATGAAAATAAATAAAAAATAATAAATAAAAAATAAAATAAATAAAAATAAATAAAATAAAATAAATAAAATTAAATAAAAAATAAATGAAAATAAATGAATAAATGAAAAACAAATAAAGAAAAATAAATTAATGAAAATAAATAAATAAATAAAAATAAAAAATAAATAAATTAAAATAATTGAAAATAAATGAATAAAAATATTAAAATAAAAAAATAAATATATAAATAATTAAATAAAGAAATAAAAAAAAATAAATGCATAAATAAGTAAAAATAAAAAAATAAAATTAAATAATTAAATGAAAATAAATGTATACATAAAAATTAATAAATAAATAAATAGAAATAAATAAAAAGAATAAATAATTAAAAATAAATAAATAAGAAAAAATAAATAAATAATTGAAAATAAATTTATAAATAAATAAATAAATATAAAAATAAATAAAGAAATAAAAATAAATCATTAATTAAAAATAAATAAATAAATAAAAATAAATGAAAAAATAAATAAAAATAAATAATTAAATAAAATAATATAATAAGAAAAGGTAAAAATATAAAAATATATAAATAAATAAAAATAAAAAATAAAAAAATAAATAAATTAATAAAAACGAATAAAAATAAATAAATAACAATAAATAAATAAATGAAATTGAATATACAAATAAAAATAAATATATAAATAAAAATAAATAATTAAATAAACAAAGATAAATAAACAAAAATAAATAAATGAATAAAAATAAATATATAAATAAAAATGAATGGAAATAAATCAATAAATAAATAAAAATAGATAAAAAAATAAAAAAATAAAAATAAATATATAAATAAAAATTAAAGAAAAAATATATAAAAATAAACAAATAAATAAAAATAAACCAAAAGAAATAAATAAAGAAATAAAAATTAATAATTAAATAAATAAATAAAAATAAATGAAAATAAATAAATAAAAATAAATACACTAATAAAAAAATAAAAAAAAGAATAAATAAATAAAAAAAATAAATAAGTAGATAAAAAAGTATATAAATAAAAATAAACAAATAGAAAAATTAATAAATAAAAAAAACAAAAAAATAAAAATAAATAAATAAATAAAGATAAATAAATAATAATAATAAAATAAATAAAAGTAAATGATTAAATAAAAAAAATAAAAACAGATGAACAAATAAAAAATAAATAAACAAATAAATAACAATAAATGAAAATAAATAAATAAAAATAAATAAAAAAATTAAT
>JANJGK010000207.1:207500-215000 GCA_039081455.1 Macrobrachium rosenbergii | reverse complement strand
TTATTATTATTATTATTATTATTGTTTAGGTGAATTTAAAGTCGATTTTTTAGTTAAATATTGATTGTTTTTTATATATAACTCTGTTAATATATCAGCAAACGTTAAACTAAAATTAGTCATCAAAAAGAGGACAAAATTCCCAAAATATTTAGTATTCAAACTGAAATAATTTTGAAACATTTTACATATTTCATTTACTTTTCGAATTTTAATAATAATAATAACAATAATAATAATAATAATAATAATAATAATAATAATAATAATAATAATAATAATAATAATAATAATAATAATAATAATAATAATAATAATAATAATTATAATAATAATAATAATAATAATATAAATAGTAATAATAATAATAATAATAATAATAGTAATGATAATAATAATAATAATAATAATAATAATAATAATAATAATAATAATAATAATAATAATAATAATAATAATAATAATAATAATATATGAAGGGAGTAGACCCTCTTTTAAACAGGTCTTATTAAAAAGGATGGCTGTATTATGCGAATTTATCTTATATAGTGTCTTTTCTATCCTCCTTATGATTCGCTTTTCAGGCTCAGCGATGTTAGTCAGTAACTGGCCGATATTCATGTTGGAAAAGGACAGTGCGGAATATTGGAAGTCTTTTATTACAATATTCAATCAGAAACGATTTCTGATTGAATATTGTAATAAAAGACTTCCAATATTCCGCACTGTCCTTTTCCAACATGAATATCGGCCAGTTACTGACTAACATCGCTGAGCCTGAAAAGCGAATCATAAGGAGGATAGAAAAGACACTATATAAGATAAATTCGCATAATACAGCCATCCTTTTTAATAATAATAATAAAAATAATAATAATAATAATAATAATAATAATAATAATAATAATAATAATAATAATAATAATAATAATAATAATAATTAAAAATCATAAAAAAAGAAAATAAATGAAATATGTAAAATAAAAAAAAAAAAACATTAAGAAACGGAAAATAAAAGAAATATATAGAAAGTTTCAAAAATATTTCAATTTCAATACAAATTTTGGGGGGTTTTGCCCTCTTTTTGATGACTAATTTTAGTTTAACGTTTACAGATATATTATTATAACAGAATTTTATATGATATTTAAGTAAAAAATCAGTTTCAAAAATTACCTAAAAAAAGGGAAAAAATTGTTTCATAAAAACTTTTAGAAAATATGTCAATTTAAAATACAATATTTTGGGGGAAATTTACCCTCTTTATGATCAATGAATTTAGTTTAACTTTTACAGATATGCTCTTATATCCGAGTTAAAAAAAAAAAAAAACGTAAAAAAATCAACTAAAAAAAATTCATGATTTAGTGATTCAAAATAAATAATATGTATGAAAATAAGTAAATAAAAATCAATAAAAATAAATCAAAATAAATGAAAGTGAAAAATAAAAATAAATAAATCTAAATAATTAAAATTAAGTAAAAGTAAATAAAAAATAAGAAATTGCCTAAGAAGAATTAAAAAATCAACAATTAAATAAAAATAAAAATAAACGATTAAAAAGAAAGTTAGATAAATAAATGAAAATAAATAAATAGAAATAAATAATTGAATAAAAATAAATAAATAAATAAGAATAAATAAAAAAAAACATGTAAAAATAATGAAAATAAATAAATAAAAATAAAAAAATTTTGAATACAATATTTTTTGGGAAATTTTCCCTCTTTATGATCAATGGATTTTGTTTAACTTTTACAGATATATTTTTATAAGCGAGCTTAAAAAAACGATAAAAAATCAAGTTAAAAAATCAACAAAAAAACATTCATGATTTAGACAAAAATAAATTTAAAATCATTTTAAAAAGAAAAAAAATATTAATGAAGTATGTATGAACAATAAAACCATTTTAGGTTTCAGTCAAAAATCAATTTAAGAAATCATTAGAAAAAAAAAAAAATAAATGAAATATGTAAACAATTTCAAAAATAATTCAATTTGAATACAAAATTTTTTTGGAGTTTTGCCCTCCGTTTGATGAATAACTTTAGCATCATTTACTGATATATTATAACAAAATTATATAAAAACCCTCCGTTAGAAAATACTCAATATATAAGTTAAAAATCGACTCCATTCAACAAAAAACAATCATGATTTAAGACAAAAATCACTTTAGAAATCAATAAAAAAGGAAAATAAATGAAATATGTTAAAAGTAGAAACAAATTCAATTTGATTATGATATTTTTCTTAGTTTTGCCTTATTTTGATGACTGATTTTACTTTACCATTCAATGATATGTTCTTATAGCAAAGTTTTAAGAAAAAATCTCCGTTCAAAAACAATTAAAATAAAATTTAGGGCTAAAAGGTGATATACGTTTTGTATATAAAAAATACTGTTGTAAACGTTCAAGATTTCAGTCAAAAATCATTTTAAAAATCATTAAGTAATTAAAAATAATGAAATATGTAAAAAGTGTCAAAAATATTTAAATTTTAATACAAATCTTAGTTTTGTCCTCCTTTTATGACTAATTTCAGTTTAAGAGAATTATATAAAAAATGTCCCTTAAAAACATTCAATATTTAAGTAAAAAATCAACTTCAAAAATTACTTAAAGAAAGACAAAAGAATGAGACATAAAACGTTTAGGTTTGTTTTAATTTGAAATAATACAATCTTTTATATCAATCCTTTGGATTATATTTACATTTATTTTCAACGTGTTTGTTTTAATTTTCATCTTATTTCATTTCTTATGTTTTCTTTTGGTTTTATTTAATTTTTATTTAATTATTGTTTTTGTCTTTTTTTATTTACTTGTATCATAATTTTCTTCGTTGGTAAGTAAATGGTATTTGTCATTTGAATTAAATATAAAAATTACAAATACAAATATAAAACAACAATGGTAAATAATAAAAAGAATATATCAGAAATCGTTGAACTAAAATCATTCACGAAAAAGAAGGCAAAATTCCCAAAAATATTGCATTAAAATTTTTTTTAGCTTTTTATATGATTTATTCATTTTGCAATTTTTAGGTTCTTTTTTTATATTGATTTTTCATTTAAATGTTGATTGTGTTTTTTAACCTTTTTTTTTAATAGGACTCGGTTATAAGAAGTTAAAAGTTAAACTTAGTTCATCCATCACAAAGAGAGCAAAATTCATGATAATATATTATTAAAAATTGACATATTTTTCTAAAACTTTCGCGTTACATTTTTTTAGGTCTTTTTTGAACTTAATATTTTACTTGAATAAATTAATAAATATAAAAAAAATTAATAAATAAAAATAAAAAAAAATAAAAATTAAAGTAAATAAAGAAAAAAATAAAAATGATTACATAAAAATAATAAATAAGTATAAAACATTTACTAAAGATAAATCAATAAATAAAAAAAAATAAATGATATTAAGATATATAAATAAAAGTAGGTAAATGAAAAATAATATGAACAAAATTAAAATAACAAAAATGTATGAAAAAAATAAATAAAAAAAAAAAAAAATAAATTAAAATAAAAGAGAGTAAAAATTATAAATAAATAAATCTAAATAAATAAAATTAAGTAAAACAAAATAAAAAATAAGAAAATGAACAAAAAAGGAATGAAAAAGTCAACAAATAAATAAAAATAAAAATAAACTATTAAAAATAAAGTTAAATAAATAAATGAAAATAAATAAATAAATAAATAAAATTAATAAAAAGAAATAGATAAATAAAAATAAAAAAGTAAATAAATAAATAAAAATAAATGAAAATAAATTAAAAAATAAATGAAAATAAATAAATAAATAAAAATACATAAATAAAAAATAAAAATAATTAATAAATAAATATATAAAAATAAATAAAAATAAATGAAATAATAAAGATAAATAAATAAATAAAATAAATAAATAAATGAATAAATAAAAAAATAAATAAATAAATAAACTAAATAAAAATAGATAAATAAATAAAAAAATAAAACGGGAAAATAAATGAAAAATAACGAAAAATAAATAATAATAATAATAATAAATAAAAAAATAAAATAAATAAATAAAAATAAATAAACAAATAATAATAAATAAATATATAAAAAAATAAAAACAAATAAATAAAAAATAAATACATAAAATGAATAAATAAAAATAAATAAATAAATAAAAAATTAAATAAATAAAAATAAATAAATAAAAATAAATAAAAATAAATGAATAAATAAAAATAAATATAAATAAATAAAATTAAATAAATGAAAATAAATAAAACAATAAATAAATAAAAAAATAAAAATTAAAAATAAATAAATAAGAAAAAATGAATAAAATAAAAACAATAAATGGAAATAAGTAAATAACAATAAATAAATAAATAAAAATAAAAAATTAATAATATAAATAAATAAATAAAAACAAATAAAAATATATATATAAAAAAATAAATAACTAAAAAAATAAAAGAATCAATAAAAAAATAAATAAATAAAAATAAATAAATAAATAAATAAAATAAATAAGTAAATAAAAATAAATAAATAACTACAAAAATCAATAAATAAATAAAAATAAATAAATAAATAAATTAAATGAAAATAAATAAATAAAAATAAGTAATAAAAAATAGATAAAAAATAAATGAAAACTAATAATAATGTGTAAATACGGAAAAAATAAATAAAAATAAATATATAAGAATAATAAAAATGAAAAAGAAAGAAGAAAAAAAAAAACGAATAAACAAATGAAAATAAAAAATAAAAATAAATAAATAAATAAATAAACAAATAAATAAAAATAAATATATAAATAAAATAATTAAATAAATAAATAAAAGTAAATAAATAAATAAAATTAAAATAAATGAATAAAAATAAATATATAAATAAAAATAAAAATTTAAATAAATAAAGGTGAATAAACAAAAATAAATAAATAAAAGAAAACGAATGAAAATGAATAAACACAAATAAATAAACAAATAAGTAGAAATAAATAAATAAATAAATAAATAAATAAAAATAAATAAATAAATAAAAATAAATATATAAATAAAAATTAATAAATAAAAATTAAATAAATAAAAATAAATAAATAAATAAATAAAATAAATTAATAAAAATAAATAGAAATAAATAAAAAGAAAATAAATTAATAAAATAAATGAAAATTATTAACAAATAAAAATAAATATATAAATAAATAAAAAAAATAAATAAAATAAAATAAATATATAAGTAAATATAAATAAATGTAAATAAATAAATAAAAATAAATAAATATATAAAAATAAAATTAAAATAAGAAATTAAAATAGATAAATAAATAAAAATAAAAGATAATAAATAAATAAAAATAAATAAATAAACAATGATAAATTAATAAATAAAAATAAATGAATAAATAAATAAAAAAGAATAAAATAAAAAAATAAATAAAAATAATAAATAAAGATAAATAAATAAATAAAAATGAATAGAAATAAAAAATAAATAAAATTAAGAAGACTAAATAAATAACGAAAAAAATTAAAATAATTTCATAAAAATAAATGAAAATAAATAATTAAAAATAAATAAATAAATAGATAAATAAATAGAAATAAATGAATAAATAATAATAAATAATAAATAAATAAATAAATAAATAAAAATAAATGAATAAAAAAATACATAAAAATAAATTAAGAAAAATAAATAAATACATAAATATAAATAAATAAAAATAAGCAAAAAAAAGTAAATAAATAAGTAAATAAATAAATAAGTAAATAAATAAATAAATAAAAATTAAATAAATAATAAATAAATAAAAAAAATAAATGAATAAATAAATAGAAAAAGATTAATAAATAAATAACAATTAATAAATATAAATAATTAAATAAAAATAAATAAATAAATAGAAAAAATAAATAAAATTAATATAGAATAAATGGAAATAAATATATAAAAATAAATAAATAAAAATCAATAAATAAAAAAAATAAATGAAAATAAATAAATATAATTGAAAATAAATTAATAAAAATATAAAAATAAATAAATAAATAAAATAAATAACTAAATAAGTAAATAAAAAAAATTAATAAGTAAAAATAAATAAATAAAATTAAATAATTAAATAAAAATAAATGTATACATAAAAATTAATAAAAAAATAAAAAATAAATAAATAAAAACTAATAGATAAAAAAAATAAATAAATAAGTAAAAATAAATAAATAATTGAAAATAAATATATAAATACATAAATAAACATAAAAATAAATAAAGCAATAAAAATAAATCATTAATTAAAAAGAATAAATAAATAAATTAAAATAAATGAAAATAAATAATTCAATAAAAATAATTTAATAAGAAAATATAAATAAATAAAAATATATAAATAAATAAAAATAAAGAAATAAAAAATAAATAAATAGAAATAAATAAATGAATAAATGAAAATAAATAAATAATAAATAAATAAATAAAAACGAATAAAAATAAATAAATAATTAAAAAAATAAATAAAAATAAATACGTGAAATTCAATAAATAAATAAAAATAAATATATAAATAAAAATAAATAATTAAATAAACAGAAAAATTAACAAAAATAATTAAGTGAATAAAAATAAATATATAAATAAAAATGAATAGAAATAAATCAATAAATAAATAAAAATAGACAATTAAAAGTAAAAAATGAAAATAAATAAATAAATAAAAACTAATGAAAAAACAAATTAAAATAAATAAAAAAATAAAAATAAATAAAAAGAAATAAATAAAAATAAATAAAGAAATAATAATAAATAAATAAATAAATAAATAAAAATAAATGAAAATATATAAATAAAAAAATACCTTAATAAATAAAAAATAAAAATAAATAAAATTAAATAAATAAATAGAAATAAATAAACTAGTAAAAATAAATAAATAAATAAATAAAAATAAATAAATAGATTAAAAAAAGTAAAAAAATAAAAATAAACAAATAAAACAATTAACAAATAAATAAAAATAAATAAAAATAAATAAATAATTAAAAATAAATAAATAATTAAAAATAAATAATTAATTAAAAATAAATAGATAAATAGATAATAATAAATAAATAAATAAAAATGAATGTTTAAATAAAAAAATAAATGAAAATAAATGAACAAATAAAAATAAATATATAAATAACAATAAATGAAAATAAATAAATAAAAATAAATAAATATATTAAAATAAATAAATAAATAGATTAAAATAAAAAAATAAAAAAATAAAAAAATAAATAAAAAAAATAAGAAAATAAAAATATTTAGATAAATAAAAAAAATAAATATAAATAAACGAATAAATAAATAAAATAAATAAAAATGAATAAATGAAAATAAATAAAAATAAATAAATAAATAAATAAAAAAGAAATAAATAAATAAAAATAAATAAATATAAATAATAGAAAAAATCTATAAAAATAAAAAAAATAAATAAATAAAAATAA
>JANJGK010000207.1:195000-197500 GCA_039081455.1 Macrobrachium rosenbergii | reverse complement strand
ATTTATTTAACTTTTTATGATTTATTTATTTTTATTATTGATTTATTTACATCTATTTATTTATTAATTTTTTATTTATTTATTTTTTATTAATATATTCATTTTTTATTTTTATTTATTTATTTATTTTCATTTATTTATTTATTTATTTTTATTTATTTATTTTTTATTTGTTTATTTTTATTTATTTATTATATTTATTATATTTATTTATTTTTATTATATTTATTTATTTTTATTTATTTATTTATTTTTATATATTTATTTATTTTCAATGATATTCATTTATTTATTTATTTTTATTTATTTATTTATTCATTTATTTATTTATTTATTTTTTATTTACTTATTTATTTTTCTTTCTTTATTTATTTTTATTTATTTATTTTATTCATTGTTATTCATTTATTTTTATATATTTATTCATTCTTAAATATTTATTTATTTTTATTTATTTTTATTTATTTTTATTTATTTATTTATTTTATTTATTTATTTATTTTTTCATTTTATTTATTTATTTTTTTTATTTTTATTTATTTTTTTCCATTTAACTATTTTTATTCATTTTTTTATTTTTATTTATTTTTATTTATTTATTCATTTTTATTTATTTATTTTCAATTTATTTATTTTTATTTAATTTTATTTATTATTTTATATTTATTTATTTTCATTTATTTTGTTAATTTGTCTTTATTTATTTATTTTTATTTATTTTATTTATTTTTAAATATTTATTTATATTTATTTACTTTTAAATTTTTATTTATTTTTTTAATTTTTGTTTATTTTAAGTATTTTTTATTTATTTTTATTTACTTATTTACTTTTATTCATATATTTTAAATTAATCTCATTTTTTTATCTATTTATTTTAATTTATTAATGTATTTTTATTTATTTTTTATTTTATTTTATTATATATTTGTTATTTATTTATTTTCATTTATTTTTATTTATTTACTTATTTAAATTTATCTATCTATTTTTTTATTTGTTTATTTTTATTCATTTATATATTTTTATTGATTTCTTTTTATTTATCTACTTATTTCTATTTTTTTTATTTATTTTTATTTATTTATTTATCTAAATTCATTTATTTATTTATTTTTATTTATTAATTTTTTATTTATTTTTCCCATTTATTTTCATTAATTTATTTATTTTTATTTATTTATTTTCATTTATTTTTATTTACATATTATTTATTTATTTTTTATTTAATTTTATTTTTTATTTTTATTTATTTATTCATATATATTATTTTTATTTATCTATTTCTTCACTCTTATTTATATATTTTTTATTTATTTATTTTTATTTATTTATTTTTATATTTATTTATTTTTTTATTCATTTATTTTTACTTATTTATTTTTTATTTTTTTATTTATTTATTTATTTATTTTCATATATTTTTATTTATTTCTTTATCTTTTTTTATTTATTTATTTTTATTTATTTATTTATATTTTTATTTATCTATTTTTATATTTATTTATTTTTATTCATTTATTCATTTTATTTATTTTTTATTTTTCATTATTTTTTCTTTATATTTTTTAATTTATTTATTTTTGTTTATCTATTTTTAATTTATTTATTTATTTTTATTTATTTATTTCTATTTATTTATCGCTTTCATTTATTTTCATTTATTCATTTATTTTTATTAGTTTTTATTCATTAATTTTTATTTATTTATATATTTATTTTTTATTTTTTATTTACATTTAATTTTATTTATTTATTTATTTTATTCTTTTTTATTTATTTTTATTTATTCATTTATTTTCATTTATTTTATTTTATTATTTTTTTTATTTGTTTATTTATTTTTATTTATTTATTTTCTTTTATTTTTGTTGATTTATTTTCTATTTATTTATATTTATTTCTTTGTATTTATTTATTTCTTTTTATTTATTTTTATTTATTTAATTATATTATTTATTTATTTTACTTATTTTTATTTATTTATTTTTATTTTTATCTATTTATTCCTTTATTTTTTATTCATTTTTATTTATTCATTTATTTATTCATTTATTTTTTTGTTTATTTATTTTTTATATTTATTTATTTATTTATTTATTTTTTATTTACTCATTTACTTTTATTTATTTATTTATGTATTATGATCTATTTATTCATTTATTTTTATTTATTTTTAATTATTTATTTATTTTTATTCATTTATTTATTTTTATTTTTTTATTTATTTTAATTAAAATATTTAATTTTATTTATCTATTTATTTTCATTTATCTATTTTATTTTTATTTAATTATTTTCATTTATTTTTAATTATTTATGTATTTATTTATTCTTATGTATTAATTTTAATTTATATTTGTTTATTTATTTATTTTTATTTGTTTTTATTTACCTTTTTTCTTTATATTTTTATTTATTTATTTATTTTTATTTTTTTTATTTATTTCTATTTTTTTTATTTTTTTATTTATTCATTTTTATTTTTTTTTATTTATTC
>JANJGK010000207.1:187500-190000 GCA_039081455.1 Macrobrachium rosenbergii | reverse complement strand
TTATTCATTTATTTTTATTTATTTATTTATTTTTTATTTAATTTTATTCATTTATTAAAATATTTATTTATTTTCATTCATTTATTTTCATTTATTTATTTATTTTTTAATTTATTTATTTATTTTTATTAATTTATTTATTTATTTTTAATTATTTATTTATTTATTTATTAATTATTATTTATTTATTCATATCTATTTATTATTATTTATTTATTTCTTTTATCTATTTTTTATTTATTTATTTATTTTTATTTATTTATTTATTTATTTTTATTTTTTTATTTGTTTTTATTATATATATTATTTCTATTTATTTTCTTTTATTTATTTAAATTTATGCTTAATAGTTTATTTTTATTTATTTTTTCATTTTTTTATTCTTTTTAGGTATTTTCTTTTTTTATTTAGTTTTACTTAATTTTATTTATGTAGATTTATTTATCTTTATTTTTTACTTTCATTTATTTTAATTTATATTTATTGATTTTTATTTATTTATTTTCATACATATTAGTTATATTGATATAGTTCATATTATTTTTCATTTACTTAATTCTATTTCTATAGTTTAATTTCTTTCTTTTTTTTATTTATTGATAAATTTTTAGTAAATGCTATATACATATTTACTATTTTTAGTATTTTATTTTTTATTGTTTATTTTTATCTATTTATTATCATATTATTTGTTTAATTTATTTTTATATATGTATGTAATTTTTATCTATTAATTTATTTTTAATTATTTATTTTTCTTTATTTTATTTATCAATTTTTATTTATTTTTATGTATTTATTTATTTTTTTACTTATTTTCATTTGTTTTTATATATTTATCTTTATTAATTTATTTTTATTTAATTAATTATTTATTTATTTTTATTTATTTATATATATTTATTTTTTTATTTTTTTATTTTTATTCATTTATTTTTTTTATTTTTTTATTTTTATCTATTTTTATATGTTTTTTTTATTTTTATTCATTTATTTTAATTTATTCTCATTTATTTATTTATTTATTTTTATTTATTTATTTTCATTTATTTTTATTTATTTATTTATTTTTTATTTATTTATGAATTTTTATTTATTAATTTTTATATTTATTCATTTAGTTATTTATATTTATTTATTTATTTTTATTTATCTATTTATTTTTAATTATCTATTTATTTTTATTTATTTTTAATTATTTTTTTTTATTTATTTATTTATCTATTTTTATTTATTTTTTATTTTTTTATTTTTATTTATTTTTTCATTTATTTTCATTCATTTATTTATTTACTTTTATTATTTTGCTTTTATATATTTACTTTTATTTATTTACTTTTATCTTTTTATTTATTTGCTTTTATTTATTTATTTTATTTATTTATTTATTTTTTATTTATTAAATATTTATTCATTTATTTATTTTTATATATTTATTAATTAATAAATTTATTTATTTATTAATTAATTTTTATATAATTACTTCTTTATCTTTAACTATTTAATTATTTTTTTTATTTTTTTTATTTATTTATTTATTTTTTATGTATGTTTTAGTTATTTATTTTCATTCATTTATCTATTTTTATTTATTTATTCATTTTTAATTATTTATTTTTTATTTATAGTTTTTTGTATTTATTTTCATTTCTTTATTTATTAGTATTTATTGACTTATTTTTATTTATTTATTTATTATTACTTTTTTTATTTTTATTTGTTCCTTTCATTTATTTTCATTTATTTATTTATTTCCATTTATTTATTCATTTATTTTTATTTATTTATTAATTTTCATTTTTTTTATTTATTTTTATTTAGTTTTATATTTTTTTATTTATTCTTATTTATTTATTCATTTATTTTTTTTCTCTTTATATATTTATTATTATATTTTTACTTATTTTTTTATTTGTTCTCGTTTATTTTTATTTATTTATCTTTATTTTTTTTTATTTTTGTATATTTATTCCTATTTATTTATTTATTTATTTTTATTTTTTTATTTCATTTTTTTATTTTATAAATAATATTTATATATTTATTTATATTTATTTTGTTTTATTATTATTGATTTAATCTCTCTTTATTTATTTTATTTATTTTATTTTTATTTTTTTCATTTATTTCTATTTATTTATTTATTTTTATTTATTTATTTATTTATTTTTATTTATTTACTTATTCTTATTTATTTATTTTAATTTATTTTATTCATTTATCTATTTACTTAAATTTAATGATTTATTTATTTTTATTTATTTATTTATTTTTATTTATTTATTTTTATCTATTTACTTTCATTTATTTTTATTTTTTTCTTTATTGATTTATTTTTATTATTTTATTTATTATTATTTATTTATTCATTTATTTTTATTTATTTATGTATTCTTATTTATTTATTTTTATTATTTTATTTATTATTATTTATTCATTCATTTATTTTTATTTCTTTATGTATTCTTATTTATTTATTTTTTGTTATTTATTTATTTTT
>JANJGK010000207.1:160000-162500 GCA_039081455.1 Macrobrachium rosenbergii | reverse complement strand
AAAGATAAAGATATAAATAAAAATAAATAACTAAATAAAATTAATAAATAAAAAATAAATAGATAAGAAAAATAAATAAATAATTAGAAATAAATAGAAATAAATGCATAAATAAATAAAAATAAAAAAATTAATAAATAAATAAATAGAAGTAAATAAAAATAAAAAATAAAAAAATAAAAAATATACAAATAAAAAAATGAATAAATAAAAATGAATAAATAAATAAAAATAAATAAATGAAATAAATAAACAAAAATGAATAAATAAAAATAAATGAAAATAATTAAATAAAAATAAATTAATAAATGAAAAAATAATAAAAATAAATAAATAAGAAAAAATAAAAATGAATAAATAAACAAAAATAGATAAATAAATAAAAAATAAATAAAAAAATAAATAAAAATAAATAGATATATTAAAATAAATCAATAAATAAAAATAAATTAATGAATAAAAATAAATAAAAAATATATATAAATAAATAAAATAAATAAATAAATAGAAATAAATGAAAATAATAAATGAAAATAAATAAATACATGAAAATAGAAAAATAAAAATAAATGAAAATACATAGACAAATAAAAACAAACGAGTAACTAAATGAAAATAAATTAAAATAAATAAATAAAATTAAAAAAATAAATAGAAATAAATAAAAACAAATTAATAATGAAAAATAATTAAAAATAAATAATCAAAAATAGATAAATAAATAATAATAAGTAATTAATGAATAAAAATAATTAATAAAAAAAATAAAACATAAAAGTAAACAATTAAAATAAATAAATATAAATAAATAAACAAATAAAAATAAATAAACAAATAAATAAATAAGAATAAAAAACATAAATAAATAAAAAAAAAATTTTAAATAAATATATTGATAAAGATAAATAAATAAATGAAAATTAATAAAAAAAAAATAAATAAAATAAATAAATAAAATAATAAATAGAAATAAATAAATAAATAAAATAAATCAATAAAAATTTTAAAAAATAAATAAATAAAAGAATAAATAAAAATAAATAAATAAAAAAATAAATAAAAAAACAAACGAAAATAAATAAGAATAAATAAATAAATAAAAAACTCTAAATGAATAAAATTAGATAAAAAAAATAACTGAATATAAAAAAATTAAAATAAATAAAAAATAAAATAAGTAAATAAATAAAAATAAAGAAAATAAATACATAAAACTAAATAAATAAAGAAAAACAAGTAATTGAAAATAATTGAAAATGAATGAATAAAAATATAAAAAATAAATAAATAAAAATAAATAAAAAAGTAAAAATAAATATAAGTAAATAAATAAATAAAATCAAATAAATAAAAATAAAAATAAAAATGAATCAATAAATAAATAAATAAAAAGAAATAGATAAATAAAAATAAATAAAAATTAATAAAAAAATAAATAGTTAAATGAAAATAAATTAATAAATAAATAAATATAAAGATAAATAAATAAATAAAAATAAATCAACCATTAAAAATAAATAAATGAAAATAAATATATAAAAATAAATAATTAAATATAAAAAACATAAATAAAAAATAAATAAATAAAAAATAAAAAAAAAATAAATAAAATATAAAAATAAATAAATAATAATAAATAAATAAATAAAATTAAATAAATAAAAATGTATAAAAATAAATAAATAACGAAACATATATAAAATAAATAAATAAAAAAGATTCAAAATAGATAAATAAACAAAAGTAAGTAAATAAAAATAAATAAATCATTAAAAATAAAGAAAAAATTGAAAACAAATAAATAAAAATAAATAAATATATAAAATAAAAAAATAAATAAAAAATAAAAAATATATAAAATAAATAAACAATCAAAAATCAACAAATAATTAAAAATAAATAAAAAAATAAAAATAAATAATTAAAAATCATTAAATAAAAATAGATAAATCAAAATGTAAATAAAAAAATATAAATAAATGAATAAATAAAAACAAATAAACAAATAAGAATAAAAAATGAACTAAAAATAATTAAATAAATCAATAATAATAAATAAATGAATAAAAATAAATTAATATACAAAGAGTAAAAAATTAAATAAATGAAAATAATTATATATAAAACTAAATAAATAAATAAAAATAAATAAATAAATAAATAAATAAATAAATGAAAATAAATAAATAAATAAAAATAAATAAATAAATAAAAATAAATATGTAAATCAATAAAAATCAATAAATAAATAAATAATAATAAATAAAAGAAGATTAATGAAAATAAATAAATAAAAATAAAAAATTAAATAAAAATAAATAAATAAACAAATAAAAATAAATAAAAATATATAAATAACAAAATACATAAATTAAAAATAAGTAAATAGGAAAATAAGTAAATAAATATAATTATAGTAAAAAAATAAATAAAAATAAATTATTAAAAATAAATGAAAATAAATCAATAAATAAATAACGATAAATAAATAAATAAAAAT
>JANJGK010000207.1:132500-145000 GCA_039081455.1 Macrobrachium rosenbergii | reverse complement strand
ATATAAAAATAAAAATTAAATAGATGAAAATAAATGAAAAGAATAAATAAAATAAATAAATAAATAATAATAAATAAATAAATAAATAAATAAAAATGAATAATATATAAAAATAAAAAATAAGTAAAAAAATAAAAAAATGAATAAAAAGTAATTAAAAAAAATTAACAAATATAAATAAATAATGAATAAAAATAAATAAATAAAAATATGGGAAAAAATTAAAATAAAGAAGTAAATAAAATAAATAAATAAATAAAAATAAAAAGAATAAAATCATAAAGATAAAGATGTAAATAAAAATAAATAAATAAATAAAATTAATAAATAAAGAATAAATAGATAAGAAAAGTAAATAAATAAATGTAAATAAATAAAAATAAATTAATAAATAAATAAAAATAAATAAAATTAAATAAATAAATAAATAAAAGTAAATAAAAAGAATAAATAAAAAATAAAAAAATAAACAAATAAAAAAATAAATAAATAAAAATTAATAAATAAATAAAAATAAATAAATAAAAGTAAATAAATGAAATAAAAAATAAAAATGAATAAATAAAAATAATTAAAAATAAATAAATAAAAATAAATTAATAAATGAAAAAAATAAATAAAAATAAATAAATAAGAAAAAATAAAAATAAATAAATATGTAAAAATAGATAAATAAATAAAAAATAAATAAAAAATAAATAAAAATAAATAGATAAATTAAAATAAATCAATAAAAATAAATAAAAAAAGAAAAATAAAACAAAAAATAAATAAAAAAGATAAATAAATAAATAAAATAAATAAATAAATAAAAATAAATGAAAATAATAAATGAAAATAAATAAATAAATACAAATGAAAAATTAAGAATAAATAAAAATACATAGACTAATAAAAACAAACGAGTAACTGAATGAAAATAAATTAAAATAAATAGATAAAAATAAATAAAAATAAAAAACGAATAAAAATAAATAAAAACAAATTAATAACGAAAAATAAATAAATAAATAATTAAAAATAGATAAATAAATGATCATAAATATTTAATGAATAAAAATAATTAATAAAAAAACAAACATAAAAATAGATAATTAAAATAAATAAAAAAAATAAATAAATTGATAAAAAAACATTGAAAAAGATAAATAAATAAATGAAAATTAATTAATAAAAATAAATAAATAAAATAAATAAAAATAAATAAATAAATAAATAAACAAATAAGTAAAATAAATCTATAAAAATAAATAAAAATAAAAAATAAAAATAAATAAATAAATAAAAATAAATAAATAAAAAAATAAATGAAAATTAATAAAAAATAACTAAATAAAATAAATAAATAAAGATAAATAAATAAATAAAACTAAATGAATAAAATTTAATAAAAAAAATAATTGAATATAAATAAATAAATATAAATAAAAAACAAAATTAATAAATAAATAAAAATAAATAAAATAAAAATAAATAATTACATAAAAATAAAGAAAAACGAATAATTTAAAATAATTGAAAATGAATTAAAAAAATATGAAAAATAAATAAATAAAAAGAAATAAAAAATAAAAATAAATAAATAGAAGTAAATAAATAAATAAAATCAAAAAAATAAATGGAAGTAAAAAAATAAATAAATAAATAAAAACTAATAAATAAATAAAAATAAAAGAAAATAAATAGAAAATAAATATATAAATGAAAATAAATAAATAAATATAAAATTAATAAATAAATAAAAATAAATCAATAATTAAAAATAATTAAATGAAAATAAATATATAAAAATAAATAATTAAGTATAAAAAACATAAATAAAAAAATAAATAAATAAAAAATAAAAATAATATAAAAATAAATAAATAAAAATAAATAAATAGATATAAATAAATAAAAATAAATGAATACAAAAAATTTAATTAATAAATAAAAATAAATAAATAAACAAGAAAATACATGAATAAAAAAATAAATAAAAATATATAAATAAAAATAAATAAATAAATAAAATTCAATAAATAAAAATGAATAAAAATAAATAAATACCGAAAAATATATAAAATAAATAAATAAAAATTATTCAAAATAAATAAATAAAAATAGATAAATAAATAAACAAAAATAAGTAAATAAAAAATAAACACATAAAAATAAATAAATAAAAAAATAAGAAAATAAAAAAAGATACATTAAAATCAATAAATAAATAAACATGAATAAATAAACATAAAAATATAAAAAGAAATGAATAGAAAAATATAAAGAAATAAATAAAAATTAACAGATAAAAATAAAAAAATAAAAATAAATAAAAAAATGAATAATTAAATATCATAAATAAGGATAAATAAATTAATAAAAATAAATAAAACTAATTAAATAAAAATAAATAAATATAATTTAAAAAATAAATAAATAAATAAAGATAAAAAATAAATAAACAAATAAAAATAAATGAAAATAAATAAATAAATAATAATAAATAAATAAAATTAAATGAATAAATAAAATTAACTAAAAAAATGAAAATAAATATATAAAAATACAAAAATAAATAAAAATAAACACACAAATAAATAAAATAAAAAAATAGAAATAAATAAATGAATAAATAGAAATAGAAAAATAAAGAAAAATAAATTAATCAAAATAATTGAAAATGAATGAATAAAAATATAAAAAAAATAAATAAATAAAAATAAATAAATAATATATAAAAAGAAATAAATAAATAAATAAATAAAAATAAGTAAATAAATAAAAGAAAACAAATAAATAAACAAATAAAGATAAATAAAAAAATAATAAAAAATAAATGAAAATAAGAGAAAATAAATAAATAAAATTAAATAAGTAAATAAATAAAAAACAAAAATAAATAAAACTAAATGAATAAAAAAATAAATAATTAATAAATAAATAAATCAAAATAAATAAAAACATATCAATAAATAAAAATAAAAGATAAAAAATAAATAAATAAAAATGTTAAATTTAAAAATAAATAAATAAATAAATAAATATAAATGAATGAAAATAAATAAATAAAAATGAATAAATAAAGAAATAAAAATAAATAAATAAAATAATTTAATAAATAAATAAAAATAAATGAATATATAAAAATAAATGAATAAAAATAAATGAATAAATAAAAATAAATAAAAAATAAATAAAAATAAATGAAAATAAATAAACAAAAATTAAAAATTAAAAAATAAAAATAGAACAATAAATAATAGTAAATAAATAAAAAATAAATAAAAAATATAAACATAAACAAATAAAAAAAATATATTAATAAATAAAAATAAATAAAAAATATAAAAAATAAAAATAATAAAAATAAAAAAAAATAAAAAAATAAATGAATACAAACAAATGAAGATAAGTAACTAAAAATAAATAAATAAATAAAAATAAAAAATAGATAAATAAAAATAAATAAATAAATAAATAATTTAAATAAATAAATAAATAAAATTTAATAAATAAATAAAATAAATATATAAATAAAAAAATAATTAAGTTAATAAAGATAAACAAACAATTATTAATAAATAAATAAAAATATGTAAATAAAAAATTAATAAAAATAAATAATTGAAAATAAATAAATAAATAATTAAAAATAAATAAATAAATAAATAAAAAGAGATAAATAAAAATAAATAGAAATAAATAATTAAATAAAATTAAATGAATAAATAAAAATAAAAAAATAAATAAATAAAAATAGGTAAATAAAAATGAATAAATAAAAATAAATAAATAATTAAAAATAAAGAAAAAATTAAAAACAAATAAATAAAAATAAATAAATATATAAAACAAAAAATAAATAAAAATAAATAAATATATAAAATAAAAAATAAATAAACAATCAAATATAAATAAATAATTAAATATAAATAAATAAAAGTAAATAATGAAAAATAAATAAAATAAAAATAGATAAATAAAAATAAATAAAAAATAAAAAAATAAGTAAATAAAAAAAACAAAAAAACAAATAAGAATAAAAAATGGTCTAAAAATAATTGAGTAGATAAATAATAATAAATAAATAAATAAAAATAAATTAATAAATAAAGAATAAATAATTAAATAAATGAAAATAAATATATAAAAATAAATAAAAAATTAAAAATAAATAAATAAATAAATAAATAATAATAAATGAAAAAATGAATAAATAAAAATAAATAAATAAACAAAACTAAATAATTAAATGAATAAGTAAATCAATAAAAATCAACAAATAAAAAAATAATAATAAATAAAAGAAAATTAATGAAAATAAATAAATAAAAATAAAATATTAAATAAACCTAAATAAATGAACAAATAAAAACAAATAAAAATATACAAATAATAAAATAAATAAATACAAAATAAATAAATAGGAAAATAAGTAAATAAATATAATTATAGTAAATAAAATATATAAATAAAAAAAAATTTATAAAAATAAATAAAAATAATAAATAAATAAATAAATAAAGAAAAATAAATAAATAAAAATAAATAAATAAAAAAAATTTAATAAATAAATAAAAATATTTATATACATATAAAAAAACAATTAAATAAATAAAGATAAACAAAAAAATATAAATAAATAAATAAAAATAAATGAACAAATAAAAATGAATGAAAATAAATTAATAAAAATAAATATATAAATAAATAAAAATAAATAAATAAATAAGTAAAAATAAATAAATAAATAAAAATAAATAGAAATAAATGAATAAAGTTAAAAAAATAAATAAAAAAATAAATAAAAATAGATAAACAAAAATAAATAAACAAAAACAAATAGATAAAAATAAATTAGTAACGAAAAATAAATAAAAAAAATATAAAAAATAAAAGAAAATGAACACATAAAAAATAATAAATAAATAATAATAAATAAATAAGTAAATAAATAAAAAATAAATATATAAAATTAAATTAATAAAAATAAATAAAAATTAAAAATAAATGAATAAAAATAAATAAATAAATAAATAAAAATAAATAAATAAATAAATAAAAATAAATAAATAAACATAAATAAATAAAGAGAAAAAGATAAATAAATAAAAGTAAATTAACTAATAAAAATAAGTACAATTAATAAATAAATTTAAATAGATAAATAAATAAAAATAAATAAATAAAGATAAATAAATAAATGAATAAATAAAATAAAAATAGATAAATAAAAAAATAATAATAAATAAATAAATAAAAATTAATGAATAAATAAAAAATAAATAAATAAATAAATAAATGAAAATAAATAAATAAAAATAAATAAATAAATAAATAAATAAATAGAAATAAATAAATAAAAAAATAAATAAATAATTAAATAAAAATAATTAAATAAATAAAAATAAATAAATAAGTAAAAATAAATAATAATTAAAAACAAATAATTAAAAAAAAAAAATTCAAAATGAAAGAATAAAAATTAATAAATAAATAAATAAAAATAAATAACTAAAAAAAAAATAAATAAAAAAATTTTTAAAAATAAATAAATAGAAAATAAGCAAATAAAATAAAAAGAAAATGAATAAATAAAAATAAATAAATAAATAAATAGAAATAAATAAACAAATAAAAATAAATGAAAATAATAATAAAAAAATAAATAAATAAATAAAAAAGATATAGAGAAACAAAACAAATATATAAATAACTTTAAATAAATAAAAATAAATGAAAATAAGTAATTAATATAAATAAAAATATAATAACAATTAAAAAGGAAAATAAATAAATAAAAAAAATAAAAATAAATTAAAATAAAGGAAAGGAATAAATAAAAATAAAAAATAAATGATAATAAATAAATAAAAATAAAACATGAATAAATAAATAAAAAAATTATTACATATAAATTAATAAATAAAATAAATAAATAAATAAAGTAATAAAATAAATAAATAAATGAAAATAAATAAATAAATAAAATAAATAAATGAAGATCAATAAATAAATAAATAATAATTTATGAAAATAAATAGAAAAATAAATAAATAAATAAATAAAAAATAAATAAATAAGTAAAAATAAATAAATAAATAAAAATAAAAAAATAAAAATAAATAAATAAATAAAAATAAATAAACAAATAAATAAAAATGAATAAATAAAATTTAAAAAATAAATAAAAATAAATATATAAACAAAAATAAATAAATAAATAAATATAAATAAATAAAGAAAAAATAATTACATAAAAATAAATAAATAAATAAGGAGAAAAATAAATGATTAAACAAAAATAAAAGAATAAAAATAATTGAAAATAAATAAATAAAAATAAAAATTTCAATAAAAATAATAGATAAATAAATAAAAATAAATAACGATATATAAATAAATAAAAAATAAATAAATAAAAAAATAAATAAACAATAAAAAAAATAAATATAAAATCAATGAATAAAAATAAATAAATAAAATTAAATAGATAAATAAAAATTTAAAAAATAAATAAATCAATAAAGATAAATAAATAAATAAAAATAGGAAAAATAAATAAAAAATAAATAAATAATTAAAATTGAATAAATAAATAGAAATAAATATATAAATAAAAAGAAATAATTAAATAAATAAAGATAAAAACCCAATATAAATAAATTAATAAAAATAAACAAATAAATAAAAGTGAATGAAAGTAAATACATAGAAATAAATAAATAAAAATAAATAAATTAATTAATTAATAAAAATAAAGGGATAAAAAAAATAGATAAATATAATTAAATAGAAATATATGAATAAATAAAATTAAATAAAAATAAATAAAAAATAAATAAAAATACATAAATAAAAGTTATAAATAAATATAAAAAAATAAAAATAAGTAAATAAAAAAATAAAAATAAATAAATATCGAGAAATAAATAAAAATAAATGAAAATAAATTAATGAAAATAAATAATTAATAAAGAATAAATAAATCAATAAATAAATAAAAATAAAATAAAAAAATAAATACATAAAAATAAATAAATAAAAAATAAATACATAAAAATAAATAAATAAGTATAAATAAATAAATAAGAATAAATAAATATAATTAAAATTTATAAATAAATAAACATAAATAAATATAAATAAAAATAAAAAACAAATAAATTGAAAAAGATAAATAATTAAAAATATTCATAAATAAAAATAATAAATGAAAATAAATAAATAAAAATAAATAAATAAATATATAAATAAATAATAATAATAAATAAACATATATAAAAAAATAAAAATAAATAAAAAAATGAATAAATAAAGAATAAATAAAAATAAATAAATAAATAAAGATAAATAAATAAAGATAAATAAAATAATATAAATAAATAAAAATAAATAAATAAATAAATAAAAATAAATAAGTAAATAAATAAAAATAAATAAATAAATAAAAATAAATAAATAAATTAAAATAAATAAATGAAAAACATATATAAATGAAAAAATGAATAAAAATAAATAAAATAAATCAATAAATAAATAAAAATAATTAAAATAAAAAATAAATAAATAAATAAAAATAAACTAATAAAAATAAATGAAAATAAATAAATAAAAATAAATAAATAAATAACGATATATAAATAAATAAGAATAAATAAATTAATAAATAAAAATAAACATAAAAAATTTGAATAAATAAAAAAATAAATATGTAAATATAAATAAACAATTAAATAAATAAAGATAAGCAAACAAATACAAATAAATAAATAAAAATAAATAAAGGAATAAAAATAAAAGAAAATAAATAAATATAAATAAATAAATAAAAATAAATAAGTAGGTAAAAATAAATAAATAAATAAATAAATAAAAATAAATAGAAACAAATGATTAAAGTTAAATAAGTAAATAAAAATAAATAAATAAATAAATAAATAAAAAAAGATAAATGAAAATAAGTAAACAAAAGTAAATGAATTAAGTTAAATAAAGAAAAATAAGTAAATAAATAAAAATTACTAAAAATAAATAAATAACGAAAAATAAAAAAAAATAAATGAAAATAAATAAAAATCAATAAATAATTAATAATAAATATATAACTAAATAAATAAAAAATAAATACATAAAAATAAATAAATAAAAAAATAAATAAATAAAAATAAATAAATGAATAAAAATAAATAAAAATCAATCAATAAATAAACATAAATAGATGAAAAAAATTAATAAATAAAGAGAAAAGATAAATAAATACATAAAAATTAATTAATAAAAATAAATTAATAAACATAAACAAATATAAATAAATAAAAATTAATAAATAAAGATAAATAAATAAATAAAAATAAATAAGAAGTGAATAATAAAATAAAAAAAAGTTAAATAAAAAAAATTACAATAAAGGAAAAAATAAATAAAATCCAATAAAAATTTATAAATAAATAAAAATAAATAAAAAATTGAATAAAAAATATTAAAATAAGTAAATAAAAATAAAGAAATAAATAAACAAAAAAAATAAATAAAGAAAGAAAGAAAATAAAAATAAATAAATGAATGAAAACAAATGAAGATAAATAATTAAAAAGTAAATAAATAAATAAAAATAAATAAATAAATAAATAAATAAATAAATAAATAAATAAATAAACACAAATAAATTAATAAAAACAAATATATAAATAAATAAAAACAAATAAATAAATAATAATACAATAAATAAATAAAAATAAATTTATAAATAAAATCAGTAATTAAATAAATAAAGATGAAAAAATATAAAAAAATAAATAAAAATAAATAAATAAATAATAAAAATAAATAAATAAATAAATATAAATAGAAGTAAAATAAAAAATAAATTTAAATAAATAAATAAACAATAAATAGAAGTAAAATAAAAAAAAATATATTTAAATAAATAAATAAAAATAAATAAATAAATAAAACTAGGTAAATAAAATTAAATAAATGAAAATAAATAAATTAAAATAATAAAATAAATAAAATAATAAATAAAAATAGATAAAAAGAAATAAATAATTGAATAAATATATAAAAATAAATGAAAGTAAATAAATAGAAATAAATAAATAATGAAAAATAAATAAATTAATAAAAAATAATAAATAAATAAAAAAAAATAAATAAAATAAAAGTAAACAAATAATAAAAAAATTAATGAAAAAATAAATAAATAAAAATAAATAAAATAAATAAATATAAATAAATGAATATAGACAATTAAATAAAAATAAATAAATTAATAAATAAAAAAAAATAAAATAAATGAATAAAAATAAATAAATAAATAAAAAATAAAAATGAATATATCAATAAATAATAATAAATAAATGAATAAAATTAATGAATAAATAAAAAATAATTAAATAAATAAATGAAAATAAATACATAAAACCAAATAAAAATAAATAAATAAAAAAATAAATACATAAAAATAATTAAATAAATAAAAATAAATAAATAAGTAAAAATAAATAACTAAATAGAAACAAATAAATAAATAAATAAATAAATAAATAAATTAAAATTAATAAATAAAAATAAATAAATAAAAAAAGAAAAATAAATAAATATATATATAAAAAAGAAATAAAAGTAAATAAAAAATATAATTTGTAAATAAATGAAAATAAATAAATAAATCAAAAAAAAAAATAAATAAATAGAAAACAAATAAAAAAATTAAAAGAAAATAAAGAAATATAAATAAATAAATAAAAATAAATATAAAAATAAATGAAATAATTAGATAAAAGAATAAATTGAAAAATAAATTATATAAATAAACAAAATAAATATATAAATAAATTTAAATAAATAAAAACAAATGAAAATAAATAATTAAAAATAAATAAATAAAATTATAATAATAAATTAAAAGAAAAATAAAAAATAAATAAATCAAAATAAATTAATCAATCAATAAATAAAATAAATAAATAAAAATAAATTAAAATAAATGAAAGGAATAAAAAAATATATAAATAAATGAAAATAAATAAATAAAATAAATTAAAATAAATAAAGGGAATAAATAAAAACAATAAATAAATAAACAAATAAAAAAATAAATAAATAAAAATAAAAATAAAAAATAAAAAAATAAAAAAATAAATGAAAATATAAATAAAATAAATAAATTAGGATAAATAAATAAATAAAAAAATATTAAAATAAAAAGAGAAATAAATTAATAAAAATATAAATAAATAAAAATAAATAAATAGATGAAATTAATAAATAAAAATAAATAAATAAATAAAAATAAAAACATAAGTAAATAAATATAACTAAATAAAAAGTAAAATAAATAAAAAATATAGAAATTAAAATAAATAAATAGATAAAAATAAATGAATAAAAACCAATAAATAAACAAAAATAAATGAAAATAAATAAATAAAAATAAATAAATAAATAAATATAAAAATAAATAAAAAATAAAAATGAATAATTAAATAAAAATAAATAAAAATAATAATATAAAATATCTAAATAAAAATATAAAATTATGTAAATAAATAAATAGATAAATAAATAAAAATAGATAAAAATATACAAATAAATAAAAATAAATAAATAAAAAATAAATAAATATTAAAAAATAAATAAATAGATAAAAATAAATATATAAAACTAAATTAATAAAAATGAATAAATAAAAAAAATAAATAAATAAATAAAATTTAATAAATAAAAAGAAATCAATATATAAATGAAAATAAATAATTAAATAAATAAAGATTAAAAACCAAATATAAATAAATAAACAAAAATTAATAATTACATAAAAATGAATAAATAAATATATAGAAATAAATAAAAATAAATTAATAAATAATTAAATAAATAAATAAAAATAAATAAATGAAAATAGACAAGTAAAAAAAGATAAATAAAAATAAATATATAAAAATAAATAAATAAAAATAAGTAAATAAATAAAAATAAATAACAATAAATAAATAGCGAAAAATAAATAAAAATGAATAAATAAATAAATAAAAATAAATAATTATTAAATAATAAATAAATGAATAAATAAATAAAAATAAATAAATAGAAAATAAATATTTAAAAATAAATAAATAGAAATAAATAAATAAATAAAAATAAATAAATAAAAATATATAAAACTTAATAAATAAATAAAAATAAATAAATATAAGTAAAAAATAAAAAAACAAATAAATAGAAAAAGGTAAATAAATTAAAAAGTTAATAAATAACAAAAATAAAAAAATTAAAATAAATAAATAAATAAATAAAGATATATAAATAAATAAAAGAAAAAATAAAAAAAAAGTCAATAAAAACAAATGAAAATAGATAAAAAAATAAATAAATAAAAATAAAGAAATAGATAAATAAAATTAAATAAAAAAAATAAATCAAAATAAATAAATGAATGAATAAATAAATAAATGAAAATAAATAAATATAAATAAAAAAATAAATAAATAAATATATAAAAATAAATAAATAAAGAAAGTTAAATAAATCAAAATAATTAAAAAAGAAATGAATAAAAGGATACGTAAATAAATAAATAAAAATAAATATATAAATAAGAATAAATAAATAAATAAGAATAAATAAATAAATGAAAATAAATAAGTAAATGAAAACAAATAAAAAGATAAATCAGTTATTGAATATAAATAAATAAATAAATAAAAATGAATGAAAACAAATAGGTAAATATAAATAATAAAAAAAATCAAAATTTAAATGAAAATAGATAAAAATATATCAATAAATAAAAATTAATAAATAAAAAACAAAACATTAAAATAAAAAACAAATAAATAAATAAGAAAATAAATAAAATATACGAATAAATAAAAATAAAAAAATAAATAAATACAAATAATAAAAATTAAAAAATAAATGAATAAATAAAAATAAATGAATAAATACAAATAAAGATAATAATTAAAAATAAACAAATCAATAAATAAAAATAAATAAAAATATAAAAATAATGAAAATAAATAAATAAAAATAAATAAAAAAAGATGAATAAATAAATAAAAATAAATAGTTAAATGGATGAAAATTAATAAAAATAAAAAAAAAATTAAATAAAAAAATAAATGAAAATTAATAAATAAAAATAAATAAATAAAAAATTAATTTCAATAAAAATAAATAATTAAATAAATAAAGATAAACAAATATATATAAATAAATAAATAAAATTAAAAAATAAATAAAAACGAATGTAAATAAGTAGATCAAAATAAATAAATAAAATAAATAAGAATATATAAATAAATAAAGAAAAACAAATAGAAATAAATAAATAAAACAAAATAAGTAAATAAAAATAAATAAATGAGAATAAATAAATAAAAATAAATAAATAAATAAAAATAGATGAAAAGAATTAAATAAATAAAAATAAATAAATAAAAATAAATAAATAAAAACAAATATTAAATAAATAAATGAAGATAAATTAAAATAAATAAATAATTAAAAAT
>JANJGK010000207.1:115000-125000 GCA_039081455.1 Macrobrachium rosenbergii | reverse complement strand
CTTTTTGAAGACTGATTTTAGTTCACCTTTCAAGGATATATTCTTATAACAAAGTTTTATGAAAAAAAATCTTCGTTAAAAACCAATGCAGATAAAATTAAAAGCTCAATGGTCATATACGTTTTGTATATGAAGATACTGATAAAAGCAGTCAAGATTTCAGACAAAAATCAATTTAAAAAATCATTGAGAAACGGAAAATAAATGATATATGTAGAAATTTTCAAAAATATTTCAATTTCAATGCAATTTTTGTGGCGAGTTTTGCCCTTTATTTGATGACTCATTTTAGTTTAACGTTTACAGATATATTATTTCAACAGAATTATATAAAAAATTCCGTTATAAAAAAAAATCAATATTTAAGCAAAAAATGAACTTCAAAAATGACCTAAAAAGTGGGAAAAAAATTGTTGCATAAAATTTTTAGAAAATAAGTCAATTTTGAATAAAATATTTTTTGAGAAATTTTCTCTCTTTATGATCAATGAATTTAGTTTAACTTTTACAGATATATTCTTATAACCGAGTTTAAAAAAAAACGTAAAAAAAATCAACTTCAAAAATCAACAAAAAAAAATCCACGATTTAAGACAAAAATCAATTTAAAATCTTTATAAAAAAAGAAAATAAATGAAGTATATATAAAATGCTAATAAAAGCATTTTTGGTTTCAGTAAAAAATCAATTTAAAAAATCATTAAGAAAAATAAAATAAATGAAATATGTAAACAGTTTCAAAAATATTTCAATTTGAATACATTATTTTTTTGGAGTTTTGCCCTCTTTTTTATTAATAATTTTAGTATAGTTTACTGATATATTATAAGAACATTGTATAAAAAAAACTCTGTTAGAAAACAATCAATATACTCGTGTAAGTTAAAAATCGACTTCAAAAAGCAACAAAAAAACATTCATGATTTATGGCAAAAATGAATTTAGAAATCATTAAAAAAAGTAAACGAAATATGTTAAAAGTAAAAAAAAAAATTCAGTTTGATTACGGTATTTTTCATTGATTTATTTTTATTTATTCATTTATCTATATTTATATTTTTTATTTAATTTTATTTATACATTTTTATTTTTTATTTTTTATTCATTTTCATTTTTTTATTTATTTATTTTGATATATTTATTTGTTTATTTTTATTTTTATTTATTTTTTATTTATTTATTTATTTATTTTATTTTTAAAATTTTTATTTATTTATTTTTTCATTCATTTTTATTTATTAATTTTAATTATTTATTTTTCTTTTCCTATTTATTTATTTATTTTTTATTTATTTATTGATTTTTATTTATTTATTTTAATTTTTAGTTATTCATTTATTTATTTTTATTTATTTATTTATTTTTTATTTTTATTTATTTTTATTAATAATGTTTATCTTTATTTATTTATTTTTATTTATTTTTTATTTATATAAATTTATTTTTATTTATTTATGTATTTATGTATTATTATTTATATATTTATTATTTCTATTTTTTTATTTATTTTTATTTATGTATTTTTATTTATTTTTCGTTATTTATATATTTTTATTCATTTATTTATTCTTATTTATTTTTATTTATTTTTTATTTTTATTGATAATTATTTGTTTATTTATTTATATTTATATAATTATTTCAATTTCTTTATTTTTTATTTAATTAATTATTTTTATTAATTTATTTTAATTTATTTTTATTCATTCATATTTATTTATTTTTATTTATTCACTCATTTATTTTTATTTATTTATCTTTATTTATTTATATATTTAATTTTATTTATTTATTTATTTTTACTTATTTATACATTTTTATTTATTTATTTACATTTATTTTTATTAATTTATTTTTTATTTATTTTTTTATTTATTTTTATTTATTCATTTTTAATTATTTATTTTTATTTAGTTATTAATTTCCTTTTATTTTTTTTAGTTTTTATTTATTTATGTATTTTTATTTATTTATTTTCATTTATTTTTATTAATTTATTTTCTATTTATTTATTTATAATTTTTTTATTTATTTATTTTTATTAAATTATCTATTTTTATTTATTCAATTTTATTTATATATTTATTTTTACTGATTTATTTATTTTTATTTATTTATTTTTATTTATTCATTTATTTGTTTTCATTTATATATTTATTTTTATTAATTTATTTATTTTCATTTACTTATGAATTTTTATTAATTTATTTATTTTCATTTACTTATGAATTTTTATTTATTTATTTATTTTTATTTATTTATTTTTTAATTTTATTTATTTTTTATTTTCATTTATTTATTTATTTATATTTATTTATTTATTTATTTACTTTATTTATTTTTTCTCTTTTATTTTCATTTATTTTTTTATTTTCTTTTATTTATTTATTTTTATTTTTTATTTATTTTTATTTAGTTATTTATTTCTTTTTTCTATGTATTTTTTGTATTTATTTGTTTTTATCAATTCATTTATTTATATTTATTTAATTTTTTCATTTATTTGTTAAATTTTTATTTATTTATTTATTTCTATTTATTTATTTATTTCTATTACTTCATTTATTTTCATTTATTTTTATTTGTTTATTTTTTTATTTCTTTGTTTATTTTTATTTATTTTTATTCATTTATTTTTTAAATTTATTTTTAATTATTTATTTTTTTATTTATTTTTATTTATTTCCTTTTATTTATTTTTATTTAATTATCATTTTCATTTATTTTTATTCATTCCTTTAACTTCATTTTTAATCGTTTATTTTTTTATTTCTTTGTTTTTTAATTCTTTTTAGTTATTTTCTTATTTTTTGTTTAGTTTTACTTAACTTTATTCATTTAGATTTATTTATATTTTTTGTTTACTTTTTACTTTTTAAAACTCAGTTATAAGATTATCTCTGTAAAAGTTAAACTAAATTCATTGATCATAACGATGGAAAATTTCCCAAAATATATTATATTAAAAATTGACATATTTTCTAAAAGTTTTTATGCAACAATTTTTCCCCATTTTTTAGGTGATTTTTGAAGTTGATTTTTTACTTAAATTTTGATTGTTTTTTTTTTTACGGAGTTTTTTATATATAATTCTGTTATAATAATATATCTGTAAACGTTAAACTAAAATTAGTCATCAAAATGAGGGCAAAACTCCCCCCAAAAATTATATTGAAATTGAAATATTTTTTTAACTTTCTAGATATTTCAATTATTTTCGGTTTCTTAATGATTTTTTAAATTGATTTTTACTAAACTATTGACTGCTTTTATCAATATTTTTATATACTAAACGTATATGACTATTTAGCCTTTAATTTTATCTGCATTGTTTTTTAGCGGAGATTTTTTCATAAAACTTTGTTATAAGAATATATCCTTAAAAGGTGAACTAAAATCAGTTTTATTTATACTTTTTTTATTTTTATGTATTTTTTATTTATTTTCATTTATTTATTTTTATTAATATATGTATTTTTATTTATTTTTTATTTTTTTATTTTTATTTATCTATTTATTTTTATTTATTTATTTATTTATTTTTATTTATTTATTTATTATTATATTTTTATTTATTTATTTTCATTTATTCTTATTTATTTATTTTTATTTATTTATTTATTTTATTTTTCATTTCTTTTTATTTATTTTTTCATTCATTTATTTTAATTTATTTATTTATTTATCTTTATATTTTTTCATTTATTTCTATTTATCTATTTTTTTATTTTTATTTATTTATTTATGTTTATTCATTTGTTTTCATTAATTTTCATTTATATATTTATTTTTTTAATTTTATTTATTTTTATTTTTTTTATCTATTTATTTGTTTTTATCTATTTATTTATTTATTTATTATTATTTATTTATTTATTAGTTTTTATTTACTTATTTATTTTTCATTTTTTTATTTATTTTTATTTATTTCTTATTTATTTATTTTCTCTATTTATTTTTCATTTATTTATTTATTTTTATTTATTTATTTATTTTTATTATTACATTTATTTTTATTTATTTATTTATTATTATTGATATATTTATTTTCATTTATTTATTTTCATTTATATTTATTTATTTATTTATTTTTATTTATTTATTTTTCTTTATTCTTATTTTTTTTATTTTTTTATTTCTCTTTATTCATTTGTTTTTTTTAATTAATTTCTTTTTATTTATTTATTTATTTATTTATTTTTATCTAATTATTTATATTTATCTATTTATTTTCATTTATTTATTTAACTTTATTTTTAATCGTTTTTTTTTTATTTATTTGTTGATTTTTTAAATTCTTTTTAATCATTTTCTTATTTTTTATTTACTTTTACTTAATTCTATTTATTTAGATTTATTTATTTTTATTTTTTACTTTCATTTATTTTAATTTATTTTTATTGATTTTTATTTATTTATTTTCATCCATATTAGTTATTTTGATTTAGTTCATATTATTTTTCATGGAATATCTTTTATTTATATATATTAATTTCATTTATTTTGCCTTATGTTTTTTTTTTTTTTTCGTAAATGTTATGTACTTATTTATTATTTTTCTATTTTATTGTTTGTATTTTTTTTATTTGTTTATTTACATTCATTTTTTTATTTATTTTTGTTTTTTTATTTTTCGTTTATTCAAGTAAAAACTCAACTTTAAAAATGACCTAAAAAAAGAAATAAGAATGTAACATTAAAATTTTTGAAAAATATGTCAATTTTGAATACAATATTATTATGAGTTTGCTCTCTTTATGAAGGATGGATTTTTTTTAACTTTCAACTTCTTATAACCAAGTCCTATTTAAAAAAAAAAGTTAAAAATACAATCAATATTTAAATGAAAAATCAGTTTCAAAAATCACCTAAAAATTGGAAAATGACTATATCATATAAAAAGCTAAAAGAAAAAAATTAAAGTTTAATACAACATTTTATTTAATTTTGCCCTCTTTTTCGTGAATGATTTTAGTTCAACGTTTTCTGATATATTCTTATTATTGTTTACCATTGTTGTTTTACATTTGTATTTGTAATTTTTATATTTAATTCAAATGACAAATACCATTAATTTACCAATGAAGAAAATTATGGTACAAGTAAATAAAAAAAAACAAAATCAATAATTAAATAAAAAATTAAATAAAATCACAACAAAACATGTGAAATGAAATAAGATGAAAATTAAAAGAAATACGTTGAAAATAAATATAAAAATTACAAAGGATTAATATAAAAGATTGTATTATTCTTAGTTTTTTTTTCAACTTAAAACACCACCTAAAGCTTTTATGTTTTTTTTTTATCTTTTCTTAATTACTTTTTGAAGTTGATTTTTTATTTAAATAATAAAAATAATCTAAAAACATAAAAAAGGAAAATAAATGAAATATGTAAAGTAAAAAAAATCGATTACAATATTTTTCGTAGTTTTGCCCTCTTTTTGAAGACTGATTTTAGTTCACCTTTTAAGTATATATTCTTATAACAAAGTTTTATGAAAAAAATCCGTTAAAAACCAATGCAGATAAAATTAAAAGCTAAATGGTCATATACGTTTTGTATATGAAAATACTGATAAAAGCAGTCAAGATTTCAGTCAAAAATCAATTTAAAAAATCATTAAGAAACGGAAAATAAAAGGATATATGTAGAAATTTTCAAAAATATTTCAATTTCAATGCAATTTTTGGGGCGAGTTTTGCCCTCTATTTGATGACTAATTTTAGTTTAACGTTTATAGATATATTATTTCAACAGAATTATATAAAAAAAATTCCGTTATAAAAGATCAATATTTAAGCAAAAAATCAACTTCAAAAATCACCTAAAAAAATCGGAAAAAATTGTTGCATAAAAATTTTTAAAATATGTCAATTTTGAATAAAATATTTTTTGAGAAATTGTCTCTCTTTGTTTTTTATCGGAAATTTTTTCAAAAAATTTGTTATTAGAATATATCCTTAAAAGGTGAACTAAAATCAGTCTTCAAAAAGAGGGTAAAACAACAAAAAACATTGTAATCGATTTTTTTCATTTTTACATATTTAATTTATTTACTTATTTTTATTTATTTACTTTTTTATTTTTATGTATTTTTTTGTTTATTTTCATTTGTTTACCTTTTTTATTTATTTATTTTCATTTTTTTTCATTTATTCTTATTTATTTATTTTTATTTATTTATTTATTTTATATTTTTATTTTTTTTATTTATTTTTTCATTTCTTTTATTTTTATATATTTATTTATTTTTATTTATTTCTTTTTGTTGATTCATTTATATTTTTATTAATTTTTCTTTATTTATTTATTATTATTTATTTCTTTTTATTGATTCATTTATATTTTTTTTAATTTTTCTTTATTTATTTATTTCTATTTATTTATTTATCTTTTTTTATTTATTTTTATTTTTTTTGTTTATTTATTTTCATTTATTTTTTTATTTATTTTCATTTATTTTTATTTACTTATTTATTTTTATTTATTTTTTTATTTTTATTTATTTGTTTTCATTTATTTTCATTTATATATTAATTTTTTTTATTTATTTATTTTTTTTATTTTTTTATTTCTATCTATTTATTTGTTTTTATTTATTTATTTATTTATTTTTATTTATTTATTTATTTGTTTTTATTTATTTATTTTCAATATTTATTTTACATTTATTTATTTATTTTTATTTATTTATTTATTTTTATTATTTCATTTATTTTTTATTTATTCTTATTTATTTATTTTTTATTTATTTATTCATTTTTATTTATTTATTTATTTTCATTTATATTTATTTATTTATTTTTAATTATTTATTTATTTTTCTTTATTTTTATTTATTTTTTATTTATTTTATTTATTTTATTTATTTATTCATTTTATTTTTAATTAATTTTTTTATTTATTTTTTCTTTTTATTTATTTATTTATTTATTTTTATTTAATTATTTATATTTATCTATTTATTTTCATTTATTTATTTAACTTTATTTTTAATCCTTTAGTTTTTTTATTTATTTGTTGATTTTTTAATTCTTTTTAATCATTTTCTTATTTTTTATTTACTTTTACTTAATTCTATTTATTTAGATTTATTTATTTTTATTTTTTACTTTCATTTATTTTAATTTATTTTTATTGATTTTTATTTATTTATTTTCATACATATTAGTTATTTTGATTTAGTTCATATTATTTTTTACGGAATTAATTTTATTTATATATCATAATTTCATTTATTTTTCCTTATTTTTAAATTTATTTTTCGTAAATGTTATATACTTATTTATTATTTTTTATTTTATTGTTTTTATTTTTTTATTTGTTTATTTACATTCATTTTTATTTATTTATTTTTCGTTTATTCAAGTAAAAACTCAACTTTAAAAATGACCTTAAAAAAGGAATAAGAATGTAACATTAAAATTTTTGAAAAATATGTCAATTTTGAATACAATATTATTATGAGTTTGCTCTCTTTATGATGGAT
Organism: Macrobrachium rosenbergii; assembly: GCA_039081455.1. Lineage (NCBI taxonomy): Eukaryota > Metazoa > Arthropoda > Malacostraca > Decapoda > Palaemonidae > Macrobrachium > Macrobrachium rosenbergii. Next base: position 117,505 of record JANJGK010000207.1, on the reverse strand, counting down.
GGATTTGTTTTAACTTTTAACTTCTTATAACCGAGTCCTATTTAAAAAAAAGTTACAAATACACTCAATATTTACATGAAAAATCAGTTTCAAAAATCACCTAAAAATTGGAAAATGACTATATCATATAAAAAGCTAAAAGAAAAAAATTAAAGTTTAATACAACATTTTATTTAATTTTGCCCTCTTTTTCGTGAATGATTTTAGTTCAACGTTTTCTGATATATTCTTATTATTTTTTACCATTGTTGTTTTACATTTGTATTTGTAATTTTTATATTTAATTCAAATGACAAATACCATTTATTTACCAATGAAGAAAATTATGATACAAGTAAATAAAAAAAACAAAATCAATAATTAAATAAAAAATTAAATAAAATCACAACAAAACATGTGAAATGAAATAAGATGAAAATTAAAAGAAATACGTTGAAAATAAATATAAAAATTACAAAGGATTAATATAAAAGATTGTATTATTCTTAGTTTTTTTTTTTCAACTTAAAACACCACCTAAAGCTTTTATGTTTTATTTTTTTTTATCTTTTCTTAATTACTTTTTTAAGTTGATTTTTTATTTAAATAATAATAATAATAATCTAAAAACATAAAAAAGGAAAATAAATGAAATATGTAAAAGTAAAAAAAATCGATTACATTATTTTTCGTAGTTTTACCCTCTTTTTGAAGACTGACTTTAGTTCACCTTTTAAGGATATATTCTTATAACAAAGTTTTATGAAAAAAAAAAATCCGTTAAAAACCAATGCAGATAAAATTAAAAGCTCAATGGTCATATACGTTTTGTATATGAAATTACTGATAAAAGCAGTCAAGATTTCAGTCAAAAATCAATTTAAAAAATCATTAAGAAACGGAAAATAAAGGCTATATGTAGAAATTTTCAAAAATATTTCAATTTCAATGCAATTTTTGTGGCGAGTTTTGCCCTTTATTTGATGACTAATTTTAGTTTAACGTTTACAGATATATTATTTCAACAGAATTATATAAAAGATCAATATGTAAGCAAAAAATGAACTTCAAAAATCACCTAAAAAAATCGGAAAAAATTGTTGCATAAAAATTGTTAAAAATGTCAATTTTGAATAAAATATTTTTTGAGAAATTTTCTCTCTTTATGATCAATGAATTTAGTTTAACTTTTACAGATATATTCTTATAACCGAGTTTAAAAAAAAACGTAAAAAAAATCAAATTCAAAAATCAACTAAAAAAATCCACGATTTAAGACAAAAATCAATTTAAAATCATTATAAAAAGAGAAAATAAATGAAGTATGTATGTAAAATACTGATAAAAGCATTTTAGGTTTCAGTAAAAAATCAGTTTAAAAAATCATTAAGAAAAAGAAAATACATGAAATATGTAAACAGTTTCAAAAATATTTCAATTTGAATACATTATTTTTTTGGAGTTTTGCCCTCTTTTTGATTAATAATTTTAGTATCGTTTACTGATATATTATAAGAACATTGTATAAAAAAAACTCCGTTAGAAAACAATCAATATATAAGTTAAAAATCGACTTCAAAAATCAACAAAAAAACATTCATGATTTATGGCAAAAATGAATTTAGAAATCATTAAAAAAAAAGTAAAATAAACGATATATGTTAAAAGTAAAAAAAAAAAATTCAATTTGATTACGGTATTTTTCTTAGTTTTGCCCTCTTTTTGATGACTGATTTTACTTTACCATTCACTGATATGTTCGTATGGCAAAGTTATATGAAAAACGTTCAAAGACAATCAAGGTAAAATTCAAGGCTAAAAGGTCATACACGTTTTGTATATAAAAATACTGTAATAAACATTTAAGATTTCAGTCAAAAATCAATTCAAAAATCATTAAGAAATTAAAAATATTTAAATCTGAATACAATATTTTTTGGGAGTTTTGTCCTCGTTTTATGACTGATTTTAATTTAACAGAATTATATAAAAATGTCCTTTAAAAACATTCAATATTGAAGTAAAAAATCAACTTCAAAAATTACTTAAAAAGGGATAAAAGAATGAAACATGAAAGCTTGAGGTTTGTTTTAATTGGAAAAAAATTAACAATAATACAATCTTTTATATTAATCCTTTGTATTATTTTTACATTTATTTTCAACGTATTTTTTTTTTGCATCTTATTTTTCATATGTTTTGTTTTGATTTTATTTAATTTTTGTTTAATTATTGTTTTTGGTTTTTTTATTTACTTGTATCATAATTTTCTTCATTAATAAGTAAATGGTATTAATAATTTGAATTAAATATAAAAATTACAAATACAAATAAAAAACAACAATGGTAAATAATAATAAAAAATATTTCAGAAAACGTTGAACTAAAATCATTCACGAAAAAGAGAGCAAAAGCCCCAAAAATTTTGTATTAAAATTTAAATTTTATTTAGCTTTTTATATGATATATTCATTTTCCAATTTTTAGGTGATTTTCAAATTGATTTTTCACTTAAATATTGATTGT
>JANJGK010000207.1:0-60000 GCA_039081455.1 Macrobrachium rosenbergii | reverse complement strand
CATCCTATCCATAATTGTTAAAATATACTGATTACCACTACGAGTTTTCGGGAGAGGACCAACCACGTCAATAATTACCTCTCTGAACGGTTCAGAAACAACAGGAATAGGATGTAATGGTGCTTTTGAAATTGGCTGATTAGGCTTCCCGACCCTTTGACATGCATCACAACTATTTACAAATTTTTTTAACGTCATCTTTCATCTTAGGCCAAAAATAATTTTCACACAATTTACGAGTGGTTTTAAAAACACCAAAATGACCAGCCAAACCATTTTCATGAGCCAATGTCATTAACTCCTTTCGATAAACAAAAGGAACCACAATCTGTTTAACAATTTCACAACCTGTATTAATGGCATCAAAAGGTCTACTTATTCTGTACAAAATATTATTAATTATCTTAAATCGAGGGACAGTCAAATCAGTAATTTCGCCAGACTCAACTGGCAGGTCTTTAAAATCTGCTTTCTGAGCTGTAATAAGTTCCTTAGTAGTCCAATTAAGTTTATTATCCAACACACCACTATCTATAACTAAGCTATCACTACGATCTAAACTACTCAAATCCACATCAACTACCGACTCTGCCGAGTCAGCACTACTAGCCTTCGATCGAGTGACTACAGATATTTCATTACTGGAATTTAATACAATAGGGAAAGTTTTATTTATTAGGGCGACATCATTCCCTAACACCAAATCCACATCTTTAATAGGAAATTTATCAATAATGGCCAGTTTTAAATAACCTGAAAAAGACGGGCATGATAAATAAAAACTCTCAACCGGGTAAGACCTGACCGTGTCTGGAAAACCACTTAACAAAACATATTCCTTATTTGAACATTCTAAATCAATAGGTAAAGATTCTCTGAGAATTAAAGACTGTGCAGCCCCAGTGTCACGCAAAATTTTAACCTTTCTTTGCTCAGTCGAATTCCCAGAGCGGACAAAACCATTAGACAAAAATTTCTGAAAAGGAGCCAGTGACTTATTGCCTAGTCATTGATTATTAGAGTTCTCAGCCACTGACTCGTTCTCATTCCTACGAATGGCCATTACCGGACGTCTTTCGGTCCTTTGTAACCTTTTAAATGCATAACACCTGCTCTTGACGTGTCCCTTATTATGACAGAAGAAACAAGTCAAAGTTCTCAACTTCTCCGGGTTATCTGTGGTCTGCCTCCTATAGCTGTTAACAGGAGTAGTACGAGAACCATAATTATCATTAGGCCTGTTATACTTGTTCTGGTTACTACCCCTGTTAACTCTCACCCAACCAGATTTCTCATTTCTGGGTACTTCCCCTATCACATTTTTATGAGAGAGGAGGTACTCATCACTTGCAATAGCCACCTCCTGCAAAGTTTCTAATTTTAACTCTTCGAGGTGTACCTTCACCTCATTAGGCACGGACCTTTTAAACTCCTCAACCAAAATCAATTCTTTTAATTTCTCAAAGTCCATCACCTCCTTAAACTTTAACCAATCGCCAGCAAATTGCTCTTTAGCCCTGGCGAACTCTACAAAAGTCTGCCCTCTTTCCTTCTGTAAATTACGGAAGCGTTGTCGGTAAGCTTCCGGTACCAACTCGTAAGCCTTCAAAACTATGGCCTTCACAGAATCATAATCTGAGGACAGATCTTCGTCCAAGGTAACGTAAACTTTCTGGGCCTTACCTAACAATTTACTCTGAATAAGAGTGGTCCAATACTCCTTTGGCCACTCCAACCTTGAGGCTATCCTCTCAAAAGAAACAAAAAACTCTGCCACATTGACTTCCTGAAAATTTGGGACTAACTTTAGAGCTTCAGTTAGATTAATACAAGGCATTGCAGACACATTATGTTGGGAAGAAGAAGAACCCCTATTACTCAATGCTTGCATAGCAAGTTCGTGCTGTCTCTCTCTCTCTCTCTCTCTCTCTCTCTCTCTCTCTCTCTCTCTCTCTCTCTCTCTCTCTCTCTCTCTCTCTCTCTCTCTCTCTCTCTCTCTCTCTCTCTCCTCAGCCTTCAACCTTTGGAGATCTATTTCTATTCTTTTCAACTGAATCTGCCTATCTAAAATTTCTACTGACACCGCTTCCTCCACCTGCCTAGTCTCTGGTTTACCTTCTGCCTTCATCACCTTTACCTTTTTATAAACATTAAGAAGCAACAAGCCCTTCCTAACAGACCCAGGATTTTCAATTTCAACAAATTCTGCTACAAACTATAAATCAGGCTTATTCAAGTCTGCCAACCTGTCCTGCCACCCCTCTCCACTCAAGAGCTCCGGGATATTCAAATCAGCCATAGTAAATTAATTGCACACAAGTAAATATATAAATGTATCTCACAAAATATACCCAAAAACAAACCAATATACTGTACACCAATAACCACACAAATATACTACCACGGTCAAAAAAAAAAAAAAAGTTATAAACACCGATCAACACAAAAATATATGAGAGAAGGTATTACTATGCTGCAAACACCCCAAGAATCCACTCTATACACTCAAGTGACTACAGGATCCGATAAATCCTGGCAAAAGGTCGCCAAATGTTATGGGCCCACGCCCATCAAACATACACAAGTCTCTTAAAATACAAATAAAGTCACAAACGAACAAGTCCATAATAGGTGGAATGGCCGCAACAGAGTGTACAGAGATGGAATCAAGGAAGATAAAGAAAAACTGAGAATAAAACCTAAATATTTAATACAAACTTTTTAGAAAGAACTGACCACTGAGCCTCTTACAAAATACATTAAATAAACACAAAAATCAACCACACACTGAAAACATCGAATAACAAACACACTTACACCAAATTAAGATAGACCATGCAATTACACTTTAAAGAGAGGGCCCTGAAAGTAATAGAATGTCGAAAAGACAGAATAGCCTAACTTATTACACATTAACTATTTATTAAAAAAAAAATAAACTGCTTCCCTTAAGTGAGCTCTAAACGGTGGAAGTGGCCACCACAGCCTTCAAATCACGGTCGAGGAGAATAATCTATATACTTGAGACCTTACCAAACGTAAGCGAGGTCCCCTTGGCAAAAATCACTGAGCCAAGGGCGTAGACTGATGTAAGAATCACTTTAACGTCGCAAGACGATCAACGGACACGGCCGTCCGACAGGTAATCACACCTTACCAGTTGGCAGAGAGGTCCCCTTGGCAGAATGACTGAACCATGGGCGCAGACTGAAGAATGAATCAATCTCCCAAAGGAGGTCAGCAGCAGCAACTGGAGAAAGGCAGATCTCGTAATCACAAAATAAGTCACGCCCTCCCAATGTTAACGGTCCAGAAACGACTGACCAGACCAGGCGAGACAGCGCCGAATACAGCTCCAGCCAACACCACACGTGAAAATAAAACAAGCTCATTGTAATTAAAACTATACAACAAGTCAGAAATGTCGGGGAGGAGGAAACAGGGTCATTACGTTCCAAAAATAATTACAGCCAAAGTGACTTATTCAAAACAAATTAATTTATGTTAAATTAAACACATACTGAGAATATATATATATATATATATATATATATATATATATATATATATATATATATATATATATATATATATATATATATATATATTTTTTTTTTTTTTTTTTTTATTTATATCCATATTTTTATTTTCATTTTCTTTCTCTTTATATTTTTATCTTTATTTTTAATTATATCTATTTTTTTATTTTTCATTTTTATTTTTATTTTTATTTTTATTTTTTTGTTTACAGACATATTTTTTTACGTTTATTTATATCTATAATTTGAATTTTATTTATATCTATATTTTTATTTCTATTTTTATTTCATTTTTATTATTATTTTTAATTATTTTATATTTTTATTTATATCTACATTTCTATTTTTTTAGCATCTTTTAATTTTTATTTATATCTATAATTTATATTTATTTATATCTATATTTTTATGTATATTTTTATTTTTACTTATATCTATAATTTTAATTATATCTATATTTTGATTCTGATTTTTATTTTTTATATCTAGATTTTTATTTTATTTTTGTCTATATTTTTTATGTCTATATTTTCACTATTTTATTTTCTTATATCTGTATTTTTATATTTTTTTATATTTATATTTTTATTCCTATTTTATGTAAATCTATATTTATAGATCTATTTTTATTTATTTCTGTACTTTTATTTTTATTTTTATTTTATCTATATTTTATTTTCATCTATATTTTCATTTTCATTATTATTTCAGTCGCTATTTTTTTATTTTATATCTATTTTTTTATCTTTATTTAATTTTTTATTCATTTATATTTTTATTTTTATTTATGCCTGTTTTTTATTTTCATTTTTATTTGTATCTATTTTTTTTATTTTTGTTTATATGTATAATTTAATATTATATAATCTAAATCCATATTTTTCATGTTATTTTTATTTATATCTGTATTTTTTATTCTTATTTATTTTTTTATTTTTTTTATCGTTATTTATATCTATATTTGTATCCATATTTTTTATTTGTACTCTTATTTATTTCTTTATTTTTATCTTTATTTTTCGTGTTATTTATATTTATATTTATATTTTTATTTATATCTGTTTTTAGCTATATGTATATTATTATTTCTATTTATATCTATATTTTTATTTTATGTATATCTATATTTTTATTTTTCTATTTATATCTACATATTAATTTTTTATCTGTACTTCCATTTACATCTATATTTTACTGTTTATTTTAATTTATATCTGTATTTTTATTTTTATTTATATATCGGTATTATTAGTTTTATTTTTTTATTTTTATTTTTTAAATTTTGTTTTAATTTTTATTTTCATCTATATTTTTATTTTTACCATTGTTTTATTTGTATTTTGTTAACTATTTCTATATTTTATTTTATTTATATCTATATATTTATTTTATTTTTATTTAAATATATATTTTAATTTTCATTATTATTTTTATTAATATTTATATTTTTATTTTTTGTTGTTATTTTTATTTTTCATTCTTATATTGATTTACATCTATATTTTCATTTTTATCTTTATATATATCTATATTTTTATTTCTTATTTTTATGTATTTCTCTATTTTCATTTTTTAGTATTTATATCTATATTTTAATTTCTATTTTTATCTATATTTTTATTCATATATATATATATATATATATATATATATATATATATATATATATATATATATATATATATATATATATATATATATATATATATATATATATATATTATCTCAATTATACTTAAATTTTTATTTATATCTATATATTCGTTTATATCTATATTTTTATTATTATTGTTTTTATTCTTATCTGTATATGTATTATTATTTTATTTCTTTTTTATTTTTATTTTATTTTATTTTACTTTATTTTTTACTTTTTAAAATTTTATTTAAATTTTTACTACTATCTATATTTAATTTATTTATAATTTTATTTGTTTTTATTTATCTTTGTTATTTTTATTTATATCTATATTTTTATTTTTGTTTTTTTATTGAATCTATATTTTTATTTTTATTAGTATTCTAATTCATATCTATTTTCTACTATATTAGTATTTTCATTTATATCTATATTTTTATTTATTTTTCTTTTTTTATTTATATCTATTTCTATCGTGATTTTTCTTTTTATTTATATCTATAGATTTATTTTTTTCATTTTTATTAGTATCTATATTGTTTTATTAATATTTATATTTTTAAATTTAATTCTATTTATATCTATATTTTTTATTTTTTAGTAAATATGTTTATTTCCATTTATATCTACATTTTTATTTTTATTGTTATTTCTGTTTATATTTTTATTTTTATTCATATCTATTTTTTATTTTTATTTTAATTTCTTATATATATTTAAATTTTTATATTTATTTAAATCTATAATTTTGATTTTATTTTATTATATTTTTATTTTTATTTTTATCTTTAATTAATTTATATTTTCCTTTATATCTACATTTTTATTTTTTATTATAATTTATTTTTACTTATATTTATATTTTTATTCCTATTTTACATTTTTTATATTTATATTTTTATTCATATCTGTATTTTTATTTTTATTTTTACATCTATATTTTTATATTTATATTTTTATTGTTAATCATGTCTATATTTTAATTTTGTTTTATTTTTATTTATGTCTATAACCTTATCTATATCTATATTTTTAACTCTATTTTTATTTTTATTTGTATCTATATTTTAATTTTATTTTTATTTATATCTATAATTTTATTATATCTATATTTTTATTTTTATCTATGTTTTCATTATTATTATTTTTATTTATATCTATATTTTTTATTAATTATTATTTTTTCATTTCTATATTTTTATTGTTATTATTTTTTATATCTATATTTTTATATAATTTATATATATATATTTTTATTATAATTAAATATATTTTCTAAATTTATTTTTTTTATTTCTAGATTTTTATTTTCATTTTTATCTATATATTTATTTCCATCCATATTTTTATTTTGATTATTATTTCAATCATATCTTTTATTTTATTTTTATTTATATCTATATATTTTTACTTTTACTTATATAGTATTTTTATCTTTATTTAAATTTTTAATAATTTATATTTTTATTTTAATTTTTAATTTTGCCTGTCTTTAATTTTACTTTTATTTATATCTATTTTTTTACATGTATAATTCAATATAATACTTATTTAAATCTATATCTTTGTCTTATTTTCATTTATATCTATATTTTAATTTTATTTTTAGTTGTTGGTTTTTATTTGTTTCTGTATTCATATTTTCATTTTTACTCTACATGTATCTGTATTTTTTATTATTAATAAAACTTTGTTTTTATTTATATCTATGTATGAATTTTTATTTTTATCTTTATCTATATTTTTATAATTATTTTAATTGATATCAATATTTTTATTTTTATTTATGTCTATATTTTTATCTTTATTTTTATTTATGTCTATATTATTATTTTTATTGCATTTTTATTTTTATTTTATTTTATTTTTATATTTATTTTATTTCTATTATTATTTATATCTACATTTTATATTTATTTTTATTTTCATTTATGTATATCTTTATTTTTACTATCTATGTGTTTATTTTTATTTTTCTTCATATCTATATTTTTATTTTTTAATTTTAATTTAATTCTATTTTGTAATTTTTATTTACTTTTATCTATTTTACTTTTCACTATTATATTTATTTATGTATATCTATCTTCTTATTCTTATTTTTATCTATATCTATATTATTATTTTTATTGTATTTTTATTTTATTCTATTTTATTTTTTTCATTTTATTCTTTTTGTCTCAATCTATACTTTTAATTTTATTTTTATTCTTTTTTATTTATATGTACATTTTTATATTGATTTATATTTTCATTTATATGTATATCTTATTTTAATTTATGGATATTCTCATTTTATTTTTCTTTATATCTATGTTTTTATTTATATCTATATTAATATTTATATTTTCATTTGCTTCATTTATTTTCATATCTATACTTTAATTTTTATTTTAAATTATAGTTATATTTTTATTTTTATTTTTATTTATATCTATATTTTAATTTTTATTTTATTTATCTTCAATACTTTTATTTTTATGTATATCTGTATTTCTATTTTTTCATTTAATTTTCTCTCTACATTTTATTTTTATTGTTATATATATTCTTATTTTATTGTTATATTTATTTCTATTTTTATATCTATATTATTATTATTTATATCTATATTTTTATTTCTATCAATATTTTTGTTTATTTTTTAACTATTTTCGTTTTATTTTTATTTTTATCTATAAATACATCTATATCTTTAAAATATACTTGCATCATAATTTTTTCATTGTTATTAAATGGTCTTTGTTGTTTGAATTGAAAATATAAATTACAAACACATATATAAAACAATAAAGGTAAATACTGATTAATTTAAAAAACGAGGTTATGAGAATATATCAGTAAACGTTGAACTAAAATCAGCTAATAAAAGTAGAGTTAAAATAAATATGAGAGGGAGAAATGTGAATAAAAGTAAAGTTAAAATATATTTAAGAAAGAGAAATAAGATTGATAAAGCAGTGAGTAAGTAAAATATAACTTCCGTAAGTGTAATTTTTACTTGATTTTTCAAATATTTTTTAACTAATTTTAATTAAATATGTGAGCAGACTAAATAAAATTCTGCTAAAAGAAATTATACCAAATTTGAAGGAATGGAACTAATGAAATATAAAATTTAAAAATGCAAATGATAATAATAATAATAATAATAATAATAATAATAATAATAATAATAATAATAATAATAATAATAATAATAATAATAATAATAATAATAATAATAATAATAATAATAATAATAATAATAATTAGCATTTTGCATGAATTTATGATAATAAAAATATATAGAACTAAAAAATAAAAATTTTGCCTCTTTTTGATGAATGATTTTAGTTCAATGTTTACTGGTATATTCTTATAACGTAGTTTTATTAATTAATCATTATTTACCATTATTGTTTTATATTTGTATTCGTAATTTATAAAGCAAGAAAAATAAACAAGTAAAAAAATTAGATAAAAAAGATATACACAATAAAATATATAAGTAAGATAAAAAAAAAGTAGTGGATACTAACTACAGTAAAATAAATTTAAATAAAGGTGAGTAAACCTTTAAAAAAATAATCATAAAAAAAGACAGAAATCCTTAGAATTTTGCTAAAACAGAAAGTAAAAATAGAAAATAACAAAAGAAATTGAATAAATATAAAATAAATAATTGCAGATAAAGAACAAATATGATATAAATAAAATTTTGATAATTGTTAAGAAAACACTAAAAAAGTGAGAAATTGTGAATAAAAGTAAAGTTAAAAGAAATTAAGAGAAATAAAATTGATTAAGAAATGAATAAGTAAAATTGAACATTGGTAACCTTTAATTTTTACTTAAGATTTCAACTATTATTAAATAATTATTTTTTATCATAATAAATCATGTATATTTTTAGATTTGATTCTACAAAATAAATTTCTGTTAAAATTTATGAAATATAAAATTTTAAGAATACAATAATAATAATAATAATAATAATAATAATAATAATAATAATAATAATAATAATAATAATAATAATAATAATAATAATAATAATAATAAAAATAATAATATTAATGATAATAATAATAATAATAATAATAATAATAATAATAATAATAATAATAATAATAATAATAATAATAATAGATTAATAAATCATTTTTATGTTTAATGATAATAAAAATATATAAAACTCTCAATGAACCACGGAAATACTCTTTAAAATCTTCTGTTAAAATTGTAACCAAAATTTTATTTTATTTGTATTAGTAAATAATTTTCTTTCTTTTTAGACTATTTTGAAAATATATTTTTAAAATTTTTTTATTTATTTACCTCCAGAAAATAATATTTCACGAATTAAGTACCTAAATTATGCAATAAAATAAAGTTAAAGATCATATAATTTTTTCATATAAAAATATCGTTAAAAACATTCAAGATTTAAGACAAAAATCAGTTTAAAAATCATTTTAAAAAAAGGAAAATAAATTAAATACGTAAAAAGTAAAAAAAAAAAAAAAAATCAATTTGGTTAGGATATTTTTCGTAGTTTTGCCCTCTTTTTGATGATTGATTGTAGCTTACCGTTTACGGATATGTTCTTATAATAATAAAGTTTTATGAAAAAAATCTAAGGTAAAAACAATAAAGATAATGGTCATATACGTTTTGTATAAAAATGCTGTCAAAACATTCAGTCAAAAACCAATTTAAAAAAATCATTAATAAAAGGAAAATACATGAAATGTGTAAAGCGTTTCAAAAATATTTCAATACGAATAAAATATCTTTTGGGGAATTTTGCCCTCTTTTTGATGACTGATTTTAGTTTAACGTTTACTGATATATTATTATAACAGAATTATATAAAAAAAGGTCCGTTAAAAACAATCAATATTTAAGTTAAAAATCAACTTCAAAAATCACCCCAAAAAAACATTCATGATTTAAGACAAAAATCTACTTAAAAATCATTAAAAGAAAGGAAAATGAATGAAATATAGCTGAAAGTAAAAAACAAATCAATTTGATTACGATATTTTTTGTAGTTTTGAAATTGACTTTTTTTAACGAATTTATTTATATAATTATGTTATAATAATATATCAGTAAACGTTAATCTAAAATTTGGTTATCAAAACTCCCAAAAAATATTGTATTTAAATTAAAATATTTTAGAAACTTTTTTCACATTTCATTTATTCTCCTTTTCTTAATGATTTTTAAATTGATTTTTGACTGAAATCTTGAATGTTTTTAACAGTATTTTGAAATACAAAACGTATATGACCATTTAGGCTTTAATTTTATCTTGATTGTTTTTTAACGGAGATTTTTTCATAAAATTTTTTTATAAGAATATATCCGTAATCGGTAATCTAAAATCAGTCATCAAAAAGAGGGTAAAACTACGAAAAATATCGTAATCAAATTGAACTAGTTTTTTTTACTTTTTACATATTTCATTTATTTTCGTTTTTTAATGATTTTTATTGGGTTCTTTATTATTATTATTATTATTATTATTATTATTATTATTATTATTATTATTATTATTATTATTATTATTATTATTATTATTATTATTATTATTATTATTATTATTATTATTGCATTCTTGGAATTTTATATATCATAAATTTTATTTCTTGATATTTGGTATAATTTATTTAACAGAATTTTATTTAGTAGAATTAAATCTAAAAATATGTACGATTTATTACAATAAAATTATCCAATAAAATTAAATTAAAGATCATATAACTTTTTATTTTTTTTATTTTTCATTTATTTACTATTACTTATTGAATTATTTATATTTATTTATATATTATTATTTAATTTTATTTATTTTAAATTACATACTTTATTTGTATTTATTTATTTTTTATTTTAATATATTTATTTGTATTTATTTTTCTTATAATAATTCATTTTTTCTGTTTTTATTTATTTTATTTATTTTTGTTTATATTATATTACTTTTTATTTTTATTTTTATTTTTATTTACAATTTTTCATATATTTTATTTTTCTTTATTTATTTATTCATATGTTTTCAATTTTATTTACTTATTATTAGTTTATTTTTATTTATTTTTATTTATACTTATTTATTATTTATTAATTTGTATTTATTTATCATATATTTATTTTATTTCTTATTTAATTTATTTGGTTATTTTTATTATTCTATTTTAATTTAATTTTAATAATTTTATTTATTAAATTAATTTTATTTGTTTATATATTTATTTCTTTTCAATTATTCATATTTATTTATGTATCATTATGTATTCATTTTTATTTATTTGTTTTATTTAATTATCTGTTTATTATTTGCTAATTTTTGGTTATTTACTTTTTATTTGTCATTATTTAATTTTTAATTTAGATTAATTTTAAGTTATTCTTATTTATTTATTTGTATTTATAGATTTTTATTTATTTTTATTTATTTATTTTTATTAATTTTATTTATTTATCTTAAGTTAATTCTATTTATTTTCTTTATTTATTTTTTGGTGCATTTTTATTTTTACTACTTCATTTTAATTCATTTTCCTTTTATTTTTATCTAATATTATTTAATTATTATTATTTATTTTTGTTCAATTATTATCATTTATTTTTATTTATCATTATTTATTCTTAATTATTAATTTTTTTAAATATTTATATTGTAACGAACTCCAGGTCTTTTTATAGAGCCTGAAACACATTTTTTTTATTATTATTTAAGAATCCTTTTTCCAGACCAGGCAGGAGCTACAGTAGACGCGAAACAAAATTCACAAAGTAAAATCAAATCTCAAAGAGGGATAAAAAACACGGACGTAAATTTAACAATCAAATTTTAATTTACAAAAGCTTCATACAACACAAAAAGTCCCCGAAAATCTGCCTTGGGGAACTAGAAAAATACTCATACAAACTTTACCAAAAAAATAAACACTTAAACCATTAAGCGCCTACCTAACTTTTATACCTTGAGTCGAAGGGAAAGAAAGTTGTAAGAGGTAGAAAACCACAGCATACGACAGACGGAGACACAGGGAGAAATAAACCTTAAACCTAAATTACAAATAATCACTGTTTAACATTATACACCTTACAAGTACATAATCCCCTGAGCCGACGATAATACGAAACTGAAGATATATATATATATATATATATATATATATATATATATATATATATATATATATATATATATATATATATATATATATATATATATATATATATATATATATATATATAAGTGGCTGTTCCACTTAAGGATCACTGGAGGACCACTGCAGGATCACTAAAGGCGTCCATACACCGAGGGGATCAACAGGGACACGAAGGTGGTTACGAATAATATGCAGAGGAGAACACAAACGGTTTGCTTACCGTTCTCCACCACTAGAAGGCCTCAAACACACGGCTAAAGCCTGTAGCAGTGGCAAGCAGCAGCTCAAAAGCACCAGGAGTGCTAAACAATGAAGAGGCAAAATCAGGGGAGCCGATACTCTCTCGCGCTGCCCAAACACACCCAACACCTAAAGTCCGGGCCAGGAAAAGAGAGCAAAAGCGTAATCACGTAATGGGCAGCTCAACAAGCGAAGCACTGAGGACGGTGGGCCGCTCAAGAAGACATGAAAAGAAGGGAGATCCTGTGAATAAACACTATACAAATAACCAAATACAAAACCTTGGCCGGGGATTAAAGAAAGTTCCAAGAAAACTTTTCGTGACTTAACTAAAACTTAATAAATTATATTTATGAAAAGACATGAACAAAATATTTAAAGCAATTCTCACAATATTCATCATTATTTATTTGTTTTTAATTATTTTTTTATGTATTTTAATTTATTTATTTTATTTCATTCATTTTTATTTACATATTTTTATTTATTTATTTTATATTTTGTATTTTTTTATTTTTTATTTATTTTTATTTATTTTTATTTATTTTTATTTGTTTTCTATGTGTTTATTTTTATATTTTTATCTATTTTTATATATTTATTATTTTTTCATTTATTTATATTTTTATTCATTAATTTTTATTTATTTACTTTTATTCATTTATCATTTTTAATTTATTTTTATTAATTTTCCTTTCCTTATTTTTACCTAATAATTTGTTTTAATTTATTTACATTTATTTTATTTAATTACTTATATCTATTTTTGTTTGTGTGTGTTTATATTTATTTATTTTCATTCTTTTGTTGTTTATTTTTTCCTTTATTTTTCTTTATTAAATTTTGTTTATTTTTTAATTATTTTTATTTTTCATTTTTATTTATTTAATTTTACTCCTTATTTTTATTTACTTTTATATTTTTTTATTTATGTTTTATTATTTATTTTTATTAATTTTCTTTATTTTTGTTTAATTTTATATGGTTTTGTTTATTTAGTTTTATTTATCTATTTATTTTTATCTTTGTTTATGTACTTTTATTTACTCTTTTACTTTTATTTTTTTATATTTATTTGTTTTATTTATTGATATATCTTTGTTTAATTAATTATTTTATATTTATTTTCCTTTTTATTTTATATGTATTTATTTTTATTTATTTATTAATTAACCTATTTTTTATTAATCAATTTTTAATTTTCCTCATTATTTATTACTTTTTAATTCTTAATTTTTTATTTCTATATTTGTTTATTTATTTTTTTTTATTAATTTATATATTATTATTTCCTCGTTTTTAATTAAATTGTTTTTCATTTATATATGTATTAATTTTCATTTATGTGTTTAATTCATTTTTGTTATTTTTATTTATTTTTATATATTTTTATTTTATTTTTATTTTTCTTAATTTACTGTTCATCTATTTTGTTATTTATTTATTAATTTTTTTTAGTTATTTAATTTTAATTTACTTTTTATTTTTTATTTTTTATTTATATTTTTATATATTTCGTTTATTTTTTATTATTTCTTTTATTTTTATTCATATTTATTTATTTAATATTTACTTCAATTAATATTTATTTACTCTTATTTATTTTATTTTATTTATTTATATATTTATTTATTGTTTGTTTGTTGTGTTTTTTATTTATTTTTATGTTTATTTATTTTCAGTCATTTTATTTCTTTTATTTCTTTTTATTTATTTTATATGTTTTCTTTATTTACATATATTTTTTGTTTTTATTTATTTATCTTATTTATTTATTTTTATCGATTTATCTGTATTTATATAATAATTTTTATTTTATTTATTTATTTTTTATTTAGTAACTTATCAATTAATTAATTTGTTTATTATATTTAATTCTTTGTTTATAATTATTTATTCAGTTATTTATTTATTTATTTATTCATTTATTCATTTGTTTATATATCTATTTATCTGTTTATTTATTTATTTATTTATTTTCATTCATTTATCTATTTATTTTTATTTCTTATTTATTTTATTATTTTCTTTTATTTATTTTTTTTCTTTTTCTTTTATTTATTTATTTTATTTTTATTTATTTACTTTTATTTATTTTTATATTTTTAATTTTATATTTTTATTTATTTTTTTATGTATTATAATTTATTTTATTTATTCACTTCGTTTATTTATTTATTTTTATTTCTTTTTGTTTATTTTATTTATTTACATTCACTTTTTTATTTGTGTTTATCTGTTATTTATTTATTTGCATTTATACATTTATTTATTTATCTTTATTTATTTACTTAACTTTATTTTTGTTCGTTTATTTTTAATTTTATTTATCTTTTATTTTTAATTACTTTTAAGGCATTTTTATTTTTTTATTTAGTTTTATTTAATTTTATTTTTTTAGTTTTGTTTATTTTTATTTTTACTTTCATTGGTTTATTTTTTACCTTAATTTATTTTTATTTCTTATTTGTATTTGTTTATTTCATATATACTATTTATTTTTATTTGGTTTATATTATATTTACTTTTATTTCTTCATTTCTTTTATTTTTCTTTATGTATTTATCTATTTTTTAGTCAATGTTATATTCTTATTTATTATCATATATTTATTTTTAATTATTTTTAGAAATTATTTTTATCTATTTTTATTTGTTCATTTACATTCATTTTTCTTTATTGATTTTCATTTATTAATTCTTATTTGTTTTTATTTCTTTATTTGGTTATTTTTATTTATCTATTTTCATTTATTTTATTAATTTCACATATTTTTAATTATTTTTTATTTATTTATTTATGTTTATTTATTTTCAATTATTTATACTTATTGTGTATTATTTATTTGTTTTTATTTACTTATATTTATTTTTTTATTTATTTATTTATTATCTATTTTATATATGTTTATTTATTTATTTTTATCATCATTTAATTTTTAGATTTTATCGTTTTATTTAATTTATATTAATTTATTCTTATTTATTTAACGTTCTTATTAATTTTATTGTATTTTTTATTTTTATCTATTTATTATCTATATTATTACATTCTATTTATTTTTCTTTTTTCAGTCATTTTTAATTTTATTAATTTTTATTATTTTTTTTTATTTATTTATGTCATTTTATATTTTTATTTCAATATATTATTATTTATTTATTATTTTTTTTATTTTTATTTATTTATTTTTTATTATTTTTATTTATCATTATTTCTTTGTATTTTTTTATTTATAGTTATTTATCATTATTCATTTATTTGTATTTATTTTTATTTATTTATTTTATTTTATCTATTATTATTTACTTTTCCAATTTTTTATTATTATATATTGTTATTTATTTATTTTGTATTATTTTTATTTATCATTATTTCTTTGTATTTTTTTATTTTTATTTATAGTTATTTATCATTATTCATTTATTTGTATTTATTTTTATTTATTTATTTTATTTTATTTATTATTATTTATTTTTTAAATTTTTTTATTATTATTTATTTTAAAATATATTTATTTTTATTTATTTGTTTTTTCATTTTAATTTATATATGCATTTTTTATTTATTTTTGTTTATTTATATAAGTATGTTTTTTTAATTTTTTTAATTTATTTATTTTATTTTAACTGATTTTCTTTATTCCTTTAATTATTTTTATATTTTTATATTTTTTTATTTATTTTATTTTTATATACGAATTTACTATCATTTATGGATGTTTATATTTTTTTATCATTTTTAGTAATATACTTTTATATGTATTTATCAATTAATTAATTTATTTATGTTTATTTATTTTTATTTAATTATATTTTTATGTATATTATTTATTCTTATTCATTCTATTTTTTTATTAATTATTTTTATTCATTTTTATTTAATTATATTTTTATGTATATTATTTATTCTTATTCATTCAAATTTTTTATTTATTCATTTTTATTTATTTTCTTATTTGTATTTATATTTATTTATTTTTATTTTTTATATGTATGTTATTTTTTTACTTATTATTTATTCATTTTTTTATTTATCTTTATTTTATTATATTTATTTTTTTATTTATACTTATTTAATTTTTATTTATTTTTTAATTTTTGTTATTTATCTTTATTTATTTATATTTACGTATTTTTTATTTACTCTTCATCTATTTTTCATCTATATTTGTTTAGTTTGTTAATTTTTTTTATTTTTTATTTATTTTTTATTTTTTTATTTATGTTTATATTTATTTTGCTTTTATTTATTATTTCTTTTATTTTTATAATAATTATTTATCAATTTATTTATTAATTTTAATTAATTTTTATTTACTCCTATTTATGTTTTTTAATTTTATACATTTATTTATTTTTATTTATTTATATTTATTTTTATGTGTTCTTTGTTTTTTATTCATTTTTATTTATTTAATTTTGTTTTACTTCTTTTTATTTATTTGTTTTATTTGTTTTTATTTAAATATATTTGTTTTTATTTATTTTTATTTTTATTTATTTATTTATATATTATTTTATTTTCATTTTTTATTTTATTTCTTTTCATTTATTTATTTGTGTTTATATATTTATTTTTTTATTTGTTATTTTTTATTTAATAATTATTAATTAATTTATTTATTTGTTCTCTTAATTCTTTCTTTATATCTTTTATTTATTGATGTGTTTGTTTTTTATATTATTTTATTTATTTATTTTTATTTATTTATTTTTATTTGTTATCTATTTAGTTTATTTTTATTTTTTATTTTTATTTTTTATTTTATATTTGTTTATTTATTTTTCTTTATTTTTCATTTTTTATTGTTAATTTTATATCTTTATTTATTTATTTTTATAATTTATTTATAATTTATAATTTATTGTATTTATCTATGGCGTTTATTTATTTATTTACTTATTTTTATCTATTACTTTTGTTTATCTTATTTATTTTCATTTATTTTTTTTATTTGGGTTTATTTTTTATTGATTTATTTTCATTTATATATATATATATATTTATTTATTTTTATTTATTTATTTAACTTTATTTTTAATCGTTTATTTCGTCATATCGGGCGGAGCTTTCTCTCCCATGTTGATGTTTGGGGCTCGTCTTGCGTGCGAGCGGCATTGTACAGTAGTGCTGGGGATGAATGGGAGAATTTCGATCCTCAGATGCTGAATTTTTATTCGCTCGTTCGCTACGGGGGTCGCTCGGTGCAGGTCTCCTGGCGGCTGTGGGGAGGAGAAAGGTTTCCTGCGTAACGTTGAGGGTTGGTTTCTCCTTCGCAATGTGCAATGCTTCCAAGAGGCGCAGGCGGTGGTGGTTGGTAGTTCGGTCAATTATTTCCATGTTCGTGATTATGTCTTTTCTTGTTATTCTCTGGTTATGGACGGCATGGTTAAAGATGGCTCCCTCTTGGGCGTGGCAGGAAATCCTCTTGGAGAAACGCGTGGTGGTCATACCGATGTAAGAACCGAGGCATCCTTGGACAGGGTATGAGTACCGGTATACCACATTGGTTTTCTTCAAGGGGTCCTGCTGAGGGGGGGGCTGGAATGTTACGCATTACCAGGCTGCTTGTCTTTTTGCTCTTGTAATAAATAACCAGATGTATATTCTTGTTGGAGTCAACAGGGCTGAAATTATTCTCGATGATGTTCTTGAGGGCGCGTTCGTGTCATTTATATTTATGGTGAAATTGTCCTTTATAGAAGAGCTCTATGCGTTCAGGGGCATCGGGGTGAGGTTCCTGCTGGCACCATTTATCGATGTTTGCCTTATTGTCGACGAGGGTCTGGGATACACGTTCCATTTCTTCGTGTGTGTTGTTCCAGGAGGAGCAGTGCGAGAGGGCCCTCCTGACGTAAGCACTGATGGTGGAGCACTTACACCTCTCGGGGCACTCGCTCGCCCCGTTCATACACATGCCCAGGTCCGTATTTATTTTTATTTATTCATTAATTAATTTATTTTTTATCAGTTAATTTATTATTTTTTCTAATTTTTTATTGGTTTTCATTTTTTATTTTGTATTTCTATATTTGTTTATTTATTACTTTATATATTATTATTTCTTCAGTTTTAATTTATTTTTCATTTATGTATGTATTAAGTTTTATTTATTTGTTTAATGAATTTTTAATTTATTTATTTTTTATTTATTTTTATTTCTTTTTATTTATTTTTTAATTACTGTTCATCTATTTTTTATTTATTAATTAATTTCTAAAATTTTTTAATCTTTATTTTTTTTTATTTATTTTTATTTACATTTTTATTCATTTTGCTTTTATTTATTATTTCTTTTACTTTTATATATATTCATTTATTAATTTATTTACTTTCATTAATATTTTTACCCCTATTCATTTTATTTTATTTCATTTATATTTATTTTTTTTATGTGCTTTTATTCATTTTTTATTTTTATTTAATTTTATCTATTTTATTTATTTTCATTTATTTAATTTCTTTTACTTCTTTTTATTTATTTAATTTATTTTATTTCTTGTTCTTTAAATATATTTATTTTTATTTAGCTTTTTATTCATTTATTTATATATTTTTTATTTTTGTTTATGTATCTTATTTATTTATTTTTATCTATTTATTTATTCTTATATATTTTTATTTATATTTCATTTATATTTATTTAATATCTTATCGATTAATTAATTTGTTTATTTTTTAATTCTTTATTTATATTTAATCATTTATTTATTTAATTATTTATTTATTTATTTATTCATCTGTTTTTAATATTTATTCATTTATTTATTTATTTTTTTACTTAGTTGTTTTTTATTTATTTATTTATTTTTATTTGTTATTTATTTTTTTTTTGTTTTCATTTATTCAATTTTTTATTTTCATTTACCTATTTTATATTTATTTATTTTTATTTTTTATTTTTATATTTTTTATTTTATATATTTTTAAATTTATTTTTATGTATTATAATTTATTTTATTTATTTATTTCGATTATTTAAATCTCTTTGTTTATTTATATTTACTATTTTTGTTTATGTTATTTATTTTCATTTACTTACTTTTTTGTGTTTATTTTTTATTTATTTATTTGCATTTATATATTTAGTTATTTAGTTTTATTTATTTATATTTAACTTTAATTTTAATCGTTTATTTCTATTTTTATGTTTTATCTTTAATTACTTTTTAAGCATTTTTAATTATTTTTATTTTGTTCTATTTAATTTTATTTATTTAGTTTTATTTAGTTTTATTTTTACTTTGATTTATTTTAATTTTTTACTTAAATTTTTTAATATATTTTTATTGTTTTTTATTTCTTTATTTTTAATTATTTATTTTCTTTAATATTATTTATTTGTATTTAGTTTATATTATTTTTTATTTAATTGTTTTATTTATATTTCTTTTTTCTTTTATTTTTCTTCATGATTTTATTTATTTTTAGTCAATGTTATATACATATTTATTTATTATTTATTTATTTTAAAATTTATTTTCATCTATTTTTGTTTATTTACATTCATTTTTATTTATTTATTTTCATTTATTCATTTTTGTTGTTGTTAGTTATTGATTTGGTTATTTTTTATTTATCTATTTTCATTTGTTTTTATTAATTTGATTTTTTGTTTTTAATTATTTTTATTTACTTATTTATATTTATTTTTAATTATTTATAATTTTATGCGTTATTTATTTGTCTTTATTTATTTATATTTATTTATTTATTTTATTTATTTTTTATTATCATTTTCCTTTTAAATTTTTTATTTATCTTTATTTATTTGATTTATATCAATTTATTTTTATTTATTAAATTTTGTTTATTCTTATCAATTTATTTTTATTTTTTATTTTTATATATTTATTATCTGTATTATTACTTTCTATTTATTTTCCTTTTTTCAGTCATTTCTAATTTTATTTATTGATCATTATTTAGTTTTCTATTTTTATTTTTTATGTCATGTTATATTTTTATTTAAATACATCATTATTTATTTATATTATTATTGAGTTTTATTTATTTATTTCCTATTGTTTTATTTATTATTATTTCTTTGTATTTATTTATTTTTATTTATATTTATTCATTATTATTCATTTACTTTCATTTATTTCTATTTATTTATTTTATCTTATTTATTGTTATTTATTTTAATATATTTATTTTTATTTATACATGTATTTTTTTATTTATTTTTGTTTATTTATGTTTGTTTTCTATTTTTTCATACTTATTTATTTTATATTAATTGATTTTTTATTCATTTAATTATTTTTTATATTTCTATATATATATATATATATATATATATATATATATATATATATATATATATATATATATATATATATATATATATATATATATATATATATATATATATATATATATATATATATATATTTTTTTTTATTTACTAATTTACTATTATTTATTCAATTATATGTTTTTTTATTATTTTAGTAATTTACTTTTATATGTTTTATTGATTAATTAAATTATTTAATTTTATTTTTTAAATTTATTTTTGTTTATTTATATTTATATTTATTTATTTATTCAATTTTGCTTTTTAGATTTATTAATTTTTACTTGCTTTTTATTAAATTTTTTATTAATCTTTATTGATTTATTTATTTATTTATTTATTTATTTATTTATTTATTTATTATATTCATTTTTAATTTCATTTATTTTTCATTTTTATTATTTTTTATTAATTTTTTTTATTTCTATTTATCTTTTTATTCACTGTTCATCTATTTTTTTTATGTACTTATTAATTTTTTTGCTTCTTTAATTTTTACTTTTTTATTTATTTCTTATTTTTTTTATTTTTATATTTATTTTGCTTTTTTAATATTTCTTTTATTTATATTTATCTATTTATTGATTAATTTTAATTTTCTTTATTTATTTTTACTTTTATGTGTTTGTTATTTATTCTTTATTCATTTTTATTTATTTAATTTTGTTTTATTTCTTTTATTTATTAATTTGTTTTATTTCTTTTTATTCAAATATATTTATTTTTATTTATTTTTATTTTTTATTTGTTTATATATTTTTTATTTTCATTTATTTATTTTAGTAGTCTTTATTTATTTATATGTAGAATTATACTTATTTTTATTTTTATTTATTTATTTTTTATTTAATAATTATTAATTTATTCATTTTATCTAATTCGTTATTTATATTTATTTATTTAGTTACTTATTTATTTATTTATTCATTTGCTTCTTTTATTTATTTATTTATTTTCATTTATTTATTTATTTATTTTTATATATTTATTTATTTCCATTGGTTATTTATTTTATTTATTTTCATTTATTTATTTATTCATTTTTTATTTTTATTTATTTATTTTATATTTGTTTGTTTATTTTCATTTATTTTTTTATTTTTTAAATTTGTTTTTATTTATTTATTTTATTTATTATAATTTATTGTATGTATTTATTTCGTTTATTTATTAAATTTTTAGTTTGTATATATTATTTTTGTTTATCTTATTTATTTTCATTTACTTCCTTTTTTATTTATGTTTATTTTTTATTTATTTATTTGCATTTATATAGTTATTTATTTGTTTTTATTTATTGATTTAACTTTATTTTTAATAGTTTATTTCTATTTTTATTTCTTATTTTTAATTACTTTTTAGGCATTTTATTTTTTTATTTAGTTTTATTTAATTTTATTTATTTAGTTTAATTTTTTTTTACTTTCATTTATTTTTATTTATCTTTAATGATTTTAATTTTTTTATTTCTATTTATTTATTTTCTTATATGTTATTTATTTTCATTTAGTTTACATTATTTTTTTTACTTATTTTTATTTACATATCGTCATTTCTTTCATTTTTTATGTACTTTTTTTTAGTAAATGTTTTATACTTATTTATTAATATTTATTTATTTCTATTTATTTTTAAATTTTATTTTAAGCTAATAAATTTTATTTGTTTATTTATATTCATTTTATTTATTTATTTTGTTTATTTATTTGGTTATTTTCTTATTATTTTCATTTATTTTTATTAATTTTATTTATTATATTTAATGACTTTTTATTCATTTATTTATATTTATTTATTTTTATTTTTTATACCTATTTATGTATTATTTATTTTTTTATTTTTAATTAATTTATTTATTTATTATCTACTTTTTATGTATCTTTATTTATTCATATTTCATCATCAATTACTATTTATTTTTTTTATTTATTTGATTTATATTAACTTATTTTCATTTATTTAATTTTGTTCATTCTTATTAATTTATTTTTATTTTTTTATTTTTATCTATTAATTATCTATTTTTTACTTTCTATTTATTTTTCTTCTTCAGTCTTTTTAATTTTGTTTATTGATTATTATTATTAGTTTTTTTATTTTTATTTGTTATTTTATATTTTTATTTTAATATATTATTACTTACTTATTATCATTCATATTTATTTATTTACTATTATTTTTATTTATTATTATTTCTTTGTATATTTATTAGTATTTTTTATATTTATTCATTATTACTTATTAATTTTTATTTATTTTATTTTATTTATTTCAATATATTTATTTTTCTTTATTTGTTTTTATTTTAATTTATATATGTATTTTTAAATTTATTTTTGCTTATTTATATTTGTTTGTTTATTCAATTTTTTTATCTTTATTTGGTTTTATTTATTTTATTTTAATTTATTTTATGTTTTTGTTTAATTATTTTTTGTATTTTTATACATTTCTATTTTTTTTACGTTTACTTATCTATTATTATTTATTCATTTGTTTATAGTTTTTTAGTAACTTATTTCTATTTATTTTCTTTTATTTGTATTTATATTTATTTATTAATTCAATTTTATTTTTATATTTATTATTTTTTACTTACTTTTATTTATTTATTTTCTTTATCTTTATTTCCTTTTACTTATTTGCTTATTTATATTTATTACCTATTTTTTATTTTTTTCGTTTTATTATATGTTTTTATTTATTTTAATTTGTGTATTTACTTTTATTAATCTTATTAATTTTAAATATCTTTTATTTGTATATATTTTGTTTCACATATTTTTTATTTATTTCTTTTTTACCATTTTACTTTTATTTTTTTTAATTAATTAATTATATATATATTGTATTATGATCTCGCCTCTCGAGATCGACAGGTTCTTTAAAATAAACAAGCAATTGGGCTGTAATGACTGACGAGAGGTGACAAACAAAGGAGGGAGGAGCAGAACAAATACAAAAAAGGTGACCTTAAACTTAATTTATTTACAAAGCTATGTACATATTTACAGTCGAGTCAGGTTCAGTTAAATTTAAAATAAATGAACATATCATGAATGACCAAAGCATAAGGATGAGCAGCTCAACAGAGACATTACAAATGACGAGTCAAAAAAAAACGTAAAACATTAGCAGCACAATAATTACATTTACATAAAGTCAGAACCTAGAACAAAATAAAAGCCAGAGCAATAAATGGTCAAATCAATAAAATAGATTAACAAATCATAAACATACAAAATCATGAATATTAACAGGCAGCAAAGCAATGAACATCCTCAGACGAACTCAATAGAGTCGACGAAACAGCCCCAAGCTGCTTAACAGGAACACTGCAGGACAACTCCGACAGAGCCGACCCGGCAACCATCTCGTCCTCAAGCACAGTGCTGACGTCCTCCTCCAGTACTGACGACCACGACAGAGCCGACACGGCAACCATCTCGTCCTCCAAGAAACGTACTGACGTCCTCCTCCAAACACGACGACCACGACAGAGCCGACACGGCAACCATCTCGTCCTCAAGCACAGTGCTGACGTCCTCCTCCAGTACTGACGACCACGACAGAGCCGACACGGCAACCATCTCGTCCTCCAAGAAACGTACTGACGTCCTCCTCCAAACACGACGACCACGACAGAGCCGACACGGCAACCATCTCGTCCTCAAGCACAGTGCTGACGTCCTCCTCCAGTACTGACGACCACGACAGAGCCGACACGGCAACCATCTCGTCCTCCAAGAAACGTACTGACGTCCTCCTCCAAACACGACGACCACGACAGAGCCGACACGGCAACCATCTCGTCCTCAAGCACAGTGCTGACGTCCTCCTCCAGTACTGACGACCACGACAGAGCCGACACGGCAACCATCTCGTCCTCCAAGAAACGTACTGACGTCCTCCTCCAAACACGACGACCACGACAGAGCCGACACGGCAACCATCTCGTCCTCAAGCACAGTGCTGACGTCCTCCTCCAGTACTGACGACCACGACAGAGCCGACACGGCAACCATCTCGTCCTCCAAGAAACGTACTGACGTCCTCCTCCAAACACGACGACCACGACAGAGCCGACACGGCAACCATCTCGTCCTCAAGCACAGTGCTGACGTCCTCCTCCAGTACTGACGACCACGACAGAGCCGACACGGCAACCATCTCGTCCTCCAAGAAACGTACTGACGTCCTCCTCCAAACACGACGACCACGACAGAGCCGACACGGCAACCATCTCGTCCTCAAGCACAGTGCTGACGTCCTCCTCCAGTACTGACGACCACGACAGAGCCGACACGGCAACCATCTCGTCCTCCAAGAAACGTACTGACGTCCTCCTCCAGTACTGACGACCACGACAGAGCCGACACGGCAACCATCTCGTCCTCAAGCACAGTGCTGACGTCCTCCTCCAGTACTGACGACCACGACAGAGCCGACACGGCAACCATCTCGTCCTCAAGCACAGTGCTGACGTCCTCCTCCAGTACTGACGACCACGACAGAGCCGACACGGCAACCATCTCGTCCTCAAGCACAGTGCTGACGTCCTCCTCCAGTACTGACGACCACGACAGAGCCGACACGGCAACCATCTCGTCCTCCAAGAAACGTACTGACGTCCTCCTCCAAACACGACGACCACGACAGAGCCGACACGGCAACCATCTCGTCCTCAAGAAACTCTCCGCTGCTCTGTTGCCAGGACCTGACTCGCAGGTACTGATACCTACAGCTGCTACTCCAGCTGGCTTGCTGCTACCCTCAACTTGACTCGTTGCTGCTACGAACCTGACTGACGAAGTCTGACGCCGTCTAACAGACGTCAACTCGCCAGCAATTAAAAACAAACAAAAACAAAGGAGGCAACAATCTACCAAGGGAACAATCGACAAACGATTGTTCCTAACATATTGTCACAATGCGTATCAAGTACCTGGTTATTACACAACTAATCTTAAGATTCAAAAATATACCTCACTTCAGCCAGATACCTGAACTCTCATAACATTAATTATTACGACTGAGTACTCTAAAGGTAACAGTGATCCCTTAAGAAAAAAACTTATTTATCAATCACTTGAAAAATCAAACTAAGTCTATCAGAATGTGTGTAAGGTATCAAAAATTAAACTAGAAATCTTCTAGAATAAAAGGGCATCACTCCACCAAAACAACTCTAACTGTTTCCCTGGTCTTAATTCACTTTAGCAAAACTAAAAGAACAAAACATGTTTATCACTTTGCCTTATGCACACACAATCAGTCCTATTCACTGGTGATCAATAAATGAAAAACTATTTTTCTAAAAATGTTAAATACAAAAATTTATTTTTAAATTCAAAGTTTATAATTAGAATTCACAATTAATTAGAATTCACAATCTGAAAAATTTATTATTAATTGAAAATAACACAACACTTAATTAATTCTTGAATTAAATTATGAAACAAAACTAATTCACAAAAACTTTATCAGGAATTTAAATTAACCAAGCAAAATTTAAACTATCAAGAATTACTCAAGATTTGAAGAGAAAATCTTAAATGAAATAAAGTATGCAATGTTAAATTATGTATGCAATGTTAAATTACCAAGAAATATTTAAAATGCTATGTAAATAAATGTTACATCACAAACATAAAAAATGTGAAAATATAAAGAGATTGTAAATAGAAAAACACACAAAAATACACATAAGATTTATCAATAATGATTTCACTTGTTCAAAATTTCCTAACTTATCATACCATGGTATTAATAAGTAAAATTCACGTTACCTTACACAAAATTGTGAAAACCTCTGTAAATCGCTTGCTGCAGCTGCGTTACACAAAAACACACTTTTTTACCAGGCGCCATTACGAACTAAATAACTTTGCTAAATTCAGATCTCAAAAGTTAACATTAATATGTGACCACAAAACACTACGTTAAGAGTAATCTCTTTGTAAGAATGAGAGAGAGAGAGAGGGTACCAATTCAACTGGTCTCAGATATCAGAATGAAATAGATTTTAGGATTCCAGAAACACGAAACAATTACATGATGTCATTAAAGCATTTTGGGTACGAGATACAAAAGTTCTAGAAGCAGGGAGGTGACGTCACTAAAGCGTTTTGGGTGCGAGATTCAATGGAGAAGCTTCTAGAAGAAAGTTACGTCATCCCAGCAAAACGTTTTGAACGCATCTTACAAAACATGACGTAATTGATCAAGACACATATTCTTTCTCTCCAAGTGGCATGCGTGACTCGACCAACGCATGTAACAACATGAAAACACTCGTCTCGAGCCCGTATGGGACGAATCGGCGATTGTTTTCGCAAGCTGTCATCACTAACCCAAAACAAAGCGCTCTCTCTTATCTGAACTGATGACAACTGAAATGAAACAAGTCTTGGTGGACACACACACGTGTTCATAAGCTACGCTTTTTTCAAGAAAGATTCTAAAGTACGTTACTATTAAAATTGTATTATCAATTCTAAATTACACTATCAAGTTAATTAATCATTAGTTCCTTTGAGATCTGATGCCTAACTAAACATGACACTTCAACAACCATTATCATTAAACATAACACATGAAAAAAGTAAATATGTCAAAATTATAGGAGGATATACGTATTACAAGGCAACATCATGAAATTCCTCCCCCCAGAAGATTACTTATCCCGGGTTTGAATCCAACGATTCACAACGGGATAAATAATCTGCTATGACATTATCTTTTCCTGAAATGTGTTTAACACTTACATTATACGGTTGCAGGCATAAAGACCACCTGGTCAGTCTCATATTATTATTTTTCATCTTACTGATGAATGAGATTGGGTTGTGATCCGACAACACTAAAATTTCTTCATTCCTAGGTCGGTTCACATACACTTCAAACTTTCTCAGTGCTGTGATTAATGCTAATGTTTCTTTTTCGATTGTTGAGTAAGTTTTCTGGTGCTTTTTCAACTCTGAAGACATGAAACATACTGGATGGAAGATTTTGTTGTCATCTTCTTGAAGTAGAACAGCTTCAATTCCACAGTCGGATGCATCAACTTGTATCACAAACTTTTTATTGAAGTCTGGAGCTTGAAGCACTGGTCTTGAAGTTAATATGGCTTTAACCTTCTCAAATGATTCTTGACATTCTGGAGTCCAAACAAACTTTCTTTTAGGACTAGTTAAGTCAGTTAAGGGAGCTACTATGGCTGAGAAATTTGGACAGAATCGGCAATAAAATCCAGCCATGCCCAAAAATCTTTGTAGCTGTTTTCTCGTAGCAGGAGGGGTAGCCTTACGGATACCTTCTACATTAGCATCAACAGGAGCGAGAAGGCCTTTTCCAACTTCAAATCCTAGATATTGTACAGTTGCCTTTCCAAACTCGCTTTTTTGTAAGTTGATTGTTAGTCCTGCTTCCCGAAGTTTCTTAAACACTTTCCTTAATATCTTCAGATGTTCTTCCCATGTATTAGAATAAATCACAATGTCATCAAGGTATACACCTACTCCTTCTATTGATCCTAGTAGTTGATCCATCACTCGCTGGAATGTTGCAGGTGCATTCATCAGACCAAACGGCAAAACAGTGTATTGATACAGTCCAAAAGGAGTAATGAAAGCTGACAGCAACTTGGCATTCTCATCTAAGGGAATTTGATAATATCCTTTCAACAAGTCTATCTTGGAAACAAATTTGGCTAGCTCAATATTATCAAGTAATTGATCAATAAGAGGCAAAGGATAATTGTCAGCCACACTGATGGAATTCAGTTTCCTATAATCAGTACACATCCTAAATGAGCCATCTGGTTTCTTCACTAACACACAAGGAGAACTATAATGACTTGAACTGGGTTCTGGTAATCCATGCTGCAACAAATATTCAACTTCTTTCTTCAAAACATTTCGATGAAAAGGTGATAAGCGATAAGCTCTCATTTTAAAAGGTTTTCCATCTTCTCTGATCTTTATCTCATGCTTTGTCAGATTGGTACACCTAGGTACATCTGCAAAAATTTCAGGGAAACTTTGAATCACTTCACTTAATTCACTACTTTGCTCAACACTCAAATGTTTTAGTTTATCTTCCAAATTTTCTAATATTGAAGAATTGTTCATCTTCTTTTCAGCTCCCAATTCGTAGCCGTCATTGTCTTCTGTAGATGAAGTTGTCTGTGTTATTGACACTGTTTCAGTTTTAGTCTCTGAGAAGTAAGGTTTCAAAAGATTCACATGTATCTTCCTCTGTCGTTTCCTTCTTCCTGGTGTTTCAATCACAAGTTCGATCACTTAACTTCTCTATTATCCTATAAGGACCTTGAAACTTATTGGTAAGGGGAAATCTTTTCACTGGTAAGAACACTAGAACTTGCTGTCCAATATTAAAATTTTAGCTTAGCTTAGTTTTAGCATCATATTTTCTTTTCATTTTCTCTTGACTTATTTTCAAATTTTCTAAAGAGAATTTTCTAATTTCTCTTAATCTTTTCCTCAAGTTCTTTACATATTCTCCTTGGATTTCCTCTTGATTTTCTACCCAATTCTCTGCAAGAATCTTCAATGGACCTCTAATGTCTTGACCAAAAATCATTCCATTTGGTGAACATGCCATGCTTTCTTGATAAGCATTTCTAACTTCAAATAACATTAAAGGTAAACCAGCATCCCATTCTCTTCCCGATTCATTACAATACTTAGTTAACATACTTTTCAATGTCTGGTGGAACCTTTCCAAGGCTCCTTGAGTCTCTTGATGATAAGCAGTTGA
Organism: Macrobrachium rosenbergii; assembly: GCA_039081455.1. NCBI lineage: Eukaryota > Metazoa > Arthropoda > Malacostraca > Decapoda > Palaemonidae > Macrobrachium > Macrobrachium rosenbergii. The sequence continues at coordinate 30,327 of JANJGK010000207.1, read as the reverse complement.
TAACTGTTGTTTTACTCCTAACAAGTTCATCACATCCTGGAATAATTTTGAAGTAAAGTTCGTTCCTCTATCACTTTGCACAATTTCTGGTATTCCAAACTTGGAGAAAAACTCCACCAACTTCTCAGCAATTACCTTTGCACTTATACTTCTTACAGGAATCGCATAAATGGAACCGTTTAATAAAAAGGAAAATGTTGTCAACTAGATTTTGGGGTTGTTGCAGTCTAAAATTCGAAATGATTTCAACCATTCTGGGATGGTGTTTCCAGCTTCCTAGAGTAAACTTAGCTTATTTTGAGCACCTACTGATATACCTTGAGAACTGTAACTTCACCTAATTGATCTCATCAAGTGTGTCACTGGTAAACAGTTACCTTTCACCGATTAGGAAATCAGAAGTTCAAAGTTGAATAATTTTTTCAGGATTATTCTCCAATCTGAGGATTCTGACCTGATACTTCAGCCGGAATATGGATTGACAGTGTAGAAGTGACTGTATGGAACATACACAGCAAGTACTGGGAATAGAGCCGATTGAATCTTCATCTAAAATCCTCAGTTAGGACCAACCTTATCACTATTCATCAAAACTGCCCAATCTTTTTAACCTAACTCAACTTAACTTGAATCTTTCAAAGATGCAAGATGAGCCCTGGAGGGCTGCCAATCTTCAACATGGTTTAAGGCAAGGAAAAATTTTGCTAAGTATTAGTATGCAGTATCCCAAGGTAAGGTCAGCTTGGCCTAGGATGAATGACCCAAATGTGACTTGAAGGTAAAGCACCTTATCCAGCTTAGGATAGATTTTGCTATGAGAAGGGACCCTAGGATGTATTGTTAAGGATCCAAGGCATGGTGAATCCTTCCTGAACCAAGCTAGGACTGGATAGTATAGATCCTTTGAGAGTTGACTAAGTAGGGAAACACGTATTAGTTACGGGTGGTGGGTGTTTTGGGCAAGAATAATCTGATCAATCTTGGTTGTCCCAATTTGTTAGGTTATGGCAAGATAAACTGTGTAGGCTTCAAGCGAAATTGGTCTATAACCTATATATAAACATCAAGTGAAATTGGTCCATAACCTATTTATAAACATCAAGTGAAATTGGTCTCTAAAATATATATGTATAAAGAAGTCACTGGCCTATAATCATTAGTTTCCTTGACTGTAAAGTCTATTAGTCTTAGAATGTGTTAAAATATGATAGAAAGGTGACCATACAAATATGATAGACAGGCGATGTAAAGCGCCAAGCATCTACTAACACTAGTAATAGGTGTATACAAATACTAGTTGTGCACGAAATAATTTTCCTTTCAACTTTACAGAGCTATATGCTACAGAATACCTGTGACCAGCTAAGTAAGTATGAAGGGAATATTTTCATTTAAATTCATTAGGAAGAAACCTTTCAAAAGAACTGAATGGTTGTTAGTGATGATTATACAAATGCACAATTTTATCCAAAGCCCCAGGTGAACTCAAAAGTGTTAATTAAGAATTCCATCGCTCAGGACTGACTTAGAGTTGAATATAGTGGTTACTAATCAAAACTTATTTCAGCAGGTTGGCTTGTGAAGGGATATTATTTATTGCTTTCAGGAACTTATTCACAGCTGTATTGAAAGATTCAAGAGGCCGATTTCGGGAGTTGTGGAACCAGAATACTTTCAAGAGTAATTTAAATATTGTTGAATAATTGTTGGAAGACGTTCTTGAAAGCTGCGCAATATTCTACACAAGTACAGCTATATAGTTGGTGACTGGTGAGTTTAGACTTGTTTGGCAGGATTTTAAACAGTTGGGAGTCCTAAAACTAACTGGATTTTTTGCAAGCAATGTACAAAGCAGCAAATGGAGTTCATATAGTTAAAAGATCTTGAATGCTCTGCATCAGCTAAGCATGAGTGGTCAAATAAGCTTAAACATGAGTGGTCAAATAAGCTATGAAATTCTGAATGATTTCAAATATCAGTTTACATATAGTTCATGGAGTAAGGGATTTAGATTTTGTTCTGCTTCTTGTAGAATTGATGAAAATGATTTTAGTAGATGGATAGTATAGTCAAGATGTTCTGCTTCTTGTAGAATTGATGAGAATGATTTCGGTAGATGGCTAGTATAGTCAAGATGTTCTGCTTCTTGTAGAATTGATGAGAACGATTTCAGTAGATGGATAGTATAGTCAAGATTAGAAATTGCTTTCAGTACAGTAATGGGAAACTCATTAATTATATCTCTGTACTTCACTACATTTTGTATACAAGACCTGATACACAAAATGATTTCAGAATAACACACACCACCACCAGCAAGATCGATGAGGCCCCACCATTGAGAAAGAAAGGACCCCATAGGTGTCGAAAGAGGTTGCCAAGATGATTTCTTCAACCAACTCTAGGAAACTAAACAATGCTGGGTCATTCTGCCTACCTACCAGGGTAGTCAATGCAGTATTCGCTATTGGTGCCGTAGCTGTTGAAGCAGCTTAAAAGACACAGATATGGAAGGAGGCAGTTTTGCCATATTGTGGAGGAGAGGAGCCTTCAGATGAGCATACAGGTCTTCATGAAAGCAGTGTGCATTTTCAGTGCACTGTGAGAGTGGTGTGTTAGTGCAACTAGTGCACAGACATCACAGAACAGTTATCTTTATTTAGCAATGCATTATAAAATCTTACAGGCAAAAAACATCTTTAACTTTCATTTTTAATCCCGCTTTCTCTCTATAGGTTTTGAATGGTGCATGCTGGGAAAAATTGATGCATTATTTACGAATGAACCAAGGTCTACACAGCACAACCACGGAAAATTGATACACAGCATTATTTACACCCGAACCAAAGTTTATAACTACACCCCTGACCCCTGGCATGGTATGATGGAAAATATAAATTGTATATGTCTGCGCTCGCCAAGCTGTTATAGAGGTTGCACCTACAAGTTTGTGTAACCTCATGAATTTTACAAGTAAATAAAAACTACTTGTATATATACTCATACATTTCTTTACAATAAATCCATATATACAGTAACTTGTAAGCTTAAGTATAAATGCAAGTTTCTTACTGCTGAGCAGTTTGTACTATGTACAAGACCCTTGTTACAATATAGCTTGTGTATGTGTCTACAAATCCTGAAGCTTGTAGTTCCTGTAGAGAACTAGGTAAAAAGGGCCTGGAATCACTTGTAAACTGACACTGAAGAATCAAAGTAGCTGTTGCCCAGATTTCTTATGAGACAACTTCTTGTTACAACACAACTGGTGTTATTAGGCTGTCCACCAAGGTCGGTGGGCAACCATATTATTATATTTGTGGGGCTTTACCAGTGCCTTCTTCATCTCCTGTGCCACTCCTCCGGCAACGAGAAACTGAAAAAGGAAATATTCCTTATCAGTGCCTTCTTCATCTCCTGTGCCACTTCTCCAGCAACGAGAAACTGAAAAAGGAAATATTCCTTATTTTACGAATGCAGTACTATAAAGCAAATAAAAATGCAGTATATTATTCAAGCAAATGCTAATCCAAAATGCAGTACTATAAAGCAAATAAAAAAATGCAATTTAGGAACTGTAAAGCTATTTGAATTAGCAGTTAAAATCACGTATTGGTTTCTAAAATCAAGAGAACAAAACTACAATGAAAGCACTAATATAATATTTACCTGAGCTAATTTGCATCCTGGCTGCATCCAAGAAGTTATCCCTGGATGATATATCTGTGAATTATAATTTGAGGCTTCTGTAGCAGCAAGGCAAGCCAGGTTTAGGACACAGTCCAAATGTCCTCCTAAAAGTAGAGAGGAAGTGCAGGAGGCCAGCGGAATGATTATGTGGAAACTTTGATACCAATCAAGAAATGGTACTCTGGTGGACAGAGAGGGCATCACTAAGTGACTGAGAAGAGTTCTTGAAGCATCATTCATTGCCATCCATCTCTAATCCGCTTGCTTTTTCATATCTTGCTTGAGCTTCTGTTCTCACCTGAAAAACAAAGTAAATTGTTGGACAAATAAGACAAACAACAAGACAGAATAATGTTTCTCAGTAAAAGTATACAAACAGAAGACACTGTAGGGTTTCTCAATAAAAGCATACGAAAATTTTGTAAAGTATTCCATAGTTACTGTTTTTATCTTTAACATTTAAAGCTTTTATGACCAAAATTATGAGAGGCCGCCTTATAAAAAGAACAGAAAGGCCTTTTTTTCATATAGAGCATCAAAGAAAACATTCCAAAACTACTTTTATATCTTGCATTTTTAAAAGGCCTTTTTCTGAATACAGAAAATACAAGAGAGGCCTTTATGAATATAGAAAATATAACACAGGCCTCATAAAATTTTTATATAGAAAATATCAAAACAAACGGACCTTTTAGAATACTGCATATAAAATACAGGCCTCCTAGCAGCCCCTCAAAAAAAGTAGGAGTCTGACCAAAAAAAAGTAGGAGTTATAATCTTAGAGAAGTAGGTGTGTCTCAACGATATATTGTGATATTTCCAATGCAACATTTTCAGCGTTTGAATGCATACATACAGCAACGTTTAAAATTCATTATCAAAGCATAATCAATCAGTACAAGTAAGCAGGCACGTTACTTGCTCCTTTATATTAAAGACTTTTTTCCTGAAAGGGGGAAGGCCTACCCCTGACCTACCCAGCAACAAGAGGCACCATTTTTCTAGCTTGTTCTATTCTACAGCTAATTATGAGACAAATTTACTGGGCCTTGCATTTGGTCTCACCCTTTTTTATTCATTCCTTTGATTCAATGACGCAACATCATCCACTTCAAAATTCCAGATAAATAAGCCTTTGACTAGCATTCAATAATACTTAATCTCAAACAAGAAGGTATAATCAATCAGATTAAATATCAATAATCACAAAAATAGAGCCTCCATATAATGAGCTTCACTATACACTAACATCTGAATCTAAATTATACTACAATAATTTGTCAGTCACCAAGATGCACTATCACTTTTTTTTTCTTGTCTAGAGAAGCAATTTCATCTGAAATCTTTTTCAGTTCAGCAGATGACCTCTCCAGCTTTGCACTCCCGGACTCTAAAAGAGCCTGGGCAGCAGCTGCTTCTGCAGGATCAATTTTCTTGACTGTGCAAGCTTTCTTCAGTCTTTACTTGGCTTCGTCTTTCAGAAGTTTTCTTGATGCGTCAATCTCATCTTGCTGCAATTTTTGTTTTTTCGTAGGTCTGCCTCTTTCTCTTCTTGTTTCCTCTTGAGTTTTAGCTGCTTTTCCTCTCCTTTTTGTTTTTCTTCATTCTTCTGTTTTTCTTCTTTAGCTCTCTTTCCTGCATCTTTCATGGCTCTGTAACTGCTGTGTACACTTCGGAATGCATGGATCATCTTGACAGTGATTGGCACTTGACTCGCTCCTCCTTTGTGTTTAACTTTGTCCTGCACTGTGCGTAGACCATTTATGGATCTCTCATTCAGGCAACTCCTACAGGCTGTGACCAAAATCTTGTTAAGAGAGAAACCTCCTCAACATGAGCCTGTCCGTGGCTCAATGTCGATGCTGCCTTGACAAGTTTTCCTAGTGCTGGGTATTTGGGGATTCCCAGACTGGTGACATTGCTGAGAATAGTTTCCCAATAGAAATCAACTCGCTTCCATCTGATGCAGTGTCCATTTGGGCTGTCATACTCCTCATCCATATGACTCCTTTGTAACTAACTACTTCATTTGCACACAACTGCCACTCTTGCATAAGGTTGTAATGCTCTGACAAGGGCATAATTCACGACATTTCACAAGCCACTTCTTTGAAAGACTTTTCAGAAGACTTCTCTCTCCTCATCAATGGCTGCAGGCACTGCAAATGGCGAAGCAGGTTGCTTTCACCCTTTAACGCCGAAGCCCTATTTACAAAAACGTCTCCCGTATGCCGGCGGCGTTCGGTGAGTTAGCGCCGAAGCGGAAAAAAAGTTTTTTTTCAAAAAATCACAGCACGCTTAGTTTTTAAGATTAAGAGTTCATTTTTGGCTCATTTTTTTTTTGTCATTGCCTGAAGTTTAGTATGCAACCATCAGAAATGAAAAAAAAAATATCATTATCATATATAAATATTGGAATATATGACAGCGAAAAAAAAACTCGTATATAATTGTATACAAATCGCGCTGTAAGCAAAACGGTTAAAGCTAATGAGTTAATTTTTTTTAGTTGTATTGTACACTAAATTGCGATGATTTTGGTAAATCATTTTTAAAACGATCAAAGCAACACAGAGAAAATATTATCACAAAATGATGCATGAATTCGTAACGCGCGGACGTAAAAAAATGTTTTTTTCAAAAATTCACCATAAATCGAAATATTGTGCTAGAGACTTCCCGTTTGTTGAAAAATGAAGCTAATTGATTGAATATCACTAGACTGTAAGTGTTTTAGCTTACAATTGCAGTTTTCGACCATTTCGGTCGAGTTAAAGTTGACCGAAAGTTGAATTTTTTCTATTTATCGTGATTTATATGGAAATATTTCAAAACAGATAAAAGCTATAACCATGAGTTATTTTTCATTGTATTCTACATGAAATTGCGCACATTTACATATATAAAACTTTATGTAACGACTAATATAAAGCGGTGCAAATATTACGACAACGAGACGAAAGAATTTCTGAGATGTTCGGCCGAGTTACCGCGCAGACGTAAGGAAAATGTTTTTTTTAAAAATTCACCATAAATCGAAATATTGTGCTAGAGACTTCCAATTTATTGCAAAATGAAGGTAAACGATTGAATATTACTAGAATGTAAGAGTTTTAGCTTACAATTGCGTTTTTTGACCATTTCGGTCGCGTTAAAGTTGACCGAAGGTTGAAATTTTGGCAGTTATCGTGATTTGTGAAAATATTTCAAATCTGATAAAAGCTACAACCATGAGCTATTTTCTGTTGTATTCTACATGAAATTGCGCACATTTTCATATATAAAAGTTTATGTAACGACTAATGTAAAACGATGCAAACATTACGACAACATGACGAAAGAATTTCTGAGTTGTTCGGCCGAGTTACCGCGCGCAGACGTAAGGAAAAATTTTTTTTTTCAGAAATTCACCATAAATCGAAATATTGTGCTAGAGACTTCCAGTTTGTTGCAAAATGAAGGTACATGATTGAATATTACTAGAATTTAAGAGTTTTAGCTTATAATTGCATTTTTTTACCATTTCGGTCGAGTTAAAGTTGACCGAAGCTTGAAATTTTGGCAGTTATCGTGATTTATATGAAAATATTTCAAAACTGATACAAGCTACAACCATGAGTTATTTTCTGTTGTATTCTACATGAAATTGCGCACATTTACATATATAAAACTTTATGTAACGACTAATATAAAACAGTGCAAACATTACGACAACGTGACGAAAGAATTTCTGGCGCGGACGTAGGGAAAAAGTTTTTTTTCAAAAATTCACCATAAATCGAAATATTGTGCTAGAGACTTCCAATTGGTTGTAAAATTAAGGTAAATGATTGAATGTTACTAGAATGTAAGAGTTTTAGCTTACAATTGCGTTTTTCGACCATTTCGGTCGAGTCAAAGTTGACCAAAGGTTGAAATTTTTTGTAGTCGACGTACGGTACGTCCACTCGGCACCCAACAGACAATTTTAGTCGACGTATGATACGTCCAATAGGCATTTAAGGGTTCAGTGATAGCCTGTCAACCAAGTACTTGACCACTACTGTCATGAACTTGCGAGCATCATGCCTGAAAATATTCATTTCACTTTGCTTTTCAGCTTTAAAGCAAAGTGAAACTGACATTACAATCTCCCAGTGAAACGAAAGATTGTTTTGGTCAGGGGCCCAGATGCCTTTCATCTCTGAATAGTAGTACTTGCTTTGGTGATTATTTACACAGACATTCAAATAACATTAGATGGCAGCCTATATACCGTAAACCGAAAACATCATCACTAATAATGTGGTCAATCAACCAACCAATACCCAAGCATGATGCCGCACTCATTCAATGCACTTCTCTATTCTTATGTCTATTCAATTATAAGCAATTTTTTTGTCTACTACTTTCAAACAATTAGGAGTAGTTTCCTCAAAAAAGTAGGACAAGTGGGAGGTGGATTTAAAAAGTAGGAGCACTAGGAGGCCTGAAAACATGACAGACAGGCCTTTTTGAATAAAGGAAATACAGCAAGACAGACCTTTGTAAGTATAGAAAGTAATATAACAGACAAGCCTTTTTGAATATACAATATAATTCAAGAGACCAGCCTTTCTCAATATAGAAAATATAACGCACACACCTTTTTGTATATAGAAAAACGTAATATCAGATGTGCCTTTTTGAGTATAGGAAATGACACAGCCTTTTTTGAACTGACAAAATATGACTAACAGCCTACTACAAGATTCATAGATGATATTGGTGTTGCAGTCTGAGCACTGACAGAGACCTTATCAGATTATTGCAAAATCATGGTGCGGTACACACCTTAAAAGTATTTCATTTATAATATATGAACGGTACACTACTTACAAACTATGGTACAAATGGTGTGGTACAATATTCATACGGTATTATGATGAAAAAATTGTGTGGAACAAAGATTAGCTTCCTGATTTTGGGATCATTTGGTCGAAATCTCAAAACACTATTAGGGAAGAGAGAGAGAGAGAGAGAGAGAGAGAGAGAGAGAGAGAGAGAGAGAGAGAGAGAGAGAGAGAGAGAGAGAGAGAGAAATTTTTTTTTTAGCAAAATGTGTATGAGAGAGAGAGAGAGTTACAAGGAGTTACAAATATTAGGTTATCTCGAGACTTATTAGTCCAACCGAGGAGACATCCTGTGCTCACTTATCTCTGGCAGCAGATTTTACTGTTCATTCACAGTGTTCTTCTAATGATTTTGTCTAGATTTCTTATAAACTCTTCCTCCACACTGCTGCTGTTTACAACTTTTGGTGGCAGTTTCATTCATGTGTCATATCTTGTATGTAAAGAAGTTCTAACAATGAGATGTGTTGTATCTCTTCAGTTCTAGTTTCCTTCCATTATTTCTTGTCTGGTTTTCGTTGAATGTGAAGAGGTTACTGTCTACTTTTGTGATGCCTTTCAGTGTTCTGAATGTTTCTATGAGTTGTCCTCGCAATCGTCGTGTTTTTCAACCATATATGTTCAGGCTCTCTAGCCATCTTTGGTAACCTATTTGCCAGATTGATGGAATTAACTCTGTGGCTCTTGCTTGTGCCCCTTCTAATCTATTTATGTTCTTTCTTAGTGTTGGTGACCAAAACTGTACTGCATATTCAAGATGAGGTCTAACTATGGATGTGTAGAGCTACAGCACCGTTTCCTTGTTTCTATATTTGAACTGCCTCTTTATATATCCCACTAGTTTCTGTGCTTCCTTCTTTTCAGCTTTTATGCACTGTTTTGTGGATTTTAAGTCCTTGGTAATAATGACTCTAAGGTCCTCTTCTTGTTCTACACTATTTATCTCATTCCCAAGCAGCATGTAATTGGCATGAGGGTTGCTTGTTCCTATTTGTAACACTTTACACTCATCCAAGTTAAAAGGCATTTGCCATCTTTTTGACCACGCTCCTATTCTTCTTAGATCATTTCTTAGTTAAACTTCCCACTGTATCTGAGTCTGCTGCATTTACACCTAATTTGGTGTCACCTGCAAATTTGGCTATCCTGCCAGTTAAGCATAAATCAATGTCATTAATGTAAGTCAAAAACAAGAGCGGGCCAAGGACAGAACCCTGAGGAACTCCGCTTGTCATATCTGCCCATTCTGATTCTTCACTGTTTATTACAACCCTGTGTTTTCTACTACCGTAGTTAGCCAGTCTTCAATCCAGTCTGCTATTTCTCCTACAATTCCTAAAAATGAAGTTTTCATAATAAAACTAATATTGTAATACTTACCTGAACACCTGAATTAGCCCTGGTCACCTATCAGCCCGAACTACATCCCCATAGCTGCAAGTCCCGGCCGAGTGAGGCCAAGATACCCCAATTGCGTTATCCACTATTTAAATTGATGTGGGGAGGAGGGTGGGAATCATTCAGGTGTTCAGGTATTACAATATTAGTTTTATTATGAAAACTTCATATTGCAATACACTCCCTGAACACCTGAATTAGCCCAATTAACCAAATTTAGTGGAGGTGGGATCAATCTAATTCAGCCCGACCTGCCAACAGGGAAAGCAGGTAACTCATTATTCGCCTACTCTGTATAAATGAATGTATCCTCACCTGGTTATCCCACTCGGCAGGTGAGAATGTCTGTAGAGAGAGGACCCCCGACGTCAGTCTCATGTCTAGGTACTGTCTGAGTCGAGCTACCTCTCATGTGGTATTCAAACCTCCTCATTAATAGAGAGTAGCAAAATAAAAAAACAACCTACTATGTGGCTAATCACAGCCTCCCATGATTAGTGGAGAAACGATGAACCTCCCATGTGGCTAGTCAAAGCACTCTCATTTATGGAGGGTCTGAGTCGAGCTACCTCTCATGTGGTATTCAAACCTCCTCATGGATAGAGAGTAGCAAAAAATAAAAACCAACCTACCATGTGGCTAATCATAGCCTCCCATGATTAGTGGAGAACGACGAACGTCCCATGTGGCTAATCAAAGCACTCTCATGTATAGAGGGGTACGATGAACCTCCCATGTGGCTAATCAAAGCACTCTCATGTATGGAGGGGTACGAAGAACCTCCCATGTGGCTATTGTAGCCTCTCATGTATGGAGGAGAAGTTGAGTGTGCAGGTCTTCGAGTTCTTCGCCGTCCGTTGCCGCCGATGTCTGCGCAGAAGAGGTTGAAGAAACCAAACCTGTCCACTGGATCTGCCTATCTTCACAGTACTAACGTAAAACTTAATATTCTCACTATGAACCCCGACTAACAGAGAATCCAAAATTCCAAATTTCCTCAGAAGACGTTCATTACCTAGAGTTCCCCCCACCCTTAACATTACTACATAATTATAAGATCGAGTTAGTCGTTGCAAAGGGACCAAGCAAGAAATTCTTCTTCGAAGAAAACTGAACGTCTTTTAGGTAGAAAGTCGTGAAAACCGACACCGACTTCCAAGTGGCCGCCTCTAAGAACCTCCGCACTAAGAGAGTACCCCCTTAGCTAAATGAACGCACCCACAATAGAAGGGTTAGCGGCTACACACGAACTAAGATAATAAATTTCATGTAAAAAGGAGAACGAAGCATCTCCCAAGTGACTATTCAGCGCCTACCCATTAAGGAGGGAATGAGGCAGTGTGCCGAGCCGATGACCCTCCGCCCTGCAGGTTGTGGCAAAGGCCGACAAGTGCAGAAGTATCCCAGCGCCGACGAAACAACCTAGGCTAGCCTACGAGAGCATCTCTTTGGACTCTTGTAGGGAAACTATCAAAGACTAGGGTACTTAAGATGTACTAAACTTAAGTTCATGTGATTATACTATCACTATTGCTTAAGATTCTAAAGCCTAGAAGGAATTTCTCTATCTAGTTAACCTAATAATCACCGCACTAAGTGAGTACTACCTTAGCTAAATGAGCGCACCCTAGATAATAGACCAGCGTTAAACGTGGACTAAGTGAAAAATGTTCCGAGTCTTCACACTAAGAGAATACCACCTCAGCTAATTGAACGCACCCTAAATAGGAGAATTCGCCACTATACGCGGTGGGGCGAATTGAACGTCTCGTAAGTTAAGGAAGAAAACAAAGACGGACTCGCAAGTAAACTACCTCCAGAATAGAAAGCTCTGAACAATTCCTTAGAAAGGAAGATGAAGTGGACATACTCCGAATACTGTGCGGTAATGAAAAAAAAAAACTGTTAAATACTAAATATAATGTCACATCAAATTAAATTGCGTTCAAAGGCATAAACCTCGCACCACACGAGAATCGTGAAGTGTGCCCACAACTGTGTTCGTGTAGTGAGCGCTTATGAACTAGGAATCAGGAACCCTTCTCCGAAAGTAACTAATCGCATCCTTGACAGCGGACGGGAAGGATTCTGCGGTGGGATTCCGCGGTGAGACAAGAAGTGTACACAGAAGCGGACGGAGTTTATCAACCTTTGATAAATATTCGCATCGGACATAAAGACATCCCCGCTGATGCCGGAACCAAATACTTGCAGATAAAGAACCTTAAACGAATGAAGCTGAGTTTTAGCCTTGGCCACGACTTCCGGAAGAAGAGAAATGCTTATCATTTCCCACCTAGGAAACTTACCGAAGCTCGCCCATTTTTTTTTTTTATCTGCAGCTAAAGCCGAAAGAAAGAAATAAAACACCTAACCAATTATCTTAACATTAGAACTTCCGACAAATCTCACGAGAGAGCCCGAGGGAATGTAACAAGTCAAAGAAGATCTTACTATTAGAAAATTTTGGGAAGATAGAAAATGTACTGCAAAGTGCTGAGCAGTAGCCAGCAATAGCCGAAAATGGAAGAATCTTGACTTTCCGAAGGAATAAAAGAAACCCAGCTATTTCGGTTATGGCAGGCCTAAAGATGGAATGACATTCCTTACGACACAGACTTCCCCATGTCAAGTTGACCTGGTAAAGCTTACGGGTTGACTTCTCAAGATGAAAGAAACACTGTCTAGACATAGCTTTAGAGTGTCTGGACTGTCTAGCTGTTTGCTCGGCAGTCGCCCGCAACTAGGTTCATCATGCAAGAGTTTGGATGATAATGGTGAAAATGCGGTTGTCTAAAAGATCTTTCACATGAGGAGGAACATCGGAACTTCCGTAAGGAGCATTAGGAATTCCGGAACCGCAAGCGTTAGAGCCAGCAAGGAGCTAGAGTCATAGACGTCTTGACACTACTGCAATTCCTGATTACCCGATGAATGAGACCGAATGGCGGAAAGTATACACCTCTAAGTTCTAATGATCTTGTCGTCCCCCCCCCCCCCCGCCCCCGAGTTCTCAGATACGACACGGCAGTTACGATGTCGCAAAGCAGACCCATTACTGTGTTGCACACTAGGACTGAGAAACACCTGAGGGCTTCCTTTACAGCCCTGAGGTTCCTGAAGGTTATGACTCCTCTCGTTCCCGATCCCTCCAGAGGCCTGAAGCCTGGGTTCCTCTAAGGTTGCTCCCCAACCTTGATATGAGGCATCTGAGTACAGATGAACGTCGGGAAGAGGGGAGACTATAGACCTTCCGGATGTCAGGTGCGCCTCTTCTGACAATCACAGACAATCCGACAAGCGAGAATCGTTCCAGATTATACCTGCATTCTCGATGTGGAAGTCCCAGTGTTTCCTGAGACATACCTGAAGAGAAAGCATGTGGAGACACAAGACCCTGGAATTAGAGAGAGAGAGAGAGAGAGAGAGAGAGAGAGAGAGAGAGAGAGAGAGAGACATTCTCCCTAAGAGGCTTCTTCAAGTGGGTACCAGCTGTTCCCTGTTAGACAGGAACCCTCTACTTCCACATTTGTACCTTTAACGATGCTAACTGCCCACACTGGAGACATGAGTTAGAAGCAACAAGTTCGTTATACTGGCCACATCCCTTGAACCCACAGCAGCCACACTAATCATAGCTTGCTGTGACACTACTGCTGATGACGGATACATGAAATAGACCATGGAGGAGATATCCTCCTCCCTAAAAGACTGTTGCAGAGCGCAAAAAGCGCCCTCAACAGAACCCTCTCCGAATGTCCGGATAGTGGAGTGGAAGCTTCAAAAGAAGCCCCTCCTCCTCTGCCAAAGAACGTTGTACAGTCAGGCAACATGTTAACCTAGTATGCCAGCGTTATTGACACCGAAGTGTTGAGGTGTCAGGCAGTACCAGACCGAAGGGAGAATCATCTTGTCTCAGCAACTACCAGTTCTGTCGCATATAGCAACTCGAACATCGTTGCTTCGGTAGTGTAGGCTCCTCCGGAACCTTGGATTGAGGATAAGTGAGGAAGTCTACCATCCGCTTATACTCATTCTCATTGGCTGAAGGAGAACTAATATCCGGTATTGGATCCTCTTCTTCAAATGAACAATCCTTGTCGGACTGGTTCAACCGAGCTGGAGGATTGTCGGACTGGTCCGACCAAGCTGGAGGATTGTCGGACTGGTCCGACCAAGCCGGAACAGGAAAGAGGCAGGCCGATCCCTAGCAAACGCCGAACTCGAAAACCCGGAACTTGCTACACCTGTGTGCATGAGAAGGAAACCTGACGTATTAAACGCGAACATACTGGAGGCACCAAAGTATAGGTTGCAACACCTGGCCAGACCACGCCCAATCCTGAGAGCAAAGAGGACGCAACACCCGAACCACTCAAATCCGGATGTATCAAAACCGCATGAGAATGGGAATCTGGAATTGAAGACCCGGAATCAACCCCCAACCAACATGGATGCCTAGACGGAGGGAAGAGAAAACCTGCCGGAAAGTTGAGAAAGAAGAAGCCGAAGGAGGGAAGAAGGAAGAAGCCACACTCGGAGTAACCACCGGAGCGCCCAACGCCGACGTTGGACAGATGGAGAAGGTCCCAACCGGACCGAAACTCAAAGGAGTATTGAAGGGAAAATTAAGAGATACAGAACCGAAGGTAACAGAAGAGGGTAGTTACCAACTATCCTGGAGAATGGAAAGGCTGTGGAAACTATCAGTGCTGATACACTGAATGCTGGCGCAGGCGAATCGCCGACTGCCGTAGCATCCGCAAGAATCGCGGAGGATACATTACAGTTAGGAACCCATAAAGAATGAAATAAGGAGTCGCTGGCACCTCCACAAGCACCTGAGATGCAACTAGACTGGATGCCTGAGAAACTACCGGATTTGCAAAAGGTGATAAGACGACGGATCCGTAGAAAGTACCCCTTCCCTTAACCCCGAAGACAGAGAGGGGCGCTGCTGAACTCTAAAATGCAGGGTTGAAGCAAGAAAGCCTTGCTCTGCTGAGTTAAAAGCCAAGAAAACAGGATGCGCAGAAAAGACCCCGAGAGCCCTCCAAAGAGCAGACTGAAAAGAAGATTGAGAAGGGCAATGGAAGAAGGCTTAGAAGAAAAAGGGGAAAAAAAATGGGAAATTTCCGTAGCGGCCGAAGAGGCCATAGATTTCAAAGAAAATAGACTGGTTCCCCCCGCCCCTGATAATCTTGATAGACATTATCAAACCAGGAAATTCTTTAAGATATGATCATGAATATTGGAAAAACTCGATCGCCAGAATTACCACCATCGCAAGACGAACGAAATTTTAAACCCCCAAAAGGAAAAGGAACCTTCGATGGAGGAGTATTCAAGGAAAAACAAAAATTCAGAGCCAGATACATCAGAAACCAAATCTGAACGACCCTCCACGGATCTGGAAACCTTTGTTGCACAGAGCAGGAAGCAGGAAATAAAACCGACGATTGATCTAAATGAGAGACCTAAACCCAAAGAAGACCACGCTCAACTACTTTTCCTGAATACTTCCTAATTAGAATTCCTACCCTTTTGAGTGATTCCTAATTCTAAATCCACCTTAGAACTTACGCTTTTAGAGGGAAGGGGGAAATCTGCTGCCAACACTGCCTGCTCCGCGGCGGGGGGGGGGGGGGGGGGGCGGCAGATCCTACCTTCTAGGTTTGCAGTTCTCCATGACCCCCGGCACCCGTTAGGGCTGGTTCTGGAACAGGCAGGGGGGCTGAAAAAGAACGATTATTATCTACAACACTATTACTACTATCCTTATCTCTAGTTTCCGTTAATTTAGTCATAAAGCTAGAAAAATAGACTAGACATACTCAGCTAGTAACTTGTCCTCTAACTTTTTGAATAATTCTTCCATCTGATCTCGCCGCCTATCTGACTGATACTACACGGTGTCTTCCTACATAAAAACACAAACAGAATGTCGATCGTGTTTGAGGGTACTCATCCTACGCTTTCAGAACGTGTAGGGCCGATGAGCGTCAGCATCTCCAGCAGAAGAAGGCTCTGTCGTCGAAGATGTAAAAAAAGTGGAAGCATCGGCGCTAGCAGACGGCGACGTCTTCTTGTTTGACTTATCCAATCAAGTCCAAAGTCAAAATCGGGAGAGAAGTTCCAAATCCTATCAATAAAGTATCCATCCAGGAGAAAATGCGTTGGAAACGTCCAAATCGTGATCTGATGTCCAAATTCTTGAATGGGGGTCGGGCTAAATTACCAAAAGTTCGCCTGATGTGGGACACACCCACACAGCATGGCGAACAAAAAGCAACTGGGGTATCTCGGCCTCACTCGGCCGGGACTTGCAGCAGTGTTGCCAACGGTACTTCAGGTAACTCATTTGACTAGATTTTCCTGTAAGCGTTGGTAGCGATGACAGTTTATTACCCACTTAGTGGGTAAAAGTTATGGGGATGTAGTTCGGGCTGGTAGGTGACCAGGGCTAATTCAGGTGTTCAGGGAGTGTATTGCAATTTCTAACTTTTATCATTAGTTTCTTGTGTGGAACTTTAAAGGCCTTTTGGAAATCTAAGTAGGGTATATCTATTGCTCTACTACTGTCGTAAATACCAAGCATGTTATGAAAAAAAAAACTCCAAGAGGTTTGATAGGCAGGATCTGTTTTGTCTGGAGCCGTGTTGGCTGCTTAACAACAGGTTGTTTCTATCAATGTGATCCACAATTTGATCTGCAATTGTAGACTCAAAAATCTTGCAAGGGACTGACGTTAGACAGATTGGTCTATAATTTCCTGGCTCTTCTCTTGGACCTCTTTTGTAAACTGGGGCCACATTTAAACCTAGTTTCCATCCTTTTGGTGCCTTTCGTTGTTCCGCAGTTTTTCTGTTGAGTTTATATAGGTGAAAGAGTGAGAGAGAGCATGGCGATACTGCACACAGATAGAGAGAGAAAGAGACCCATGACGATACTAGAGAGAGAGAGAGAGAGAGAGAGAGAGAGAGAGAGAGAGAGAGAGAGAGAGAGAGAGCATGAAGATATTGCACAGAGAGAGAGAGAGAGAGAGAGAGAGAGAGAGAGAGAGAGAGAGAGAGAGAGAGAGAGAGACCATGACTACACTGCAGAGAGAGAGAGAATTATTAACTGGAAAGACAAGTTACTTGAGGAATAAACCTACGCCTTGCCTTATTTCAGTAACTCTCGGGTTATATCTTGCTCTGGGTTCATTCCTTGAACCTACTGACTGCCAAATTGTCTAAAACTCTCCCAATTCTAGTCCTGTAGCACTTCCTGACACGCATTTTCAATTTCTCTTTACCAAAACCTCCCAGCATTGTATCGGGCAACTGCAGCACTTTCGTTTCTCATACACATCGTATCCAACTAAATGCTTAACGCAAACTATAGAAAACAAAATTTCTTAATATTCTTTCTAATCAAACAATGCAGCACCTAACCTTAGTCTTACTGAAAGCTCTTTCCATCACTTTATACCCATCAACAGTTCAGTCACTCAATCAGGTTCCAAGACCAAGTGAAGGAAAGTGACAATCCTTGTTATTGCCTGTGTTATCTTATGATTATCTTTCCTTCAGAGCAATGCTTAACCTGAAACTGGTGAATGAAAATGAGAAGGACGAATGATGAGTAAACGACACATGGAAAATTAATTATCCTTCATTTACTCAAATGATACCGTTTCCTGTGCTGTGGGACACGAACTCTGATGTGCTGCGTTTTCTAGACCTATACCAGATAGTATGATATTTTTAAAGGTGGCCAGATGAACTAATGCGATTTTCAATGACGACAATGTGTTTCTCGACTAATATACATAATTAAAAAACCTTGATCGAGAGAAACTATGCAGAAGAGAGCAGTTCATTTCTGAAGAACAGTGAAATGAGCAAAACTCGAGATAAGGAATGTCAGTGGTGACAGCAAACCTGAGGAGAGCGAACTCAAAACTGCAGACCATAAACTGTTATGTGATGAATGTTACTGAATCGGAGGAGGAACTGCTGAGCTGACAGTTCTTCTCTCCTCAAAATCCGAAAAAACCAAAGCCACACAAAAGCTGTATAGCGAATGGCATTTTGTTCAACGATACAAATCAAAAGGATATATTCACTCATCTTTGTCAAGTGTGAAATATAGCATCCAGTCAGTGCCTGGCTCCTTTAAAATGACACAAGAAACACACACACACACACACACACACACACACCAGATCATAGAAATGATAAGTGATAAAAAAAGTCAGTTTCCTATAACACCAGACGTGAGAATTGAAATCAGCAAAGTCTCTTTCATTAGATGGTCAAATTGACACACACTGACAAACTACTTCCTGCCTTTCCTCAGACAGAACAAGAGGTGCTCGTTGAAAGGAAAACGCCACCACGACGCCAAGGAGAAAATATAAATATACAAATTCTACGATTACACCAGCCAAGAATACACCAAAAAGTGTACCAAATAGCGAGGAGTGGGGACAACCCCAACCAAGTCTGGGGGAAAGCTGACATAAAATAATGGTGGTGATGATGATGAAGACATCTTTCTAATGTGGAAGAGGATTACCAACCTTTGTGGAGCAGCTGATAAACCATAATACTTTGACTCCCTTCTTTCAGTTCATTTAAAAAATAACAGTAATTGCTTTGAGAAGCCTCTCTCAGGAGAAGTACAGGAACACCTTATTCAATATTCATTAAAATAAAGCGAAAATGTTTCTCTCTAAGACTTGACTTAAGTTTGTTCTAGTTTGCTCTAAGAAACTAATTCACTGACTGTGCTTTACTAATTTGGCTCTAAGTAAACTAGACAAATGCTGAATTTTTTCTAACGTCTAAATTTCTTAGTTTCCTCTACATATTTGAGAACGGTCAAAACACAGAACAAAGTGAAAACTTTCTAAATTAATTTATTTTTGCTCGAAAGGGAAAGAGCAGACTATTACCACCAAAACATAAGTCACTGAGTTAGTGTGAAAGATATTTTATGATAAGTGAATGACACTGATACAGAAGAAGAAGAAGAAGAAGAAGAAGAAGAAGAAGAAGAAGAAGAAGAAGAAGAAGAAGAAGCACCACTTGAACACTTACAGACTCTCTTGCAAACCTCACTAAGGGACACTGACTGCCGAACGACATCCAACCCATTACTTCTTCATGTCCTTCACTGATCGAAAGTATTCCTTTCACGTTCAGATTCACACATCCTACGATTATCAAAGGTATATGAATTGAACTGACTTGAATTGACTTGAATTGAATTGAATATAGAATTTTGGCCAAAGGCCAAGCACTGCGACCTAAGAGGTCAATCAGCGCTGAAATGGAGATTGACAGTAAAAGGTTTGAAAGGTGTAACAGGAGGAAAACCTCATAGCAATTGCACTATGAATCAATTATAAGGAGAGGGTGGAGAATAAGATGGAAGAAAGTGACTATGAAAGGAGGTACAGTAAAAGGAACAAAAGGGGTTGCAGCTAAGGGGTGAAGGCACGCAGCAAAGAACCCTAAGTAATGCCTACAGTGCACCACATGAGGTGCACTGACGGCACTACCCCCTTACAGGGGCCTATGGTATATGAATATACGATGCAAAACTCAACTCTTTTCCTACAGTCTACTGTACTTCATTATCTTCCTTTTTCCTAGAACATCTGTCTTTCTGTCTAGCTTTCTTGAAACCTTCAGCTGAAACCTCTTCTGGACAGATCCAACAGACTCCAATAAAGCCAAGAGGGCTCCAAAGAGAAATCAGCCTTCACCGAGACAAGTTACAGGGATGAATAAACCAATCTGAGGGAACAGAAAATGAAACCAATGCACCTGAATTCAGGAGACGTGGGCAGGAAGCAGGAATGAGCCAGTAATTCGACGTTAGGTTCCTTTTCTATTTCAGTTGCCTGTTTTCGGATAAATGTTTTGGTAAAATATGAAAGTCATTTTCTGTGCCAAGGCTAATAATATCATGGACACACTAAAGCCACTTTTTGGCCCTTGGACTTTGCACCAATTTCTCTCTCCCCTGATTTGAAATGGCTTCCAACAACTTGCATCAGATCAATGAGCATTTGATCAGCCTTTAGAAGCCTTCTTGGCCTTCATGTAACCAAGGCTTGATAGGAGACAAACGGTTTATAATAGTTTTGGTCTAAAGTTAAGTTTCCAAACCTACATTTCCTTTGGCAAGGTGAATTTAAACGTCAGTGGAACTAAGTTACAACGCTTCTGTCACAAAGAGTTCTTACTTAAAATTTGCATAGTTGTGATTCAATGCGGAACTTTGATCCTAAAATAATAAGCTTGGTAAAAGGTCTAAAATTGTGCCCAAATGAAGAGATGTCCTCTCCAGTGTTTTTGGAAACAAAACTACGATAATATCCACTAAGCAATCACGAATTCTGTTGTTGTAAACTTTTGATGATCCAGGCAAATTATACTGCTATAAGGAATGTTAGGCAATAAGAGTTTCTCTTTAATTATAAATTAGTCATATTATTAAATCATTTTACCTGCATATACCATCACCATCAACTTTTGCGACAACTACAGAGGTTAAAAGGTGAAAGGAAAGCTCAGAAGAACAGCAATAATTCAATTATTCTATTATAAATACGACAGTGTCTACAATAGGGATAAATCAATGCAGATATTACGATCACTTACTTGGATTAGATTATTTTGTGGGGCACCAACATTCAACCAAGGACGGGAACTTAATATACCAGTTATTGTGCTGTATATAACTATCTTCCACAGGAGTGAAGGGATTTTAAGTCTGTCGGTGAGGATCGTTAACCTGAAAATTGAAAGAACTTCGTAACATGTATCTGAGGAAGAGAGGGACTCGGGTTAAACCTATGACGATATAAAGGCTTCATTCTCTCGTCCAAGTTCGTGCTTTTGTAAGAAGGTGGTGATTCCAGAAGCAATAACGTGTGTCACATTCTCACGACTCTACAAGCATTTTGAGATAAACCATCAGTGTACCTTATAAAATCCTAGTTTTGAATAAGAAAATTAATTTTAATTGTGTAAGTAATTCCTTGCAACTGTGTAATATCATGCCTTAATATAAGCGGCCACTTTTATAAAAAAAAAATGCTGGAACAGGTACAACAAAATGAATGCAACTAAATGCTGAAACATGTACCGGAAAATGAATACAACTAAATGCTGGAACAGGTACCTGAAAATGAATACAACTAAATTCTGAAACAGGTACCTGAAAATGAATACAACTCAATGCTGGAACAGATACCAGAAAATGATTGCAACTAAATGCTGGAACAGGTACCAGAAAATGAATGCAACTAAATTCTGGAACAGGTACCAGAAAATGAATGCAACTAAATGCTGGAACAGGTACCAGAAAATGAATGCAACTAAATTCTGGAACAGGTACCAGAAAATGAATGCAACTAAATGCTGGAACAGGTACCAGAAAATGAATGCAACTAAATGTTGAAACAGGTACCAGAAAATGAATACAGCTATCTTGCACACAACTTACCATGCTGGAATAAAACTGCTTCCTGAAGCTTCTTCCTATGTCCATCCTTCACGCCACTCTACAATAGAGTTCCTGTCTGTTATCATATGGCCATAGGCACTTTGCTACGGCAACATTATCTCTTGTGTCATCACCAAATCGCAGGCTCTTAGGAAGGCCTTAACTGGAAGAGAAATAAAATGTCATACACTTGCTTTCAACTCAATTCATGGAAAGACCAATGTTTTACAAACTATTTTTTTTTGAATTTTGGATATCACGAAACGCTAAGAGTCACATCTTCTCTGTAACACAGCAAATTCAATTTGAATATTCTCAAAGGAAACCATATTTTGATATGTGAAATCATGTTATTTACTGGTGTAATCATATACAGACTGAATTAATAGGACCTTTGTCTTAAATCCTGTCAAAGTAATAATATACGCCAGAGGACCCGTTTCATTAAAATTAAAGTATCAGGTTTCTTAAACAATGCTTTAGGATGTGAGCAATATATTGGTAGATATCAATATTAAAACTAATGACCCAGTCAAGGAAGATCTACTCATTTCATGGGCTTTTGACAAATAAAATATAACTGCATAGACAGATCTCCCAGTTAAATATATAGTTATGGATTACCTCCACCTAAAAAAGGCAAGATTCTGTGGCATCCTTTCTCATCTTGAAAAAATTCCCACTGTCCTGAGAAAGTCTTTTCTGAAAGAACATTCAAGATATCTTGACGTGTTTCAAGCATGAAGAAGACTGCATTGCGAGCCCAGAGTTGCATATGATAAGGCAGCCCTTGCTGTACCTCTGAAGAAAAACACTGGATAGGATCAATTCATTTCCAATCAAAAAAAAAAAAATTCATTTGCATTCTTGACAAAACCCGGAAATATAACCGTCAGGTTAAGCCCTTCACTTCTTCAAAGGAGGTCACCGAAGGAACTTTTATAAAACATCTTCCTTTCTGTTTCCCCATTTGGCTTCAAGATCTTAACTTGTTCCACATCACCCTGTAATAAGTACACTCCCATCATCCATCACCAGAGAGTCAGTTCTGCTCCCAACCTCCTCTCCCGTCCCCCCGCCCCCCACCCCCTGCCTCCTCAAAACACACACACGCTCCCAATGCCTCGTGTCGTCAATTACATCCGTAGCAGGAATTTCTAATCCTCTTTCTTTTTTCTAAACATAAAGGAAACCAGACAGGGATTCTGTTCGCAAGCCCTGGCATGCACGGGATCAGACATTGCACCACAAGAAGAAGAAGAAGAAGAAGAAGAAGAAGAAGAAGAAGAAGAAGAAGAAGAAGAAGAAGAAGAAGAAGGAGCACCTCACTCAACCTTAGCCTTCATTCAAGTCCCTGGTCTTCAAAGAGTTCTTCTCTACACACAGTCTTCTATTTAACAAACTAATAGCAAAAGATAGTTGGCTGACCCGAAATCCCTCCCTCCCCCCCCAACACCCACCCAGTCCCCTTGCAGAATCAAAAGGAATACGGGCCCATGACTGACAGGTACATTGCTAAATCCTGTAATCGACCGTAGAGGTGAAAAAGGTGAAGTTCATCTTAGTAACATATAGGACATAAATATGGCATCAGCAGTCTTTTGTCTTCAGGAAGTCACTGATTTCCATACATACACGACAGAAGCCTCTATTTCTCTTTCTAATATTTCAATATTTGTTCATATTTTTAAAACAAATTGCCTGTTGGATTTCGGCAATATTTACTTCATTATATACATATTACAAAATTTTCAAAGAATGAAGAATTTCTTTGAGACCAAATGAGAGAGAGAGAGAGAGAGAGAGAGAGAGAGAGGCAGTTAAGACGAAATGTAGGATTAACCCGGATGGCTAATTATGTGTGCCACCTAAAATGACCTCGTTTTGTTTACCAGAGATATGGCCCCGTTTGTGCTAAGTCTCTAAGTCAAATTTGTCTCAAGTTTCTAGTTCAAATTCTATTTCATTATTTACAGGTGACGCTAAATAATATGACTTAATTCCAGTGTCGTAGACTGCCTTATGGCCAACATTCCGATTTCAAAATTGACTCTATATGAAATGACCCATCCATCCAAATGTTTTGAACATGTGGCCTCTTGACTTTTCACTCCTCACCCTGCTTGCGCAGTCACGAGGGATTGGTGCGACGATACTATATTCTCCATTCATGCTGGAGCAGTGATATTGTCACTGATGATGACATCAGTATGTTTTATAAACATATGAAACCCACACTCAAAGGAGGAGCTGGTCTGAGAGCACAGAGTCCTCCTAGTGGCTAGCTTAAGCCAGGAAGGAAGGAAGAAGGAAGGACATCATTTGCTAGAAGACCACATTGCCTTTCACTGGCAACCACGAAGGTGCTAAAATTCAGTATGAAATGCAGAGATGCAACACAATCATACAATTAAAAACTGAGCAGACGCCTTAAAACAACAGCGACCGTAATGCCGGTAAAAACCTCAGAAATGACCAGCACCTGTACAGCTAACAGAGACCCTCATGCCCTTGGCTTACCACAATTCTGAAGCCTGAGAAACTCGGGCAATGGAGCTTCCATGAAGTAAAACAACGATATTCATGCCCGGTACTCTCAGATGCACACAGAACGGTCGGTCTCCATACCAACTGCGCTAAGGGACATCATGGCAGAGAGAGAATGCCCTCCCCTTGCCTACAAAAAGCCAACCTGCCCCAAGTGCAAAAGGCTACATCATACTGTATCCATCCATCCTTTGTCTGATTAGGAGAAGGCCAAGGCCACCCACAACCACCCTCACCCATCAGTAATGACCCCATCCCCTAAAAAAAGCAGTTTCATAAACATCAGCAGTCAAGAGAGAGACAATTAAAAACTGCTGCAGTAATAAAGCATGGCGACCTAAGATCCTTATTGGAACAGGAGTTATTAATATAATTATTCATAATAATAATAATTATTCAGAAGATGAACCCTGTTCACACGGAACAGGCCCACCACAGGGGCCACTGACTTGAAATTCAAGAAGCTTCCAAAGAATGTGGTGTTTATCTGAGAGAAGTAACAGAAGGTCATGGGAAATACAGAAAGAAGAGGTCGGTTATAGAAACTGAAAAAACAGAATGTCTACGAAAAAGACGGTTCCTGAAAATAATGCAAGCTGTATCTTACGTCTTTTGCCTTCCTTGAAGACCAGCCCAGACTTCCCTTAAGGCAAGAAGGTCCTAAGGGAAAGTTGCACAGGACCACCTGCTACCCTTTCACATTCCATGATTATTATTTCCTCTTTTTTTTTTTTTTTTTTTTTTTTTTTTGAGAGAGAGAGAGAGAGAGAGAGAGAGAGAGAGAAGGGTGGGGGAAGCGAATGTGCTTTTACGTACAAAATTTACTGTTATAACTGAACAAAAAAATTAAAAAGGTCAGTCCTAACCTTTCATTATTGAATTTCTCTCTCTCTCTCTCTCTCTCTCTCTCTCTCTCTCTGCAGTTGAAATTGAAAACCTGAGAAGGGATTGCAGTATGAACTTCACATCGGACTGGAACTTAAATTAAAATTTATTTTTGGAAAATGAACAAAGTTTCGCGTATTTTATTTTCACTGCAGAATTTAATGCATTTTGATCGATAATTGCGTATAACTTATTCAAGAACATTTCACATTCAAAATCTTCATGATTCATAAAGGCTATGAATGTATTTCACGAGCATTATCACAAAGTTATGCTATTTTCAAACTTATCACGCAAGAAGTTCGTTATGTATTTCGAGAAACCGTTCACATAAAAAATTCTGGATTTGACGAGACTTCGACTCAATTCTCTGCCCCTCAACGGCTCCCCCCCTCCCCATGCACAGGGCTCCTGGATACAGTCTTAGTTCTTTCATCTTCAAAATATATATTTTCATCACTGCTCTGAACAAACTTTGAAAACTGCAATTAACAAATCACTTTGTGTTGTCAGGAGCATTCAGACTTCCATAGATTGTTTGGCCAATACAGAAAAAAAATCTATTTTCTTTGCTAAAGTAGCCATAGGAACTTGTGATACCATCTTGACTATGAATGATTAAGTTCATTACTACCGAATTCACTTCAAATAAAAAGTAGCTTTTATGCCTTGCGTCAGTCCCACCTCACTTGTCTCGCGTTACTGTCATCATGACCTTTTCTACTGACTGGAAATCCGGCCTTTCTTATCAATTTCCTTGAATTAACAGAGATCATTTTAAGACTCAGGGGCTGCTCGTACGGATGAGATCCCCGCCCCCACCCTGTCTGCACAAAACCATCATCATCTTCTTCTCTACTGAATAGTAACAAAGAAGGAGTAACTTTTATGAAGGAACTTAACCTACTCTACAGTCTGAAGTTTCCAGAAACAGCACAAGGAACCTTGCGTTGAAATATCTTTAAACTTGACAACAAAGGTGAAATAGTTTTTGACCTATGCAATACGTCATCCTCCTCCTGCATCATTGACGAGTCGGTAGAGTTCTCGGTTAGCACTCTGCTAGGCCCGAGTTCGAGTATCCGGTCGGCTAATGAAGAATTAGAGGAATTTATTTCTGGTGATAGAAATTCATTTCTCGGTATAATGTGGATCAGGTTCCACAATAAGCTGTAGGTCCCGTTGCTAGGTAACCAACTGGTTCTTAGCGACGTAAAATAAGTCTAATCCTTCTGTCCAGGAGAGCTGTTAATCAGCTCAGTGGTCTGGTTAAACTAAGGTATACTTACCTTTTCCTCCTGCGTCAAAAGAAATTCTTTCTAAAACTGAGGGCCACGATGGGTATTGATGGCAATGATTGATTACTAACTCCGTTTAAATTAAAAGGTACTTTCTCCGCACAGCTGGCTGTCGTCTTTCTGTCAGAATAGTTCTTCGCTGGGTGAGCGGGTCCGTTCTCAGCTACCACTCCGTTGGTCGCGAGTTCAAATCTCCGACCGGCCGGTGTAAACAAGAGGAATTTGTTTCTGGTGATAGAAATTCATTTCTCTCTATAATGTGGTTCGGATTCCACAATAAGCTGTAGGTCCCGTTGCTAGGTAACCAATTGGTTCTTAGCCACGTAAAAATAAATCTAATCCTTCGGGCCAGCCCTAGGAGAGCTGTTAATCAGCTCACTGGTCTGGTTAAACTAAGATATACTTACTTTTATCTGTCAGAAAAGCAAAGTTGGGTTTGGCCACAGTTTTCCGAATTGAATCCCAGACCCTCTTGGCACCATGAACACTCTGGATGGACGACGAGGAGGATAAGCCTTTTCAAATCCTAAACAATTAATTAATGATCGTGCCGTTCTCATCTTCCCCCCCCCCCGGCCCCCAAGAAAAAACTACAAGACATTGCAAGATAGCTTCGTGAACTATAGTAGGTTACAGTGAGGCGGTCCTGGTCGTTTCGGCCGTAAGTCACTTTAGGCCGTAACATCCAAAACAATGTAAGACGTTATGTTTATGGTATTTACCGTTATGTTTATGGTATTTACCGTTATGTTTATGGTATTTACCGTTATTACTTCATGTTTTACGTACATCCCCAAGGGGCTGGTACTAAACACGGCGCCCATTTTGCACGTAAACGTGCTTACGGCCTAAATGACTTACGGCCGAAACGACCCGAATGCCAGCGAGGTACCACAAACCCATAGTCTATGTCTATGTGGAAAATTCATCATTGCATAAGCATTTTCGGTTTTATTGCATTGTACTTAAAATCAATATACTGTGAACTGAGTCCATCTTCATTCACAGTATACTGGTTCCATGTACACTGCAATAAAGTATCGCTCTTCAAGTCAAGAACTGAACATAACCGTAGATAGAACAACACAACTGAACGCCTAACCTGACTCACGCTACGCTGGCAATCTCCTTCAGGCCTCGTCTTGGGATCTGATGCTCTAGCTTTTATCTATTGCAGACGCAAGTAGTTCAACAGTTCAATGGTACTATAGCCTACTATCAGGTCCTCTCATATACGGACAAAACGCCTCCGCTGAGGCCTTTGGAAAATAACGTTTCCAAGTCTTCCACGGCCTCTTAACACACCTCTAACTACGGTAGGCCTGTAACCAATCACAAATGTTTAGGCAACTATGAAACTATGATTCAGAGGTGTCTATATTCGCGGAGTACTTACTCTTAACCTCAGTAAATCAACTCAACTTCATAAACGACACTGAAATGTTGACTGAGGACAAACAAACATGGCTGAACGGAGTTCAAGCTACGATCTGACTGAAAACCTACCAAATTGCTTTTGGCCAATCACAAGGGTCCAAGAAACTAAGGGGGTGAAAACGAGTCCTCATTGTCAGAAAGAGAGAGAGAGAGAGAGAGAGAGAGAGAGAGAGAGAGAACTTTTAAAAGCTCAGTGCCTGTATTTTAAATTAATTAGATAAACAAACACAAGAGCCAGAATAAAAATAGTGTAAAAAAGCAAGGTAGACTACAGAAGTGTTGCTTCCTAAGAATACCGAAGGGTAAGTTAGCACCCCCCCCCCCACAACCACCTTTACACACACACACACACACATACATATACACCTTAATGCTCCCAGGGACTGGATCATTCCCACTTTTGATTTTAGTCTACCACATAAGCCTTTTAACACTTACGATAGTCCTAAGGTCACAATGTGGACAGTGTGTGTGTGTGTGTGTGTGTGTGTGTGTGCAAAAAGTGCGGTAGACAAAACTACTTTTGGCAGCCCACTGACACCTTCCGGTAACTACTCAGCGTGCCTGACGAGCATTTGAGCCAGAATTGATGAAATAACAAACCCTGTGATATAGTCGAGGGTTCAACGGCGAGGGGAGGGGAGGGGAGGGGAGGGGAGTGGGGGTTCATTCATATTCCCCTGAGACTCACCTCACCTCCCCCTAACCAAAGAAAAAAAGGGGCACACACACAAACCGCGATAGCGAAAAATCAGTCCCTTCCTGTCTGTCTATCGTCGGATATTTAGTTTCCATGTAACTACAGACTACGTAAAAGAAAATCTTTCAAAGTGACAAATTGTTCGCAAAGGGAAGGAACTGACATTGTACACATACATACCGATATCACCGTCCACGGTGGAAGTTCTAATGACCTTTACTGAATACTTCAAATATTAGTGCATCAACAGTTGTACTTAGTGATATGAGACAGTTTCCTAAACTTTCAAAAACTATGCATGTGAGAGACAGCTCTTATAAGTATATGGAATGGAATACAAGATGAAGTGTAGGCCAGAGGCCAAGCACTGGTACCTATGAGGTCATTCAGCGCTGGAAAGGAAATTGAGAGTAGGCAGGTTTGGAAGGTGTAACAGGAGGAAAACCTCAAAGCAGTTGAGGCACTATGAATCAATTGTTAGGAGAGGGTTAAGGATAGCAAGATGGAAGAAAGACAATATGAATGGAGGTAGAGTAAAAGGAACGAAGGAGGTTGCAGCTAGGGGCCGAAGGGACGCTGCAAACGCTCCTGGTCGTTTCGGCCATAAGTCACTTTAGGCCGTAACATCCAAAAGAATGTAAGACGTTATGTTTATGGTATTTACCATTATTACTTCATGTTTTACGTACATCCCCAAGGGGCTGGTACTAAACACGGCGCCCATTTTGCACGTAAACGTGTGTTAGGAACAATCGTTTGTCGATTGTTCCCTTAGTGGATTGTTGCCTCCTTTGTTTTTGTTTGTTTTTAATTACTGGCGAGTTGACGTCTGTTGGATGGCGTCAAACTTCGTCAGTCAGGTTCTGGAGGGCGAAACGACTGGTGGTCCAGGGCAGCAGCGAGTCTAGTTGGGTTAGCAGCATCAGGTATTCGTACCTGAGGATCAGTCATGGCAGCAGAGCAGCAGTGGAGAGTTTTTGAGGACGAGATGGTTGCCGTGTCGGCTCTGTCATGGTCGTCGTTATCGAAGGAGGACGTCAGTACTGCCATAGGGACGAGGTGGTTATCGTATCGGCTCTGTCTTGATCGTCCGGCATTGGACTGTCTGTGGTCCTCATTGTTTGAGGAAGTGAGTGTTCCTGTTTGCTTTGTGCATCAGTGTTATGCTGCTCTGCTGTCAATTTAATAGTATTATGCTACCTGTTTTTACTGTTGAGTGGTTATTATTATTATGCTGATTATTTCGAGTTTGTTATTAATTGTTATTATGCTCCCCACTGTCATTTATTATACCTTTCATGTATTGCTGTTACTACTGTATGCTGTTTTAGTGTTATTTTGAGCAGTCTGTTTTTGCTCCTTAATTGTGTGATATGTCTATTAATTTACAGTATTTAAAAGTTTTGATTCATTTGACTTTTTTTGAATGTTAATCATTTTTTCGTGTGTTTTCGCCACCCAGAACCTTGACTCACTGTAAATATGTATATAACTAATTTGTAATAAACTAATATTAAGGTAATCTTTTTTTGTATTTGTTCTGCTCTTCCCTCCTTTGTTTGTCACCTCTCGTCAGTCATTACAGCCCAATTGCTTGTTTCGTTTAGAACCTGTCGATCTCGAGAGGCGAGATCATAATAACGTGCTTACGGCCTAAATGACTTATGGCCGAAACGACTCGAATGCGTTGCAAAGAACCTTTAGTAATGCCTACAGAGCACCCTGTGAGGTGCACTGGCGGCACTAGCCCCCCACGGGGTATAAGTATATGTCTTCTCACCGTTTCAAAAAATGGCAGCTGACTCACCATCATACGATGCTAAAGATTACTCCTAATTCATTGTGGTATATATACCTCTCGGCGCTAGTGCCAACCTACCCAAAAAATAATCTCAGTACCCAAGTTGCTAAGATTTAGAACCGAATCAACCAAGGTCCAATTGACCCACAAAAAAAATAATTAGCAACCGATATGACTCACATAAATAAGATCTTC
>JANJGK010000202.1:1162500-1170000 GCA_039081455.1 Macrobrachium rosenbergii | reverse complement strand
GTAATACTTACTAGATTTTTTTATGTAACTCCTTTAATCTAGCCCTGGTGACTTTAACGGTCTCGTACGTACGTCTTGTCTTCCAAGCAATATAGTCCTCGTAGTTGTACGTACGTCTGGGTGGTGCGGCATCATCCAAAAGTGAATTTGGCATTCTCTTTTGGTAGCCATACAATAGGAAATGAGGAGTTTCTCCTATTGATTCATTTACTGTGTTGTTTAGAGTAAATTGTATGTCTTCGAGAGTCAAGTCCCAGTCTTCAGTGCTAGGGGTTACCTTTGTTTTCAGAACATCCTTTATCTTGCGATTTGTTCTTTCTACTGCTCCATTTGAGCTTGGCTTATATGCTGTTATTTGACATTTCTGTATTTCATAAAAGTCACACAATTTTGTTAGAATGTCACTAGTAAATTCAGCAGCATTGTCTGAGAGCAAAACTTGAGGACATGAATGTCTGGTTATAATTCTAGACTTAAAGGCTTCTGCCACCGTTGATGCTTCTCTGTTTCTAGTTGGAACAATTTCTACGTATCTGGTCAAATAGTCAATGAAAACTAAAATCTGTTTATTTCCTCTGATGGTGTTCGGGAATGGACCTAAGAAATCCATTGTGACTACTTGAAAAGGATTTAATTCTGAAGGATACATTTCCAGAGGAGCCTTGACGTTGACATTCCCCTTATGTATATTACATAGGGTACAATTCTGAACAAATCGAGTAGCATCTTCACTACATCGAGGCCAAAAATAGTTTCTAGTGATTGTTCTACATGTTTTCTTAATTCCAGGATGTCCTGATAACTTGTATGAATGGGTTAGTTCTAAAACGTCTTGTATTAGTGTATTAGGAATGTACAAACGTGAACAAGCATTTGGTTCGTCTGAAGTCTTGTACAATAACCCATCTATCAATTGAAACTCTGAATTTTTCTCACCTTGCAAGAGGTTACCAATTACTTCCCTTATTCTAGAATCCTTTTGTTGTTCCTGACGAACTTTGTCTAAATCTAAGTCTGTGATTTGACAACTGAAGGCGAAATTATGAGTGGTAATTTGTTTCTCGTTCTCTTCTTGTGATCTAGATAAGGCGTCAGCTAATGTGTTACATCTACCAGGTATGTATCTAAATTCTGGGGCAAATTCTAATACGCTAACGAACCATCTATTGAACTTCATATTATTGGTAAAAGCCCTTTTCTTGAAAAGATCACAAATGGGTTTATGATCTGTAAGAACATTAATTTTATGTCCTAGCAAAATGTGCCTAAATTTCTGTAATCCCCAGACTAATGCCAAACATTCCCTTTCTGTTGTACTGTAATTTCTTTCAGCTGCATTCAAAACTCTACTGGCATAGTATACAGTCCTCATCCTTGTTTTATCCTTTTGCATCAAGACGGCACCTAGTCCTGTACTTGAAGCATCACAGGCTAAGTAGAATTCCTTCTCGAAGTCTGGATAAACTAGGATAGGATCTGTTATCAACATATCCTTTAGTGTTTTGAACGCTGCTTCCTGTTCATCTTTCCACTCATAGCTAGCATCTTTCCTAGTTAACTCAGTTAATGGTTTTGCTATGGTAGCAAATCCCTTTATGAAAGGTCGATAATATCCTACCATACCTAGGAATCTTCTTAGTGCCTTCAAATTTCTTGGGGCTGGATAGTCTACAATAGCCTTAATCTTTCCTTCTTGCATTTTCAAACCATGTTCACTGATAACATGTCTTAGATATTCTAGAGATTTCTTCAGAAACTGACATTTCTTAATTTTTACCTTTAAACCGGCCTTTCTGAGCCTATCTAATACTAATTCTATTGTCTTGAAATGACTCTCTACATCCTTACTAGCAATTATTACATCATCAAGATAAACCGATACGTCTTCAACATCTCCCAAGATTTGCAGCATTAAACGTACAAACGTTAAAGGAGCTGAAGTAAGACCAAACGGCATTACCTCAAATTGCAAATGTTCTTTGTGAGTACTGAATGCCGTGAGATGCTTGGATTCTTCATCGAGAGGAACTTGCCAATATACACTCAGTAAATCGAGGCTAGAAAAAACCTTGGCACCTCCTATTTGAGCTAACATGTCATTAATGACTGGCATTGGCATTCGATCAGGGATGGTGTGGGAATTCAATTTACGGTAATCAATTACCATCCTCCATGTACCGTCTTTCTTTGGAACTAGCAGTAAAGGTGAATTATAAGGTGACTTAGAAGGTATTACAACTCCATCTTCCTTCATCTCTTCAACCATCTCGTCTACAATGGGTCTTTGACTTATTGGAAGTTTGTAGTTAGGTATATAAAAAGGTCTAGCACCATCTTCTATGACTATTTTGTGCTGCAGGACATCTGTCCTTCCTAACTTATCTCCTGTTACTGCTACAACACTCCTATATTTCTCTAATATCTGTATTAACCTGTCCCTACAATGAGGAAAATCTGTATTATTTACTTCCCCTTCTAATTTAACTCTTGTGTCAGCTACAGAGACAAATGCTTTTTCACTTAGGGTTAGTAAAGGGTTAGTAATCACAATTCCCTTACAGAATTCTATGCCGGCATGCAATTCTAGTCTCTTGTCAGAATAATTATACACATAAGTCGTACAATTTCCACCATTAAGTCTTACTAGGGAATTGTCCATTTTCACAAAGTCTGGTAAGTCTTCATTAACTAACAACACATCTGTATCACCTAGGTTTTTATCTGTTACAATTCTAAGACAAACCTTTGTCAGACCTTGTGGATGCAGTATAACGCTATTGTTTAATTTGAGTTTTACAAGATTATCATCGGCAGTACTAACTAAGCAGATCTCTTCTGCATTCTGTGCATCGGCAGTGTAACAGACATCAGTATCATCTGAATTTTCATCTTGTAGTATCACAGAACCTATCTCTGTCATTTTTAGGTTGCCTAACAGCAACACCTCATTGAGATACTTCTCTTCCGTATCTTCTCTTATTATTAAGTGACTACAATCTATTAGCGTGTCAGGATCGTCAGGTTGGGAAAAAGAACTAAGTTCTTCGGAGGTATCTACTTGTCGTGCACTTGAGTTATCAGGTTCATACCTGCTATCTGAGAATTCCTCCTGAGTGGCTTCTAGGCTTTTAAAAGTAGTTTGTCTATCTTCTCCTATTTCTTCTATCATTGAATTTCTACTCACTGTCCTACCCGGGTTAGCATTAACTTCTATTTCTATCTGTTGGATGTCTACTTCTTCAGATGAGGCTGTCTCAGGTAAAGTGATCAAGTTTATCTGAAACTGTTCCTCTTCTTCAAGAGAGCAAACATTTCCTCTATCAATTTCCTTGATAGTGATTCTTCCATTGCTACAATCTAGTGCAATTCCACATCTTTTCATAGCCTGGAAGGAAAATAGAGCTTGAGCTGGAAAATATTTCTCTTCCAACACCACAAACTCTTCCCTGTATTTCTTATTTAGAATTTCTATCTCTAAATTGACATTGCCTATAGCCCTTATTTGCTTTCCAGCGATCCCCTTTATGGTCCTATAGGATTCTCTCATTTGGGAAAGCTCACAACCTATATGTTTTATTAAAGTGCCTTTATCTATGATACTTACAGTACTGCCTGTATCCAACAATATGGAACTCAGTACACCTTCTAAGTGTACTTGTATGATAGGCAACTCGTCCTGACACGTATTAAAATTCTTTACAGAAAACACTATTTCATTACTTCGAGTAGTGTCTGTTGAGGACACATCCTTATTCACTGTCACTATTTCTTTCTGTAAGGATGGACCTTTCTGCTGCACTCTCTGTGATTGTCACTGAGAATCCCCTTGATTTGGGTTACTGGGGGAGGTATTTTGATTATTAGGCTGAGTACTTTGGTTATTTTGAGACCCCTGAGAATTTCCCTGTTTGTTGTAAAAACAGTTTTGGATCAAATGTCCTGTCTTATTGCAATTCGAACACCATTTGTCTCTTCTACAATTCTGTGTTGTATGGTTGTTATAACCACAATTTCCACAACTTTGTCTCTGCCTATTGAACTGTGGCCTATTATTCCCTGAATTTTGGCCTTGACTAGCTCCCCTCTGTCCAGGAGTCCTGTTATTTCCAGTGGTATTCCCATTGTTACCTCTGTTTGGCGGCCTACCTTGATTGTTTCTATTTGATTGATTAAATCTCCTATTGTTGTTCCCACCATTTCTATCAAACGAATTTCTATTTCCCTGATACCTAGACCTAGCTTGCCCTGATTGGTTTCTATTGGACTGATTGCTATTATTTCTTGGGTTTCCACTAGCTACGGTTCCCGTAAAATCTGCACTACTACTTGATGAATTCTGTTTTACTTTCCTTTCTATGTACATCAAGGTTTGTACAATTCCATCATTTGGCTTCCTATCACAGTACTTCTTTAAGGCTACTCTTTCTTCCTTACCCAAAGCATCGTAGATTGGTCCTAATGACATATATCTAAGTACCTTGGATATACTAGCTAAATCTGTTTCATCATCATCAAATTCATCCTTCCTTCCAACAACAATTCCTACAGCTTTCATATCTGTCGTCACTCTATCTATAGCTTCTTCTACTCTAGTGGCTAAAACTAAGTGATTACCTTCATATTTCTGATGATGGAAAGTTCCTATGTTGTACCATGGATCTTTCTGTGCTTCTGGTTGCCAAAACTGTAAGCACTGTTTCTTGAATTCGTTAAACAAAGTAATATTCCTAAAAAGTACTGAATGAAGAACTGTATGTGCATCACCATGTTCCATACTAACATACAAGAGTGCTTCATCTATTTTCTTTCTCTCATCTGTGATACCAGCAGCTGAAATTCTGCTTTCTGTGTCTGCTATCCATCGATTTACACCATATTCTTCTAATCTACTTTTATCTACATTACTTGGGTCTACCGTTCCACAAAATCTAGTGGCTTGGGTTATTACGGCGGCTTGCGCCATGTTGGGATTTCTAGGTACAATGGAAGTTATTGGGTTAGTGGTTACAACTGAAGGGTTAGGCGCACTCGGTAAACTAAGTGGGGGACCTTGACTACGAGAACGTCTGGGTCTAGTATTACTAGGATCAATTGGTCTAGAAAGTCGTTCAGGTACAGGTCTTAGGTTATATGGAGTCTGGTCTTCGCTTCTTGTCTGTTGCAGTCGGGAGATAACTTCGTCCAAAGTGTTATTCATATTAATTCATAAAATATTCAATGATTCCAAGAATGAAAAATTGAAAAAAAAAATTAATTTGAGAATCAGGTACTTACTTCAATTGCATGTTTGCTGAGTTGACTGTATCCCTCTATACAAAAAAATTCAAATTTTTCCTAACTCATTCCTTCATAGGACTCTCTCACAATCTGAAAAAGTCTGATATTAGTATTTATGTACACAATTGTTTGGGTTCCACTGCAAAATGCTGCGCCAAGTGTTTAACAATAAAATTTATTATGATAGAATTATTTAAACAGAATTGTCTCTATCACCAGGTGAACGAAAATTTCTATTTCGTAAAAAAAATTACTAAACATGAAAGAAAAAATTATTTCCTTCGTACAACAATAAGGAAATATTATTCAGAATATTATTCAAAAGAAAAATAATTTACTTAAATTATTTATGTAAAAAAAAATCATTTGCGCACTGCAGGGAAAAATAATTATATAAAAATTTCACGCACACAAAAAAAATTTAATTCACAGAGAAAAAAAAATTCTCTTGATAATTCCCCGATACTAGGAATGAATGTTTACTATTCAATTAGCTTCGTGTCGCCTTGCACTTGAAGATCGCGCTGATTGCACTTGAGCGCAATTTGTCGTTAGCATCCAGCGATAATTCGGCACAGCTCGGCCGACTTCCAGTCCGTACTTGCTGAATTTGGCGAGGAAAAATTTTGGAATCCCTTCCAAATTGTTGACTGAAGGCGTCACTTCCCTTTCGAGAGGCGGTTATCAACGCGTTGACTTCTAAACTTTATCGCCGTTCCGAATTCTTCCGCTCTCATTCGTCGCCGTCGTCGTCACTGCTCTGCTACCGCTACTTTTCGCTAAGTCTCCCTTTTAGCGACCAAAAATTTTGGGAATTTCGTGTAATTAAGTCCGTACACGATAGAAAGTTCACTGAACTGACGTAGATATTAGCGACTTTCATACGTCCGCCAACACAGTTTGTTTTGGTCTTCTCCGCTTCTGCGATCGGCGTAGTATAGCGCGAGTTGCTGATTCTTTCTTTCGTAAATTTCGTTTTCTTATAAAAATCACCGCTGTTCTATGCCGTGATTATTACTATTGTTCTTATTATGTTCATATACAATTATTAAACTGAATTTCTGGTTGATCTTATGCGAATGTTCGGAAGTTTCAAACTAGGCAGAGATTTACCGCTGTCAATTTTTCATTCCGATCGACGCAAAAAGATTCACTGCTTCTTGGAATATTTCGTTCTGCTTCGTTTCCCTTCTGCTACAGTGTTGATGTTGTATTGGTGTTTCTAGTGCTGAAGACCGTCTTCAGATTATTTGCGCTGTTAAATTGAGAGTTAGTTTCAGCGCCGTCACTGCTCACTCTCTGTAAATTTCTCTAGGGCCGTGAACTTTAATGTTTTTCAAATGTGCGCTGGGCGAAATCCTCCGAAACTGCCACCAAATTTTGTTATGCGATACAGTATTTCTTTTTGTTTTGTGTTGCACCACATATGAACGACCTTGTCTGTAGACTTCACTTGATAGTAACGCAGGGGACTCGGTAAGTTAGGTTGAAATTGTCTATTAATATTTTTTTTATATATCAGGAGGGGGTAAGTATTCACCGGGCACGGTTTTTCATAAGTTTTATTCTAACTCTACTATATCACACGGCCAGCCACCCTGGACTTAGAAATTTCTTGATGTTAAGAGAGGAGCGAGTGACACAATCCTACCCAATTTGGTTTTCAAGTAACTCTGGCTAAAAATTGATCAGAATGAACTCTGGACCTATGTTGAATAAAACTCCGCCTCCTTGAGGACGTCTACTTTACTCTTAATGGTTCAATCTTAACTCCCACTTTTGGCAAGGACAAATCAGGTCAATTTTGCTGACCTTTTCACTTCTTAGTCTATCCTCTAACTCCTCCTTCCTTTCCCACATCTTGAAGGTTTGTTATGGTTAGTCTTCAATTTACTTAGTCCCTTGACTCATCATTTTAAACTATCAACATCGTGTCTCTCTCTCTCTCTCTCTCATAATCCCGATCAGTGAATCTCATACTTATTCACTGCATAACATAAATAAATAATAATAAATAAATAAATAAAAATAAATAAATAAATAAAAATAAATAAATATATACAAAAATAAATAAAAATAAATAAATAAATTAAAAAAGTAAATAAATTAAAATAAATAAAAAAAATAAAATAAATAAATGAAAAAAAATAAATGAATAAACAAATATAAATAAATAAAAAAATATAAATAAATAAAAATAAACAAATAAAAATAAATAAATAA